>CM056197.1:51850849-51957047 GCA_029692085.1 Gymnothorax javanicus
ATATAGGCAAATACAGTAATGTTAATGTTTGAATGGCATTAATTAACCCTTCTTGTATATAGGCAAATACAGTAATGTTAATGTTTGAATGCTAAGTCTAACTTGCTAATGCTAGCGATCTAATGCTAGTGCTAATATCTGCTCATTGTTATACTGTAAGTGTCCTCTATGATGAGAATAAGACATCAGATGGCATTTAAGCATAACCCTTCATGTGAATATAAGATAAGATGCCATTTAAATGACCCTTTCTTGTATATAGGCAAAATACAGTAATGTTAATGTTTGAAAGCTAATGCTAACTTTCTAATGCTAGCGATCTAATGCTAGTGCTAATATCTGGTCATTGTCATACTGTATTTGTCCTCTATGATGGGAATATGAGATAAGATGGCATTTAAGCATAACCCTTCATGAGAATATGAGATCAGATGGCATTTAAATAACCCTTCTTGTATATAGGCAAATACAGTAATGTTAATGTTTGAATGCTAATGCTAACTTGCTAATGCTATCGATCTAATGCTAGTGCTAATATCTGCTCATTGTTATACTGTAAGTGTCCTCTATGATGAGAATAAGACATCAGATGGCATTTAAGCATAATCCTTCATGAGAATATGAGAACAGATGGCATTTAAACTTATCCATTCTTGTTTATAGGCAAATAAAGTAATGTTAATTTTTGAAAGGTAATGCTAACTTGCTAATGCTAGCGATCTAATGCTAGTGCTAATATCTGGTCATTGTCATACTGTATTTTTCCTCTATGATGGGAATATGAGAACAGATGGCATTTAAGCATAACCCTTAATGAGAATATGAGATCAGATGGCATTTAAATAACCCTTCTTGTATATAGGCAAATACAGTAATGTTAATGTTTTAATGCTAAAGCTAACTTGCTAATGCTAGCGATCTAATGCTAGTGCTAATATCTGCTCATTGTTATACTGTTAGTGTCCTCTATGATGAGAATAAGACATCAGATGACATTTAAGCATAACCCTTGATGAGAATATGAGATCAAATAGCATTTATGCTTATCCATTCTTGTATATAGGCAAATACAGTAATGTTAATTTTTGAATGCTAATACAAACTTGCTAAAGGTAGCGATCTAATGCTAGTGCTAATATCTGGTGATTGTTATACTGTACGTGTACTCTATGATAAGAATATGAGATCAGATGGCAATAAAGCTTAACCCTTCTTGTATTTAGGCAAATACAGTAATGTTAATGTTTGAATGCTAATTTCAACTTGCTAATGCTAGCGATCTAATGCTAGTGCTAATATCTGGTCATTGTCATACTGTAAGTGTTCTCTATGATTGGAATATGAGATCAGATGGCATTTAATTAACCCTTCTTGTATATAGGCAAATACAGTAATGTTAATGTTTGAATGCTAAGGCCAACTTGCTAATGCTAGCGATCTAATGCTAGTGCTAATATCTGCTCATTGTTATACTGTATGTGTCTTCTATGATGAGAATAAGACATCAGATGGCATTTAAGCATAACCCTTCATGTGAATATGAGATAAGATGCCATTTAAATAACCCTTCTTGTATATAGGCAAATACAGTAATGTTAATGTTTGAATGCTAATGCTAACTTGCTAATGCTAGCGATCTAATGCTAGTGCTAATATCTGCTCATTGTTATACTGTAAGTTTCCTCTATGATGAGAATAAGACATCAGATGACATTTAAGCATAACCCTTTATGAGAATATGAGATCATGTAGCATTTATGCTTATCCATTCTTGTATATAGGCAAATACAGTAATGTTAATGTTTGAATGCTAATGCAAACTTGCTAATGCTAGCGATCTAATGCAAGTGCTAATATCTGGTCATTATCATACTGTATTTGTCCTCTATGATGGGAATATGAGATCAGATGGCATTTAAGCATAACCCTTCATGTGAATATGAGATCAGATGGCATTTAAATAACACTTCTTGTATATAGGCAAATACAGTGGTGTTAATGTTTGAATGCTAAGGCTAACTTTCTAATGCTAGCGATCAAATGCTAGTGCTAATATCTGCTCATTGTTAAACTGTAAGTGTCCTCTATGATGAGAATAAGACATCAGATGACATTTAAGCATAACCCTTCATGAGAATATGAGATCAGATGGCATTTAATTAACCCTTCTTGTATATAGGCTAACAGAGTAATGTTAATGATTGAATGCTAATGCTGAATTGCTAATGCTAGCGATCCAATGCTAGTGCTAATATCTGCTCATTGTTATACTGTAAGTGTCCTCTATGATGAGAATAAGACATCAGATGACATTTAAGCATTACCCTTAATGAGAATATGAGATCAGATAGTATTTATGCTTATTCATTCTTGTATATAGGCAAATACAGTAATGTTAATGTTTGAATGCTAATGCTAACTTGCTAATGCTAGCGATCTAATGCTAGTGCTAATATCTGGTCATTATCATACTGTATTTGTCCTCGATGATGGGAATATGAGATCAGATGGCATTTAAGCATAACCCTTCATGTGAATATGAGATCAGATGGCATTTAAATAACACTTTTGTATATAGGCAAATACAGTAATGTTAATGTTTGAATGCTAAGGCTAACTTGCTAATGCTAACGATCAAATGCGAGTGCTAATATCTGCTCATTGTTAAACTGTAAGTGTCCTCTATGATTAGAATAAGACAGATGACATTTAAGCATAACCCTTGATGAGAATATGAGATCAAATAGCATTAATGCTTATCCATTCTTGTATATAGGCAAATACAGTAATTTTAATTTTTGAATGCTAATACTTACTTGCTAAAGCTAGCGATCTAATGCTAGTGCTAATATCTGGTGATTGTTATACTGTACGTGTACTCTATGATAAGAATATGAGATTGGATGGCAATAGAGCTTAACCCTTTTTGTATATAGGCAAATACAGTAATGTTAATGTTTGAATGCTAATTCCAACTTGCTAATGCTAGCGATCTAATGCTAGTGCTAATATCTGGTCATTGTCATATTGTAAGTGTTCTCTATGATGGGAATATGAGATCAGATGGCATTTAATTAACCCTTCTTGTATATAGGCAAATACAGTATTGTTAATGTTTGAGTGCTAAGGCTAACTTGCTAATGCTAGCGATCTAATGCTAGTGCTAATATCTGCTCATTGTTATACTGCAAGTGTCCTCTATGATGAGAATAAGACATCAGATGGCATTTAAGCATAACCCTTCATGTGAATATGAGATAAGATGCCATTTAAATAACCCTTCTTGTATATAGGCAAATACAGTAATGTTAATGTTTGAATGGTAATGCTAACTTGCTAATGCTAGCGATCTAATGCTAGTGCTAATATCTGCTCATTGTTAAACTGTAAGTGTCCTCTATGATGAGAATAAGACATCAGATGACATTTAAGCATAACCCTTTATGAGAATATGAGATCATATAGCATTTATGCTTATCCATTCTTGTATATAGGCAAATACAGTAATGTTAATGTTTGAATGCTGATGCTAACTTGCTAATGCTAGCGATCTAATGCGAGTGCTAATATCTGGTCATTATCATACTGTATTTGTCCTCTATGATAGGAATATGAGATCAGATGGCATTAAAGCATTACCCTTCATGTGAATATGAGATCAGATGGCATTTAAATAACACTTCTTGTATATAGGAAAATACAGTAATGTTAATGTTTGAATGCTAAGGCTAACTTGCTAATGCTAGCGATCAAATGCTAGTGCTAATATCTGCTCATTGTTAAACTGTAAGTGTCCTTTATGATGAGAATAAGACATCAGATGTCATTTAAGCATAACCCTTCATGAGAATATGAGAACAGATGGCATTTAAACTTATGCATTCTTGTTTCTAGGCAAATTGAGTAATGTTAATGTTTGAAAGGTAATGCTAACTTGCTAATGCTAGCGATCTAATGGTAGTGCTAATATCTGGTCTTTGTCATACTGTATTTTTCCTCTATGATGGGAATATGAGAACAGATGGCATTTAAGCATAACCCATCATGAGAATATGAGATCAGATGGCATTTAAATAACCCATCTTGTATATACAGTTATGTTAATGTTTGAAAATATCTGCATTGTTATAATGTTAGTGTCCTCTAATGTAAGACATTAGATGATATTTAAGCTAACCCTTTATGAGAATATGAGATCAAATAGCATTTATGCTTTTCATTCTAGGCAAATCTAATGTTAATGCTAATGCTAATGCTAATATCTGATCTAATTGTTAATATCTGTCATTGTTATACTGTCCTCTATGATGAGAATAAGACATCCGATGGCATTTAAGCATAACCCTTCATGAGAATATGAGATCAGATGGCATTTAAATAACCCATTCTTGTATATAGGCAAATACAGTAATGTTAATGTTTGAATGCTAATGCTAACTTGCTAATGCTATCGATCTAATACTAGTGCTAATATCTGCTCATTGTTATACTGTAAGTGTCCTCTATGATGAGAATAAGACATCAGATGGCATTTAAGCATAACCCTTCATGAGAATATGAGAACAGATGGCATTTAAAACTTAACCATTCTTGTTTATAGGCAAATAGAGTAATGTTAATGTTTGAAAGGTAATGCTAAATTGCTAATGCTAGCGATCTAATGCTAGTGCTAATATCTGGTCATTGTTATACTGTAATTGTCCTCTATGATGAGAATATGAGATCAGATGGCATTTAAGCATAACCCTTCATGAGAATATGAGATAAGATGCCATTTAAATAACCCTTCTTGTATATAGGCAAATACAGTAATGTTAATGTTTGAATGCTAATTCTAACTTGCTAATACTAGCGATCTAATGCTAGTGCTAATATCTGGTCATTGTTATACTGTAAGTGTCCTCTATGATGAGAATAAGACATCAGATGACATTTAAGATAACCCTTATGAGAATAAGAGATCATATGGCATTTAATTAACCCTTCTTGTATATAGGCAAATACAGTAATGTTAATGTTTGAATGCTAATTAACTTGCTAATGCTAGGATCTAATGCTAGTGCTAATATCTGGTCATTATCATATCTGTATTTGTCCTCTATGATGGGAATATGAGATCAGATATTCATGTGAATATGAGATCAGATGGCATTTAAAATTATCCTTCTTGTATATAGGCAAATACTGTAATGTTAATGTTTGAATGTAATGCTAACTTGCTAATGCTATCAATGCTAGTGCTAATATCTGGTCATTGTCATACTGTGTTTTTCCTCAATGATGAGAATAAGAGAAAGATATCATTTAAGCATAACCCTTCATGAGAATATGAGATCAGATGGCATTTAAATAACCCTTCTTGTATATAGGCAAATACAGTAATGTTAATGTTTGAATTGCTAATATCTGCTCATTGTTATACTGTTAGTGTCCTCTATGATGAGAATAAGACATCAGATGACATTTAAGCATAACCCTTGATGAGAATATGAGATCAAATAGCTTTTATGCTTATCCATTCTTGTATATAGGCAAATACAGTAATGTTAATGTTTGAATGCTAATACTAACTTGCTAAAGCTAGCGATCTAATGCTAGTGCTAATATCTGCTGATTGTTATACTGTACGTGTACTCTATGATAAGAATATGAGATCAGATAGCAATAAAGCTTAACCCTTCTTGTGTATAGGCAAATACAGTAATGTTAATGTTTGAATGCTAATGCTAACTTGCTAATGCTAGCGATCTAATGCTAGTGCTAATATCTGGTCATTGTCATACTGTATTTGTCCTCTATGATGGGAATATGAGATCAGATGGCATTTAAGCATAACCCTTCATGAGAATATGAGATCAGATGGCATTTAAATAACCCTTCTTGTATATAGGCAAATACAGTAATGTTAATGTTTGAATGCTAATGCTAACTTGCTAATGCTAGCGATCTAATGCTAGTGCCAATATCTGCTCATTGTTATACTGTTAGTGTCCTCTATGATGAGAATAAGACATCAGATGACATTTAAGCATAACCCTTGATGAGAATATGAGATCAGATAGCATTAATGCTCATCCATTCTAGTATATAGGCAAATACAGTAATGTTAATATTTCTATGCTAATAATAACTTGCTAATGCTAGCGATCTAATGCTAGTGCTAATATCTGGTGATTGTTATACTGTACGTGTACTCTATGATGAGAATATGAGATCAGATGGCAATAAAGCTTAACCCTTCTTGTATATAGGCAAATACAGTAATGTTAATGATTTATTGCTAATTCTATCTTGCTAATGCTAGCGATCTAATGCTAGTTCTAATATCTGTTCATTGTCATACTGTAAGTGTTCTCTATGATGGGAATATGAGATCAGATGGCATTTAATTAAACCTTCTTGTATATAGGCTAATACAGTAATGTTAATGTTTGAATTCTAATTAACTTGCTAATGCTATCGATCTAATGCTAGTGTTAATATCTGCTCATTGTTATACTGTAAGTGTCCTCTATGAAGAGAATAAGACATCAGATGGCATTTAAGCATAACCCTTCATGAGAATATGAGAACAGATGGCATTTAAGCTTATCCATTCTTGTTTATAGGCAAATAGAGTAATGTTAATGTTTGAATGGTAATGCTAACTTGCTAATGCTAGCGATCTAATGCTAGTGCTAATATCTGGTCATTGTCATACTGTATTTGTCCTCTATTATGGAAATATGAGATCAGATGGCATTTAAGCATAACCCTTCATGAGAATATGAGATCAGATGGCATTTAAATAACCCTTCTTGTATATAGGCAAATAGAGTAATGTTAATGTTTGAATGCTAATGCTAACTTGCTAATGCTAGCGATCTAATGCTAGTGCTAATATCTGCTCATAGTTATACTGTAAGTGTACTCTATGATGAGAATAAGACATCAGATGACATTTAAGCATAACCCTTTATGAGAATATGAGATCAGATAGAATTTATGCTTATCCATTCTTGTATATAGGCAAATACAGTAATGTTAATGTTTGAAAGCTATTGCTAACTTGCTTATGCTAGCGATCTAATGCTAGTGCTAATATCTGGTCATTGTCATACTGTAAGTGTTCTCTATGATGGGAATATGAGATCAGATGGCATTTAAGCATTTAACCCTTCATGAGAATATGAGATCAGATGGCATTTAATTAACCCCTTCTTGTATATAGGCTAATACAGTAATGTTAATGTTTGAATGCTAATGCTAACTTGCTAATGCTAGCGATCTAATGCTAGTGCTAAAATCTGGTGATTGTTATACTGTAAGGTACTCTATGATGAGAATATGAGATCAGATGGCATTTAAGCTTAACCCTTCTTGTATACAGGAAAAAATACAGTAATGCTAATGTTTGAATGCTAATTCTAACTTGCTAATGCCAGCGATCTAATGCTAGTGCTAATATATGTTCATTGTCATACTGTGAGTGTTCTCTATGATGGGAATATGAGAACAGATGGCATTTAATTAACCCTTCTTGTATATAGCAAATACAGTAATGTTAATGTTTGAATGCTAATGCTAACTTGCTAATGCTAGCGATTTAATGCTAGTGCTAATATCTGCTCATTGTTATACTGTAAGTGTCCTCTATGATGAGAATAAGACATCAGATGGCATTTAAGCATAACCCTTCATGAGAATATGAGAACAGTTGGCATTTAAATAATCCATTCTTGTTTATAGGAAAATACAGTAATGTTAATGTTTGAATGCTAATGCTAACTTGTTAATGCTAGCGATCTAATGCTTGTGCTAATATCTGCTCATTATCATACTGTATTTGTACTCTATGATGGGAATATGAGATCAGATGGCATTTAAGTATAACCCTTCATGAGAATATGAGATCAGATGGCATTTAAATAACCCTTCTTGTATATAGGCAAATACAGTAATGTTAATGTTTGAATGCTAATGCTAACTTGCTAATGCTAGCGATCTAATGCTAGTGCTAATATCTGCTAATTGTTATACTGTAAGTGTCCTCTATGATGAGAATAAGACATCAGATGACATTTAAGCATAACCCTTGATGAGAATATTAGATCAGATAGCATTTATTCTTATCCATTCTTGTATATAGGCAAATACAGTAATGTTAATGTTTGAATGCTAATTTAACTTGCTAATGCTAGCGATCTAATGCTAGTGCTAATATCTGTTCATTGTCATACTGTATGTGTTCTCTATGATGGGAATATGAGATCAGATGGCATTTAATTAACACATTCTTGTATATAGGCTAAGATACATTTAATGTAATGTTAATGTTTTGAATGCTAATATTTGAATTGTTATGCTAACTTATGCTAATGCTAACCCTTCATGCAGATCTAATGCTAGTGCTAATATCTGCTCATTGTTATACTGTAAGTGTCCTCTATGATGAGAATAAGACATCAGATGGCATTTAAGCATAACCCTTCATGAGAATATGAGAACAGATGGCATTTAAATTATCCATTCTTGTTTATAGGCAAATAGAGTAATGTTAATGTTTGAAAGGTAATGCTAACTTGCTAATGCTAGCGATCTAATGCTAGTGCTAATATCTGGTCATTGTCATACTGTAAGTGTTCTCTATGATGGGAATATGAGATCAGATGGCATTTAATTAACCCTTCTTGTATATAGGCAAATACAGTAATGTTAATGTTTGAATGCTAATGCTAACTTGCTAATGCTAGCGATCTAATGCTAGTGCTAATATCTGCTCATTGTTATACTGTAAGTGTCCTCTATGATGAGAATAAGACATCAGATGGCATTTAAGCATAACCCTTCATGTGAAATATGAGATAAGATGCCATTTAAATAACCCTTCTTGTATATAGGCAAATACAGTAATGTTAATGTTTGAATGCTAATGCTAACTTGCTAATGCTAGCGATCTAATGCTAGTGCTAATATCTGCTCATTGTAATACTGTAAGTGTCCTCTATGATGAGAATAAGACATCAGATGACATTTAAGCATAACCCTTGATGAGAATATGAGATCAGATAGCATTCAAATCATCCATTCTAGTATATAGGCAAATACAGTAATGTTAATGTTTGAATGCTAATGCTAACTTGCTAATGCTAGCGATCTAATGCTAGTGCTAATATCTGGTGATTGTTATACTGTACGTGTACTCTATGATGAGAATATGAGATCAGATGGCAATAAAGCTTAACCCTTCTTGTATATAGGCAAATACAGTAATGTTAATGATTTATTGCTAATTCTATCTTGCTAATGCTAGCGATCTAATGCTAGTGCTAATATCTGTTCATTGTCATACTGTAAGTGTTCTCTATGATGGGAATATGAGATCAGATGGCATTTAATTAAACCTTCTTGTATATAGGCTAATACAGTAATGTTAATGTTTGAATTCTAAGGCTAACTTGCTAATGCTATCGATCTAATGCTAGTGTTAATATCTGCTCATTGTTATACTGTAAGTGTCCTCTATGAAGAGAATAAGACATCAGATGGCATTTGAGCATAACCCTTCATGAGAATATGAGAACAGATGGCATTCAAGCTTATCCATTCTTGTTTAAAGGCAAATAGAGTAATGTTAATGTTTGAAAGGTAATGCTAACTTGCTAATGCTAGCGATCTAATGCTAGTGCTAATATCTGCTCATAGTTATACTGTAAGTGTCCTCTATGATGAGAATAAGACATCAGATTACATTTAAGCATAACCCTTTATGAGAATATGAGATCAGATAGAATTTATACTTATACATTCTTGTATATAGGCAAATGCAGTAATGTTAATGTTTGAAAGCTATTGCTAACTTGCTTATGCTAGCGATCTAATGCTAGTGCTAATATCTCGTCATTGTCATACTGTAAGTGTTCTCTATGATGGGAATATGAGATCAGATGGCATTAAAGCATTTACCTTCATGAGAATATGAGATCAGATGGCATTTAATTAACCCCTTCTTGTATATAGGCTAATACAGTAATGATAATGTTTGAATGCTACTGCTAACTTGATAATGCTAGCGATCTAATGCTAGTGCTAAAATCAGGTGATTGTTATACTGTACGTGTACTCTATGATGAGAATATGAGATCAGATGGCAATAAAGCTTACCCCTTCTTGTATACAGGAAAATACAGTAATGTTAATGTTTGAATGCTAATTCTAACTTGCTAATGCCAGCGATCTAATGCTATTGCTAATATATGTTCATTGTCATACTGTGAGTGTTCTCTATGATGGGAATATGAGAACAGATGGCATTTAATTAACCCTTCTTGTTTATGCGCTAATACAGTAATGTTAATGTTTGAATGCTAAGGCTAACTTGCTAATGCTAGCGATTTTATGCTAGTGCTAATATCTGCTCATTGTTATACTGTAAGTGTCCTCCATGATGAGAATAAGACATCAGATGGCATTTAAGCATAACCCTTCATGAGAATATGAGAACAGATGGCATTTAAATAATCCATTCTTGTTTATAGGAAAATACAGTAATGTTATTGTTTGAATGCTAATGCTAACTTGCTAAATGCTAGCGATCTAATGCTTGTGCTAATATCTGGTCATTATCATACTGTATTTGTCCTCTATGATGGGAATATGAGATCAGATGGCATTTAAATATAACCCTTAATGAGAATATGAGATCAGATGGCATTTAAATAACCCTTCTTGTATATAGGCAAATACAGTAATGTTAATGTTTGAATGCTAATGCTAACTTGCTAATGCTAGCGATCTAATTCTAGTGCCAATATCTGCTAATTGTTATACTGTAAGTGTCCTCTATGATGAGAATAAGACATCAGATGACATTTAAGCAGATGGAATATTAGATCAGATAGCATTTATTCTTATCCATTCTTGTATATAGGCAAATACAGTAATGTAAATGTTTGAATGCTAATACTAACTTGCTAATGCTAGCGATCTAATGCTAGTGCTAATATCTGTTCATTGTCATACTGTAAGTGTTCTCTATGATGGGAATATGAGATCAGATGGCATTTAATTAACCCATCTTCTAGATAGGCTAATACAGTAATATTAATGTTTGAATGCTAAGGCTAACTTGCTAATGCTAGCGATCTAATGCTAGTGCTAATATCTGCTCATTGTTATACTGTAAGTGTCCTCTATGATGAGAATAAGACATCAGATGGCATTTAAGCATAACCCTTCATGAGAATATGAGAACAGATGGCATTTAAGCATATCCATTCTTGTTTATAGGCAAATAGAGTAATGTTAATGTTTGAAAGGTAATGCTAACTTGCTAATGCTAGCGATCTAATGCTAGTGCTAATATCTGGTCATTGTCATACTGTATTTGTCCTCTATGATGGGAATATGAGAACAGATGACATTTAAGCATAACCCTTCATGAGAATATGAGATCAGATGGAATTAAATTAACCCTTCTTGTATATAGGCAAATACAGTAATGTTAATGTCTGAATGCTAATGCTAACATGCTAATGCTAGCGATCTAATGCTAGTACTAATATCTGCTCATTGTCATACTGTAAGAGTTCTCTATGTTGGGAATATGAGATCAGATGGCATTTAATTAACCCTTCTTGTATATTGGCAAATACAGTAATGTTAATGTTTGAATGCTAATTCTAAATTGCTAATGCTAGCGATCTAATGCTAGTGCTAATATCTGGTCATTGTCGTACTGTAAGTGTTCTCTATGATGGGAATATGAGATCAGATGGCATTTAATTAAACCTTCTTGTATATAGGCTAATACAGTAATGTTAATGTTTGAATTCTAAGGCTAACTTGCTAATGCTATCGATCTAATGCTAGTGTTGATATATGCTCATTGTTATACTGTAAGTGTCCTCTATGAAGAGAATAAGACATCAGATGGCATTTAAGCATAACCCTTCATGAGAATATGAGAACAGATGGCATTTAAGCTTATCCATTCTTGTTTATAGGCAAATAGAGTAATGTTAATGTTTGAAAGGTAATGCTAACTTGCTAATGCTAGCGATCTAATGCTAGTGCTAATATCTGGTCATTGTCATACTGTATTTGTCCTCTATGATGGGAATATGAGATCAGATGGCATTTAAGCATAACCCTTCATGAGAATATGAGATCAGATGGCATTTAAATAACCCTTCTTGTATATAGGCAAATAGAGTAATGTTAATGTTTGAATGCTAATGCTAACTTGCTAATGCTAGCGATCTAATGCTAGTGCTAATATCTGCTCATTGTTATACTGTAAGTGTCCTCTATGATGAGAATAAGACATCAGATGACATTTAAGCATAACCCTTTATGAGAATATGAGATCAGATAGAATTTATGCTTATCCATTCTTGTATATAGGCAAATACAGTAATGTTAATGTTTGAAAGCTATTGCTAACTTGCTTATGCTAGCGATCTAATGCTAGTGCTAATATCTGCTCATTGTCATACTGTAAGTGTTCTCTATGATGGGAATATGAGATCAGATGGCATTAAAGCATTTACCTTCACGAGAATATGAGATCAGATGGCATTTAATTAACCCTTCTTGTATATAGGCTAATACAGTAATGATATTGTTTGAAGGCTACTGCTAACTTGATAATGCTAGCGATCTAATGCTAGTGCTAAAATCTGGTGATTGTTATACTGTACGTGTACTCTATGATGAGAATATGAGATCAGATGGCATTAAAGCTTAACGCTTCTTGTATACAGGAAAATACAGTAATGTTAATGTTTGAATGCTAATTCTAACTTGCTAATGCCAGCGATCTAATGCTAGTGCTAATATATGTTCATTGTCATACTGTGAGTGTTCTCTATGATGGGAATATGAGAACAGATGGCATTGAATTAACCCTTCTTGTATATACGCTAATACAGTAATGTTAATGTTTGAATGCTAAGGCTAACTTGCTAATGCTAGCGATTTTATGTTAGTGCTAATATCTGCTCATTGTTATACTGTAAGTGTCCTCCATGATGAGAATAAGACATCAGATGGCATTTACGCATAACCCTTCATGAGAATATGAGAACAGATGGCATTTAAGCTAATCCATTCTTGTTTATAGGAAAATACAGTAATGTTATTGTTTGAATGCTAATGCTTTCTTGTTAATGCTAGCGATCTAATGCTTGTGCTAATATCTGGTCATTATCATACTGTATTTGTCCTCTATGATGGGAATATGAGATCAGATGGCATTTAAGTATAACCCTTAATGAGAATATGAGATCAGATGGCATTTAAATAACCCTTCTTGTATATAGGCAAATACAGTAATGTTAATGTTTGAATGCTAATGCTAACTTGCTAATGCTAGCGATCTAATGCTAGTGCCAATATCTGCTAATTGTTATACTGTAAGTGTCCTCTATGATGAGAATAAGACATCAGATGACATTTAAGCATAACCCTTGATGAGAATATTAGATCAGATAGCATTTATTATTATCCATTCTTGTATATAGGCAAATACAGTAATGTAAATGTTTGAATGCTAATACTAACTTGCTAATGCTAGCGATCTAATGCTAGTGCTAATATCTGGTGATTGTTATACTGTAAGTTTTCTCTATGATGAGAATATGAGATCAGATGGCAATTAATTAACCCTTCTTCTATATAGGCAAATACAGTAATGTTAATTTTGAATGCTAATTCTAACTTGCTAATGGTAGCGATCTAATGCTAGTGCTAATATCTGCTCATTGTTATACTGTAAGTGTCCTCTATGATGAGAATAAGACATCAGATGGCATTTAAGCATAACCCTTCATGAGAATATGAGAACAGATGGCATTTAAGCATATCCCATTCTTGTTTATAGGCAAATAGAGTAATGTTAATGTTTGAAAGGTAATGCTAACTTGCTAATGCTAGCGATCTAATGCTAGTGCTAATATCTGGTCATTGTCATACTGTATTTGTCCTCTATGATGGGAATATGAGAACAGATGACATTTAAGCATAACCCTTCATGAGAATATGAGATCAGATGGAATTAAATTAACCCTTCTTGTATATAGGCAAATACAGTAATGTTAATGTCTGAATGCTAATGCTAACATGCTAATGCTAGCGATCTAATGCTAGTGCTAATATCTGCTCATTGTCATACTGTAAGAGTTCTCTATGTTGGGAATATGAGATCAGATGGCATTTAATTAACCCTTCTTGAATATTGGCAAATACAGTAATGTTAATGTTTGAATGCTAATTCTAACTTGCTAATGCTAGCGATCTAATGCTAGTGCTAATATCTGGTCATTGTCGTACTGTAAGTGTTCTCTATGATGGGAATATGAGATCAGATGGCATTTAATTAACCCTTCTTGTATATAGGCAAATACAGTAATGTTAATGTTTGAATGCTAATTCTAACTTGCTAATGCTAGCGATCTAATGCTAGTGCTAATATCTGCTCATTGTTATACTGTAAGTGTCCTCTATGATGAGAATAAGACATCAGATGGCATTTAAGCATAACCCTTCATGAGAATATGAGATAAGATGCCATTTAAATAACCCTTCTTGTATATAGGCAAATACAGTAATGTTAATGTTTGAATGCTAATGCTAACTTGCTAATGCTAGCGATCTAATGCTAGTGCTAATATCTGCTCATTGTTATACTGTAAGTGTCCTCTATGATGAGAATAAGACATCAGATGACATTTAAGCATAACCCTTGATGAGAATATGAGATCAGATACCATTTATGCTTTTCCATTCTTGTATATTTGCAAATACAGTAATGTTAATGTTTGAATGCGAATGCTAACTTGCTAATGCTAGCGATCAAATGCTAGTGCTAATATCTGGTCATTGTCATACTGTATTTGTCCTCTATGATGGGAATATGAGATCAGATGGCATTTAAGCATAACCCTTCATGAGAATATGAGATCAGATGGCATTTAAATAACCCTTCTTGTATATAGGCAAATGCAGTAATGTTAATGTTTGAATGCTAATTCTAACTTGCTAATGCTAGCGATCTAATGCTAGTGCCAATATCTGCTCATTGTAATACTGTAAGTGTCCTCTATGATGAGAATAAGACATCAGATGACATTTAAGCATAAACCTTGATGAGAATATGAGATCAGATAGCATTCATGCTCATCCATTCTAGTATATAGGCAAATACAGTAATGTTAATGTTTCTATGCTAATACTAACTTGCTAATGCTAGCGATCTAATGCTAGTGCTAATATCTGGTGATTGTTATACTGTAAGTGTACTCTATGATGAGAATATGAGATCAGATGGCAATAAAGCATAACCTTCATGAGAATTGTATATAGGCAAAAATACAGTAATGTTAATGATTTATTGCTAATTCTATCTTGCTAATGCTAGCGATCTAATGCTAGTTCTAATATCTGTTCATTTTCATACTGTAAGTGTTCTCTATGATGGGAATATGAGATCAGATGGCATTTAATTAAACCTTCTTGTATATAGGCTAATACAGTAATGTTAATGTTTGAATTCAAAGGCTAACTTGCTAATGTCATCGATCGAATGCTAGTGTTAATATCTGCTCATTGTTATACTGTAAGTGTCCTCTATGATGATAATAAGACATCAGATGACATTTAAGCATAACCCTTGATGAGAATATGAGATCAGATACCATTTATGCTTTTCCATTCTTGTATATTTGCAAATACAGTAATGTTAATGTTTGAATGCGAATGCTAACTTGCTAATGCTAGCGATCTAATGCTAGTGCTAATATCTGGTCATTGTCATACTGTATTTGTCCTCTATGATGGGAATATGAGATCAGATGGCATTTAAGCATAACCCTTCATGAGAATATGAGATCAGATGGCATTTAAATAACCCTTCTTGTATATAGGCAAATAGAGTAATGTTAATGTTTGAATGCTAATGCTTACTTGCTTATGCTAGCGATCTAATGCGAGTGCTAATATCTGCTCATAGTTATACTGTAAGTGTCCTCTATGATGAGAATAAGACATCAGATGACATTTAAGCATAACCCTTTATGAGAATATGAGATCAGATAGAATTTATGCTTATCCATTCTTGTATATAGGCAAATACAGTAATGTTAATGTTTGAAAGCTATTGCTAACTTGCTTATGCTAGCGATCTAATGCTAGTGCTAATATCTGGTCATTGTCATACTGTAAGTGTTCTCTATGATGGGAATATGAGATCAGATGGCATTAAAGCATTTACCTTCATGAGAATATGAGGTCAGATGGCATTTAATTAACCCTTCTTGTATATAGGCTAATACAGTAATGATAATGTTTGAATGCTTCTGCTAACTTGCTAATGCTAGCGATCTAATGCTAGTGCTAATATCTGGTGATTGTTATACTGTACGTGTACTCTATGATGAGAATATGAGATCAGATGGCAATAAAGCTTAACCTTTCTTCTAGATAGGCAAATACAGTAATGTTAATTTTGAATGCTAATTCTAACTTGCTAATGGTAGCGATCTAATGCTAGTGCTAATATCTGTTCATTGTCATACTGTAAGTGTTCTCTATGATGGGAATATGACATCAGATGGCATTTAATTAACCCATCTTGTATATAGGCTAATACAGTAATATTAATGTTTGAATGCTAAGGCTAACTTGCTAATGCTAGCGATCTAATGCTAGTTCTAAAATCTGGTGATTGTTATACTGTACGTGTACTCTATGATGAGAATATGAGATCAGATGGCAATAAAGCTTAACCCTTCTTGTATACAGGAAAATACAGTAATGTTAATGTTTGAATGCTAATTCTAACTTGCTAATGCCAGCGATCTAATGCTAGTGCTAATATATGTTCATTGTCAAACTGTGAGTGTTCTTTATGATGGGAATATGAGAACAGATGGCATTTAATTAACCCTTCTTGTATATACGCTAATACAGTAATGTTAATGTTTGAATGCTAAGGCTAACTTGCTAATGCTAGCGATTTTATGCTAGTGCTAATATCTGCTCATTGTTATACTGTAAGTGTCCTCTATGATGAGAATAAGACATCAGATGGCATTTACGCATAACCCTTCATGAGAATATGAGAACAGATGGCATTTAAGCTAATCCATTCTTGTTTATAGGAAAATACAGTAATGTTATTGTTTGAATGCTAATGCTTTTTGCTAATGCTAGCGATCTAATGCTTGTGCTAATATCTGGTCATTATCATACTGTATTTGTCCTCTATGATGGGAATATGAGATCAGATGGCATTTAAGTATAACCCTTAATGAGAATATGAGATCAGATGTCATTTAAATAACCCTTCTTGTATATAGGCAAATACAGTAATGTTAATGTTTGAATGCTAATGCTAACTTGCTAATGCTAGCGATCTAATGCTAGTGCCAATATCTGCTAATTGTTATACTGTAAGTGTCCTCTATGATGAGAATAAGACATCAGATGACATTTAAGCATAACCCTTGATGAGAATATTAGATCAGATAGCATTTATTCTTATCCATTCTTGTATATAGGCTAATACAGTAATGTAAATGTTTGAATGCTAATACTAACTTGCTAATGGTAGCGATCTAATGCTAGTGCTAATATCTGGTGATTGTTATACTGTACGTGTACTCTATGATGAGAATATGAGATCAGGTGGCAATAAAGCTTAACCTTTCTTCTAGATAGGCAAATACAGTAATGTTAATTTTGAATGCTAATTCTAACTTGCTAATGGTAGCAATCTAATGCTAGTGCTAATATCTGTTCATTGTCATACTGTAAGTGTTCTCTATGATGGGAATATGAGATCAGATGGCATTTAATTAACCCATCCTGTATATAGGCTAATACAGTAATATTAATGTTTGAATGCTAAGGCTAACTTGCTAATGCTAGCGATCTAATGCTAGTGCTAATATCTGCTCATTGTTATACTGTAAGTGTCCTCTATGATGAGAATAAGACATCAGATGGCATTTAAGCATAACCCTTCATGAGAATATGAGAACAGATGGCATTTAAGCATATCCATTCTTGTTTATAGGCAAATAGAGTAATGTTAATGTTTGAAAGGTAATGCTAACTTGCTAATGCTAGCGATCTAATGCTAGTGCTAATATCTGGTCATTGTCATACTGTATTTGTCCTCTATGATGGGAATATGAGATCAGATGACATTTAAGCATAACCCTTCATGAGAATATGAGATCAGATGGCATTAAATTAACCTTTCTTGTATATAGGCAAATACAGTAATGTTAATGTTTGAATGCTAATGCTAACATGCTAATGCTAGCGATCTAATGCTAGTGCTAATATCTGCTCATTGTCATACTGTAAGAGTTCTCTATGTTGGGAATATGAGATCAGATGGCATTTAATTAACCCTTATTGTATTTTGGCAAATACAGTAATGTTAATGTTTGAATGCTAATTCTAACTTGCTAATGCTAGCGATCTAATGCTAGTGCTAATATCTGGTCATTGTCGTACTGTAAGTGTTCTCTATGATGGGAATATTAGATCAGATGGCATTTAATTAACCCTTCCTGTATATAGGCAAATACAGTAATGTTAATGTTTGAATGCTAAGGCTAACTTGCTAATGCTAGCGATCTAATGCTAGTGCTAATATCTGCTCATTGTTATACTGTAAGTGTCCTCTATGATGAGAATAAGACATCAGATGGCATTTAAGCATAACCCTTCATGTGAATATGAGATAAGATGCCATTCAAATAACCCTTCCTGTATATAGGCAAATACAGTAATGTTAATGTTTGAATGCTAATGCTAACTTGCTAATGCTAGCGAACTAATGCTAGTGCCAATATCTGCTCATTGTAATACTGTAAGTGTCCTCTATGATGAGAATAAGACATCAGATGACATTTAAGCATAACCCTTGATGAGAATATGAGATCAGATAGCATTCATGCTCATCCATTCTAGTATATAGGCAAATACAGTAATGTTAATGTTTGAATGCTAATACTAACTTGCTAATGCTAGCGATCTAATGCTAGTGCTAATATCTGGTGATTGTTATACTGTAATGTTCTCTATGATGAGAATATGAGATCAGATGGCAATAAAGCTTAACTCATCTTGTATATAGGCAAATACAGTAATGTTAATGATTTATTGCTAATTCTATCTTGCTAATGCTAGCGATCTAATGCTAGTGCTAATATCTGGTCATTGTCGTACTGTAAGTGTTCTCTATGATGGGAATATGAGATCAGATGGCATTTAATTAACCCATCCTGTATATAGGCTAATACAGTAATATTAATGTTTGAATGCTAAGGCTAACTTGCTAATGCTAGCGATCTAATGCTAGTGCTAATATCTGCTCATTGTTATACTGTAAGTGTCCTCTATGATGAGAATAAGACATCAGATGGCATTTAAGCATAACCCTTCATGAGAATATGAGAACAGATGGCATTTAAGCATATCCATTCTTGTTTATAGGCAAATAGAGTAATGTTAATGTTTGAAAGGTAATGCTAACTTGCTAATGCTAGCGATCTAATGCTAGTGCTAATATCTGGTAATTGTCATACTGTATTTGTCCTCTATGATGGGAATATGAGAGCAGATGACATTTAAGCATAACCCTTCATGAGAATATGAGATCAGATGTAATTAAATTAACCTTTCTTGTATATAGGCAAATACAGTAATGTTAATGTCTGAATGCTAATGCTAACATGCTAATGCTAGCGATCTAATGCTAGTGCTAATATCTGCTCATTGTCATACTGTAAGAGTTCTCTATGTTGGGAATATGAGATCAGATGGCATTTAATTAACCCTTCTTGTATATTGGCAAATACAGTAATGTTAATGTTTGAATGCTAATTCTAACTTGCTAATGCTAGCGATCTAATGCTAGTGCTAATATCTGGTCATTGTCGTACTGTAAGTGTTCTCTATGATGGGAATATGAGATCAGATGGCATTTAATTAAACCTTCTTGTATATAGGCAAATACAGTAATGTTAATGTTTGAATCTAAGGCTAACTTGCTAATGCTAGCGATCTAATGCTAGTGCTAATATCTGCTCATTATTATACTGTAAGTGTCCTCTATGATGAGAATAAGACATCAGATGGCATTTAAGCATAACCCTTCATGAGAATATGAGATAAGATGGCATTTAAATAACCCTTCTTGTATATAGGCAAATATAGTAATGTTAATGTTTGAATGCTAATGCTAACTTTGCTAATGCTAGCGATCTAATGCTAGTGCTAATATCTGGTCATTGTCATACTGTATTTGTCCTCTATGATGGGAATATGAGAACAGATGACATTTAAGCATAACCCTTCATGAGAATATGAGATGAGATGGAATTAAATTAACCCTTCTTGTATATAGGCAAATACAGTAATGTTAATGTTTGAATGCTAATGCTAACATGCTAATGCTAGCGATCTAATGCTAATGCTAATATCTGCTCATTGTCATACTGTAAGAGTTTCTATTGTCATTTAATAATCAGATGAATATTTAAATGGCATCTAAATGAAATGAGATGTTATGAGATCAGATGGCATTTAAATAACCCTTCTTGTATATAGGCAAATACAGTAATGTTAATGTTTGAATGCTAATGCTAACTTGCTAATGCTAGCGATCTAATGCTAGTGCCAATATCTGAGATTGTTATACTGTAAGTGTCCTCTATGATGAGAATAAGACATCAGATGACATTTTAAGCATAACCCTTAAATGAGAATATAGAAATCAGATAAAGTTTTGCTATGCTTAACCATTGCTAGTATATAGGCAAATATCATTGTAATGTTAATGTTTATGATGAGAATAAGACATCAATTTACTAACTTGCTAATGCTAGCGATCTAATGCTAGTGCTAATATCTGGTGATTGTTATACTGTATACGTGTCTCTATGATTAAAATATGAGATCAGATGGCAATAAAGCTTAACCCTTCTTGTATATAGGCAAATACAGAAATGTTAATGATTTATTGCTAATTTTATCTTGCTAATGCTAGCGATCTAATGCTAGTTCTAATATCTGTTCATTGTCATACTGTAAGTGTTCTCTATGATGGGAATATGAGATCAGATGGCATTTAATTAAAACTTCTTGTATATAGGCTAATACAGTAATGTTAATGTTTGAATTCTAAGGCTAACTTGCTAATGCTATCGATCTAATGCTAGTGTTAATATCTGCTCTTTGTTATACTGTAAGTGTCCTCTATGATGAGAATAAGACATCAGATGGCATTTAAGCATAACTCTTCATGAGAATATGAGAACAGATGGCATTTAAGCTTATCCATTCTTGTTCATAGGCAAATAGAGTAATGTTAATGTTTGAAAGGTAATGCTAACTTGCTAATGCTAGCGATCTAATGCTAGTGCTAATATCTGGTCATTGTCATACTGTATTTGTCCTCTATGATGGGAATATGAGATCAGATGGCATTTAAGCATAACCCTTCATGAGAATATGAGATCATATGGCATTTAAATAACCCTTCTTGTATATAGGCAAATAGAGTAATGTTCATGTTTGAATGCTAATGCTAACTTGCTAATGCTAGCGGTCTAATGCTAGTGCTAATATCTGCTCATAGTTATACTGTAAGTGTCCTCTATGATGAGAATAAGACATCAGATGACATTTAAGCATAACCCTTTTTGAGAATATGAGATCAGATAGAATTTATGCTTATCCATTCTTGTTTATAGGAAAATACAGTAATGTTATTGTTTGAATGATAATGCTTTCTTGTTAATGCTAGCGATCTAATGCTTGTGCTAATATCTGGTCATTATCATACTGTATTTGTCCTCTATGATGGGAATATGAGATCAGATGGCATTTAAGTATAACCCTTAATGAGAATATGAGATCAGATGGCATTTAAATAACACTTCTTGTATATAGGCAAATACAGTAATGTTAATGTTTGAATGCTAATGCTAACTTGCTAATGCTAGCGATCTAATGCTAGTGCCAATATCTGCTAATTGTTATACTGTAAGTGTCCTCTATGATGAGAATAAGACATCAGATGACATTTAAGCATAACCCTTGATGAGAATATTAGATCAGATAGCATTTATTCTTATCCATTCTTGTATATAGGCAAAATACAGTAATGTAAATGTTTGAATGCTAATACTAACTTTCTAATGCTAGCGATCTAATGCTAGTGCTAATATCTGGTGATTGTTATACTGTACATGTACTCTATGATGAGAATATGAGATCAGATGGCAATAAAGCTTAACCTTTCTTCTATATAGGCAAATACAGTAATGTTAATTTTGAATGCTAATTCTAACTTGCTAATGGTAGCGATCTAATGCTAGTGCTAATATCTGTTCATTGTCATACTGTAAGTGTTCTCTATGATGGGAATATGAGATCAGATGGCATTTAATTAACCCATCTTGTATATAGGCTAATACAGTAATATTAATGTTTGAATAATAAGGCTAACTTGCTAATGCTAGCGATCTAATGCTAGTGCTAATATCTGCTCATTGTTATACTGTAAGTGTCCTCTATGATGAGAATAAGACATCAGATGGCATTAAAGCATAACCCTTCATGAGAATATGAGAACAGATGGCATTTAAGCATATCCATTCTTGTTTATAGGCAAATAGAGTAATGTTAATGTTTGAAAGGTAATGCTAACTTGCTAATGCTAGCGATCTAATGCTAGTGCTAATATCAGGTCATTGTCATACTGTATTTGTCCTCCATGATGGGAATATGAGAACAGATGACATTTAAGCATAACCCTTCATGAGAATATGAGATCAGATGGAATTAAATTAACCCTTCTTGTATATAGGCAAATACAGTAATGTTAATGTTTGAATGCTAATGCTAACATGCTAATGCTAGCGATCTAATGCTAGTGCTAATATCTGCTCATTGTCATACTGTAAGAGTTCTCTATGATGAAATATGAGATCAGATGGCATTTAATTAACCCTTCTTGTATATAGGCAAATACAGTAATGTTAATGTTTGAATGCTAATTCTAACTTGCTAATGCTAGCGATCTAATGCTAGTGCTAATATCTGGTCATTGTCGTACTGTAAGTGTTCTCTATGATGGGAATATGAGATCAGATGGCATTTAATTAACCCATCTTGTATATAGGCAAATACAGTAATGTTAATGTTTGAATGCTAAGGCTAACTTGCTAATGCTAGCGATCTAATGCTAGTGCTAATATCTGCTCATTGTTATACTGTAAGTGTCCTCTATGATGAGAATAAGACATCAGATGGCATTTAAGCATAACCCTTCATGTGAATATGAGATAAGATGCCATTTAAATAACCCTTCTTGTATATAGGCAAATACAGTAATGTTAATGTTTGAATGCTAATGCTAACTTGCTAATGCTAGCGATCTAATGCTAGTGCTAATATCTTCTCATTGTAATACTGTAAGTGTCCTCTATGATGAGAATAAGACATCAGATGACATTTAAGCATAACCCTTGATGAGAATATGAGATCAGATAGCATTCATGCTCATCCATTCTAGTATATAGGCAAATACAGTAATGTTAATGTTTCTATGCTAATACTAACTTGCTAATGCTAGCGATCTAATGCTAGTGCTAATATCTGGTGATTGTTGTACTGTACGTGTACTCTATGATGAGAATATGAGATCAGATGGCAATAAAGCTTAACTCATCTTGTATATAGGCAAATACAGTAATGTTAATGATTTATTGCTATTTCTATCTTGCTAATGCTAGCGATCTAATGCTAGTGCTAATATCTGGTCATTGTCATACTGTAAGTGTTCTCTATGATGAGAATATGAGATCAGATGGCATTTAATTAACCCATCCTTGTATATAGGCTAATACAGTAATGTTAATGTTTGAATGCTAAGGCTAACTTGCTAATGCTAGCGATCTAATGCTAGTGCTAATATCTGCTCATTGTTATACTGTAAGTGTCCTCTATGATGAGAATAAGACATCAGATGGCATTTAAGCATAACCCTTCATGAGAATATGAGAACAGATGGCATTTAAATATATCCATTCTTGTTTATAGGCAAATAGAGTAATGTTAATGTTTGAAAGGTAATGCTAACTTGCTAATGCTAGCGATCTAATGCTAGTGCTAATATCTGGTAATTGTCATACTGTATTTGTCCTCTATGATGGGAATATGAGATCAGATGACATTTAAGCATAACCCTTCATGAGAATATGAGATCAGATGTAATTAAATTAACCTTTCTTGTATATAGGCAAATACAGTAATGTTAATGTCTGAATGCTAATGCTAACATGCTAATGCTAGCGATCTAATGCTAGTGCTAATATCTGCTCATTGTCATACTGTAAGAGTTCTCTATGTTGGGAATATGAGATCAGATGGCATTTAATTAACCCTTCTTGTATATTGGCAAATACAGTAATGTTAATGTTTGAATGCTAATTCTAACTTGCTAATGCTAGCGATCTAATGCTAGTGCTAATATCTGGTCATTGTCGTACTGTAAGTGTTCTCTATGATTGGAATATGAGATCAGATGGCATTTAATTAACCCTTCTTGTATATAGGCAAATACAGTAATGTTAATGTTTGAATGCGAAGGCTAACTTGCTAATGCTAGCGATCTAATGCTAGTGCTAATATCTGCTCATTGTTATACTGTAAGTGTCCTCTATGATGAGAATAAGACAGCAGATGGCATTTAAGCATAACCCTTCATGTGAATATGAGAAAAGATGCCATTCAAATAACCCTTCCTGTATATAGGCAAATACAGTAATGTTAATGTTTGAATGCTAATGCTAACTTGCTAATGCTAGCGATCTAATGCTAGTGCTAATATCTGGTCATTGTCATACTGTATTTGTCCTCTATGATGGGAATATGAGAACAGATGACATTTAAGCATAACCCTTCATGAGAATATGAGATCAGATGGCATTTAAATAACCCTTCCTGAATGTAGGCAAATAAAGTAATGTTAATGTTTGAATGCTAATGCTAACTTGCTAATGCTAGCGATCTAATGCTAGTGCTAATATCTGGTCATTGTCATACTGTATTTGTCCTCTATGATGGGAATATGAGAACAGATGACATTTAAGCATAACCCTTCATGAGAATATGAGATGAGATGGAATTAAATTAACCCTTCTTATATATAGGCAAATACAGTAATGTTAATGTCTGAATGCTAATGCTAACATGCTAATGCTAGCGATCTAATGCTAGTGCTAATATCTGCTCATTGTCATACTGTAAGAGTTCTCTATGTTGGGAATATGAGATCAGATGGCATTTAATTAACCCTTCTTGAATATTGGCAAATACAGTAATGTTAATGTTTGAATGCTAATTCTAACTTGCTAATGCTAGCGATCTAATGCTAGTGCTAATATCTGGACATTGTCGTACTGTAAGTGTTCTCTATGATGGGAATATGAGATCAGATGGCATTTAATTAACCCTTCTTGTATATAGGCAAATACAGTAATGTTAATGTTTGAATGCGAAGGCTAACTTGCTAATGCTAGCGATCTAATGCTAGTGCTAATATCTGCTCAGTGTTATACTGTAAGTGTCCTCTATGATGAGAATAAGACATCAGATGGCATTTTAGCATAACCTTTCATGTGAATATGAGATAAGATGCCATTTAAATAACCCATCTTGTATATAGGCAAATACAGTAATGTTAATGTTTGAATGCTAATGCTAACTTGCTAATGCTAGCGATCTAATGCTAGTGCTAATATCTGCTCATTGTTTTACTGTAAGTGTCCTCTATGATGAGAATAAGACATCAGATGACATTTAAGCATAACCCTTGATGAGAATATGAGATCAGATACCATTTATGCTTATCCATTCTTGTATATATGCAAATACAGTAATGTTAATGTTTGAATGCAAATGCTAACTTGCTAATGCTAGCGATCTAATGCTAGTGCTAATATCTGGTCATTGTCATACTGTATTTGTCCTCTATGATGGGAATATGAGATCAGATGGCATTTAAGCATAACCCTTCATGAGAATATGAGATCAGATGGCATTTAAATAACCCTTCTTGTATATAGGCAAATACAGTAATGTTAATGTTTGAATGCTAATGCTAACTTGCTAATGCTAGCGATCTAATGCTAGTGCCAATATCTGCTCATTGTAATACTGTAAGTGTCCTCTATGATGAGAATAAGACATCAGATGACATTTAAGCATAACCCTTTTGAGAATATGAGATCAGATAGCATTCATGCTTATCCATTCTAGTATATAGGCAAATACAGTAATGTTAATGTTTTATGCTAATACTAACTTGCTAATGCTAGCGATCTAATGCTAGTGCTAATATCTGGTGATTGTTATACTGTACGTGTACTCTATGATTAAAATATGAGATCAGATGGCAATAAAGCTTAACCCTTCTTGTATATAGGCAAATATAGTAATGTTAATGATTTATTGCTAATTTTATCTTGCTAATGCTAGCGATCTAATGCTAGTTCTAATATCTGTTCATTGTCATACTGTAAGTGTTCTCTATGATGGGAATATGAGATCAGATGGCATTTAATTAAACCTTCTTGTATATAGGCTAATACAGTAATGTTAATGTTTGAATTCTAAGGCTAACTTGCTAATGCTATCGATCTAATGCTAGTGTTAATATCTGCTCTTTGTTATACTGTAAGTGTCCTCTATGATGAGAATAAGACATCAGATGGCATTTAAGCATAACCTTCATGAGAATATGAGAACAGATGGCATTTAAGCTTATCCATTCTTGTTCATAGGCAAATACAGTAATGTTAATGTTTGAAAGGTAATGCTAACTTGCTAATGCTAGCGATCTAATGCTAGTGCTAATATCTGGTCATTGTCATACTGTATTTGTCCTCTATGATGGGAATATGAGATCAGATGGCATTTAAGCATAACCCTTCATGAGAATATGAGATCAGATGGCATTTAAATAACCCTTCTTGTATATAGGCAAATACAGTAATGTTAATGTTTGAATGCTAATGCTAACTTGCTAATGCTAGCGATCTAATGCTAGTGCTAATATCTGCTCATTGTTATACTGTAAGTGTCCTCTATGATGAGAATAAGACATCAGATGATGGCATTTAAGCATAACCCTTTTTGAGAATATGAGAATAGATAGAATTTATGCTTATCCATTCTTGTTTATAGGAAAATACAGTAATGTTATTGTTTGAATGATAATGCTTTCTTGTTAATGCTAGCGATCTAATGCTTGTGCTAATATCTGGTCATTATCATACTGTATTTGTCCTCTATGATGGGAATATGAGATCAGATGGCATTTAAGTATAACCCTTAATGAGAATATGAGATCAGATGGCATTTAAATAACCCTTCTTGTATATAGGCAAATACAGTAATGTTAATGTTTGAATGCTAATGCTAACTTGCTAATGCTAGCGATCTAATGCTAGTGCCAATATCTGCTAATTGTTATACTGTAAGTGTCCTCTATGATGAGAATAAGACATCAGATGACATTTAAGCATAACCCTTGATGAGAATATTCGATCAGATAGCATTTATTCTTATCCATTCTTGTATATAGGCAAATACAGTAATGTAAATGTTTGAATGCTAATACTAACTTTCTAATGCTAGCGATCTAATGCTAGTGCTAATATCTGGTGATTGTTATACTGTACATGTACTCTATGATGAGAATATGAGATCAGATGGCAATAAAGCTTAACCTTTCTTCTATATAGGCAAATACAGTAATGTTAATTTTGAATGCTAATTCTAACTTGCTAATGGTAGCGATCTAATGCTAGTGCTAATATCTGTTCATTGTCATACTGTAAGTGTTCTCTATGATGGGAATATGAGATCAGATGGCATTTAATTAACCCATCTTGTATATAGGCTAATACAGTAATATTAATGTTTGAATAATAAGGCTAACTTGCTAATGCTAGCGATCTAATGCTAGTGCTAATATCTGCTCATTGTTATACTGTAAGTGTCCTCTATGATGAGAATAAGACATCAGATGGCATTTAAGCATAACCCTTCATGAGAATATGAGAACAGATGGCATTTAAGCATATCCATTCTTGTTTATAGGCAAATAGAGTAATGTTAATGTTTGAAAGGTAATGCTAACTTGCTAATGCTAGCGATCTAATGCTAGTGCTAATATCTGGTCATTGTCATACTGTATTTGTCCTCCATGATGGGAATATGAGAACAGATGACATTTAAGCATAACCCTTCATGAGAATATGAGATCAGATGGAATTAAATTAACCCTTCTTGTATATAGGCAAATACAGTAATGTTAATGTCTGAATGCTAATGCTAACATGCTAATGCTAGCGATCTAATGCTAGTGCTAATATCTGCTCATTGTCATACTGTAAGAGTTCTCTATGTTGGGAATATGAGATCAGATGGCATTTAATTAACCCTTCTTGTATATTGGCAAATACAGTAATGTTAATGTTTGAATGCTAATTCTAACTTGCTAATGCTAGCGATCTAATGCTAGTGCTAATATCTGGTCATTGTCGTACTGTAAGTGTTCTCTATGATGGGAATATGATATCAGATGGCATTTAATTAACCCATCTTGTATATAGGCAAATACAGTAATGTTAATGTTTGAATGCGAAGGCTAACTTGCTAATGCTAGCGATCTAATGCTAGTGCTAATATCTGCTCATTGTTATACTGTAAGTGTCCTCTATGATGAGAATAAGACATCAGATGGCATTTAAGCATAACCCTTCATGTGAATATGAGATAAGATGCCATTTAAATAACCCTTCTTGTATATAGGCAAATACAGTAATGTTAATGTTTGAATGCTAATGCTAACTTGCTAATGCTAGCGATCTAATGCTAGTGCCAATATCTTCTCATTGTAATACTGTAAGTGTCCTCTATGATGAGAATAAGACATCAGATGACTTTTAAGCATAACCCTTGATGAGAATATGACATCAGATAGCATTCATGCTCATCCATTCTAGTATATAGGCAAATACAGTAATGTTAATGTTTCTATGCTAATACTAACTTGCTAATGCTAGCGATCTAATGCTAGTGCTAATATCTGGTGATTGTTATACTGTACATGTACTCTATGATGAGAATATGAGATCAGATTGCAATAAAGCTTAACCCTTCTTGTATATAGGCAAATACAGTAATGTTAATGATTTATTGCTAATTCTAACTTGCTAATGCTAGCGATCTAATGCTATTGCTAATATCTGTTCATTGTCATAATGTAAGTGTTCTCTATGATGGGAATATGAGATCAGATGGCTTTTAATTAAACCTTCTTGTATATAGGGAATACAGTAATGTTAATGTTTGAATTCTAAGGCTAACTTGCTAATGCTATCGATCTAATGCTAGTGTTAATATCTGCTCATTGTTATACTGTAAGTGTCCTCTATGAAGAAAATAAGACATCAGATGGCATTTAAGCATAACTCTTCATGAGAATATGAGAACAGATGGCATTTAAGCTTATCCATTCTTGTTTATAGCCAAATAGAGTAATGTTAATGTTTGAAAGGTAAAGCTAACTTGCTAATGCTAGCGATCTAATGTTAGTGCTAATATCTGGTCATTGTCATACTGTATTTGTCCTCTATGATAGGAATATGAGATCAGATGGCATTTAAGCATAACCCTTCATGAGAATATGAGATCAGATGGCATTTAAATAACCCTTCTTGTATATAGGCAAATAGAGCAATGTTAATGTTTGAATGCTAATGCTAACTTGCTAATGCTAGCGATCTAATGCTAGTGCTAATATCTGCTCATAGTTATACTGTAAGTGTCCTCTATGATGAGAATAAGACATCAGATGACATTTAAGCATAACCCTTTATGAGAATATGAGATCAGATAGTATTTATGCTTATCCATTCTTGTATATAGGCAAATACAGTAATGTTAATGTTTGAAAGCTATTGCTAACTTGCTTATGCTAGCGATCTAATGCTAGTGCTAATATCTGGTCATTGTCATACTGTAAGTGTTCTCTATGATGGGAATATGAGATCAGATGGCATTAAAGCATTTACCTTCATGAGAATATGAGATCAGATGGCATTTAATTAACCCTTCTTGTATATAGGCTAATACAGTAATGATAATGTTTGAATGCTACTGCTAACTTGCTAATGCTAGCGATAAAATGCTAGTGCTAAAATCTGGTGATTGTTATACTGTACGTGTACTCTATGATGAGAATATGAGATCAGATGGCAATAAAGCTTAACCCTTCTTGTATACAGGAAAATACAGTAATGTTAATGTTTGAATGCTAATTCTAACTTGCTAATGCCAGCGATCTAATGCTAGTGCTAATATATGTTCATTGTCATACTGTGAGTGTTCTCTATGATGGGAATATGAGAACAGATGGCATTTAATTAACCCTTCTTGTATATACGCTAATACAGTAATGTTAATGTTTGAATGCTAAGGCTAACTTGCTAATGCTAGCGGTTTTATGCTAGTGCTAATATCTGCTCATTGTTATACTGTAATTGTCCTCTATGATGAGAATAAGACATCAGATGGCATTTACGCATAACCCTTCATGAGAATATGAGAACAGATGGCATTTAAGCTAATCCATTCTTGTTTATAGGAAAATACAGTAATGTTATTGTTTGAATGATAATGCTTTCTTGTTAATGCTAGCGATCTAATGCTTGTGCTAATATCTGGTCATTATCATACTGTATTTGTCCTGTATGATGGGAATATGAGATCAGATGGCATTTAAGTATAACCCTTAATGAGAATATGAGATCAGATGGCATTTAAATAACCCTTCTTGTATATAGGCAAATACAGTAATGTTAATGTTTGAATGCTAATGCTAACTTGTTAATGCTAGCGATCTAATGCTTGTGCCAATATCTGCTAATTGTTATACTGTAAGTGTCCTCTATGATGAGAATAAGACATCAGATGACATTTAAGCATAACCCTTGATGAGAATATTCGATCAGATAGCATTTATTCTTATCCATTCTTGTATATAGGCAAATACAGTAATGTAAATGTTTGAATGCTAATACTCACTTGCTAATGCTAGCGATCTAATGCTAGTGCTAATATCTGGTGATTGTTATACTGTACATGTACACTATGATGAGAATATGAGATCAGATGGCAATAAAGCTTAACCTTTCTTCTATATAGGCAAATACAGTAATGTTAATTTTGAATGCTAATTCTAACTTGCTAATGGTAGCGATCTAATGCTAGTGCTAATATCTGTTCATTGTCATACTGTAAGTGTTCTCTATGATGGGAATATGAGATCAGATGGCATTTAATTAACCCATCTTGTATATAGGCTAATACAGTAATATTAATGTTTGAATGCTAAGGCTAACTTGCTAATGCTAGCGATCTAATGCTAGTGCTAATATCTGCTCATTGTTATACTGTAATTGTCCTCTATGATGAGAATAAGACATCAGATGGCATTTAAGCATAACCCTTCATGTGAATATGAGAACAGATGGCATTTAAGCATGTCCATTCTTGTTTATAGGCAAATAGAGTAATGTTAATGTTTGAAAGGTAATGCTAACTTGCTAATGCTAGCGATCTAATGCTAGTGCTAATATCTGGTCATTGTCATACTGTATTTGTCCTCTATGATGGGAATATGAGAACAGATGACATTTAAGCATAACCCTTCATGAGAATATGAGATCAGATGGAATTAAATTAACCCTTCTTGTATATAGGCAAATACAGTAATGTTAATGTCTGAATGCTAATGCTAACATGCTAATGCTAGCGATCTAATGCTTGTGCTAATATCTGCTCATTGTCATACTGTAAGAGTTCTCTATGTTGGGAATATGAGATCAGATGGCATTTAATTAACGCTTCTTGTATATTGGCAAATACAGTAATGTTAATGTTTGAATGCTAATTCTAACTTGCTAATGCTAGCGATCTAATGCTAGTGCTAATATCTGGTCATTGTCGTACTGTAAGTGTTCTCTATGATGGGAATATGAGATCAGATGGCATTTAATTAACCCTTCTTGTATATAGGCAAATACAGTAATGTTAATGTTTGAATGCGAAGGCTAACTTGCTAATGCTAGCAATCTAATGCTAGTGCTAATATCTGCTCATTGTTATACTGTAAGTGTCCTCTATCATGAGAATAAGACATCAGATGGCATTTAAGCATAACCCTTCATGTGAATATGAGATAAGATGCCATTTAAATAACCCTTCTTGTATATAGTCAAATACAGTAATGTTAATGTTTGAATGCTAATGCTAACTTGCTAATGCTAGCGATCTAATGCTAGTGCCAATATCTGCTCATTGTAATACTGTAAGTGTCCTCTATGATGAGAATAAGACATCAGATGACTTTTAAACATAACCCTTGATGAGAATATGACATCAGATAGCATTCATGCTCATCCATTCTAGTATATAGGCAAATACTGTAATGTTAATGTTTCTATGCTAATACTAACTTGCTAATGCTAGCGATCTAATGCTAGTGCTAATATCTGGTGATTGTTATACTGTAATGGCAATAAAGTAACTCTATGACGAGAATATGAGATCAGATGGCAATAAAGCTTTTTTAACCCATCTTGTATATATTGTTATAATACAGTAATGTTAATGTTTGAATCCTAAGGCTAACTTGCTAATGCTAGCGATTTTATGCTAGTGCTAATATCTGCTCATTGTTATACTGTAAGTGTCCTCCATGGTGAGAATAAGACATCAGATGGCATTTACGCATAACACTTCATGAGAATATGAGAACAGATGGCATTTAAGCTCCATTCTTCTGTTTATAGGAAAATACAGTAATGTTATTGTTTGAATGCTAATGAATGCTAGCATCTAATAATATCTGGTCATTATCATACTGTATTTGTCCTCTATGATGGGAATATGAGATCAGATGGCATTTAAGTATAACCCTTAATGAGAATATGAGATCAGATGGCATTTAAACCCTTCTTGTATATAGGCAAATACAGTAATGCTAATGTTTGAATGCCAACTGCTAATTGTTATACTGTAAGTGTCCCTATATATGAGAATAAGACATACAGATGACATTTAATAACCCTCGTGAGAAAATTGATCAGATAGCTAACCATTCTGTATAATGCTACAGTAATGTAAATCTAATGCTAGATGCTAATATCTGATGATTGGTGAATATACTTACTCTATGATGAGAATATGAGATCAGATGGCAATAAAGCTTAACCTTTCTTCTATATAGGCAAATACAGTAATGTTAATTTTGAATGCTAATTCTAACTTGCTAATGGTAGCGATCTAATGCTAGTGCTAATATCTGTTCATTGTCATACTGTAAGTGTTCTCTATGATGGGAATATGAGATCAGATGGCATTTAATTAACCCATCTTGTATATAGGCTAATACAGTAATATTAATGTTTGAATGCTAAGGCTAACTTGCTAATGCTAGCGATCTAATGCTAGTGCTAATATCTGTTCATTGTTATACTGTAAGTGTCCTCTATGATGAGAATAAGACATCAGATGGCATTTAAGCATAACCCTTCATGAGAATATGAGAATAGATGGCATTTAAGCATATCCATTCTTGTTTATAGGCAAATAGAGTAATGTTAATGTTTGAAAGGTAATGCTAACTTGCTAATGCTAGCGATCTAATGCTAGTGCTAATATCTGGTCATTTTCATACTGTATTTGTCCTCTATGATGGGAATATGAGAACAGATGACATTTAAGCATAACCCTTCATTAGAATATGAGATCAGATGGAATTAAATTAACCCTTCTTGTATATAGGCAAATACAGTAATGTTAATGTCTGAATGCTAATGTTAACATGCTAATGCTAGCGATCTAATGCTAGTGCTAATATCTGCTCATTGTCATACTGTAAGAGTTCTCTATGTTGGGAATAAGAGATCAGATGGCATTTAATTAACCCTTCTTGTATATTGGCAAATACAGTAATGTTAATGTTTGAATGCTATTTCTAATTTGCTAATGCTGGCGATCTAATGCTAGTGCTAATATCTGGTCATTGTCGTACTGTAAGTGTTCTTTATGATGGGAATATGAGATCAGATGGCATTTTATTAACCCTTCTTGTATATAGGCAAATACAGTAATGTTAATGTTTGAATGCGAAGGCTAACTTGCTAATGCTAGCGATCTAATGCTAGTGCTAATATCTGCTCATTGTTATACTGTAAGTGTCCTCTATGATGAGAATAAGACATCAGATGGCATTTAAGCATAACCCTTCATATGAATATGAGATAAGATGCCATTTAAATAACCCTTCTTGTATATAGGCAAATACAGTAATGTTAATGTTTGAATGCTAATGCTAACTTGCTAATGCTAGCGAACTAATGCTAGTGCTAATATCTGCTCATTGTTATACTGTAAGTGTCCTCTATGATGAGAATAAGACATCAGATGACAAATTACGCATGACCCTTCATGAGAATATGAGAACAGATGGCATTTAAACTAAACCCTTCTTGTATATAGGCAAATACAGTAATGTTAATGTTTGAATGCGAATGCTAACTTGCTAATGCTAGCGATATAATGCTAGTGCTAATATCTGGTCATTGTCATACTGTATTTGTCCTCTATGATGGGAATATGAGATCAGATGGCATTTAAGCATAACCCTTCATGAGAATATGAGATCAGATGGCATTTAAATAACCCTTCTTGTATATAGGCAAATACAGTAATGTTAATGTTTGAATGCTAATGCTAACTTGCTAATGCTAGCGATCTAATGCTAATGCCAATATCTGCTCATTGTAATACTGTAAGTGTCCTCTATGATGAGAATAAGACATCAGATGACATTTAAGCATAACCCTTGATGAGAATATGAGATCAGATAGCATTTATGCTGATCCATTCTTGTATATAGGCAAATACAGTACTGTTAATGTTTCTATACTAATACTAACTTGCTAATGCTAGCGATCTAATGCTAGTGCTAATATCTAGTGATTGTTATACTGTACGTGTACTCTATGATGAGAATATGAGATCAGATGGCAATAAAGCTTAACCCTTCTTGTATATAGGCAAATACAGTAATTTTAATGATTTATTGCTAATTCTATCTTGCTAATGCCAGCGATCTAATGCTAGTGCTAATATCTGTTCATTGTCATACTGTAAGTGTTCTCTATGATGGGAATATGAGATCAGATGGCATTTAATTAAAAACCTTCTTGTATATAGGCTAATACAGTAATGTTAATGTTTGAATGCTAAGGCTAACTTGCTAATGCTATCGATCTAATGCTAGTGTTAATATCTGCTCATTGTTATACTGTGAGTGTCCTCTATGAAGAGAATAAGACATCAGATGGCATTTAAGCATAACCCTTCATGAGAATATAAGAACAGATGGCATTTAAGCTTATCCATTCTTGTTTATAGGCAAATAGAGTAATGTTAATGTTTGAATGCTAATGCTAACTTGCTAATGCTAGCGATCAAATGCTAGTGCTAATATCTGCTCATAGTTATACTGTAAGTGTCCTCTATGATGAGAATAAGACATCAGATGACATTTAAGCATAACCCTTTATGAGAATATGAGATCAGATAGAATTCATGCTTATCCATTCTTGTATATAGGCAAATACAGTAATGTTAATGTTTGAAAGCTATTGCTAACTTGCTAATGCTAGCGATCTAATGCTAGTGCTAATATCTGGTCATTGTCTTACTGTAAGTGTTCTCTATGATGGGAATATGAGATCAGATGGCATTAAAGCATTTACCTTCATGAGAATATGAGATCAGATGGCATTTAATTAACCCTTCTTGTATATAGGCTAATACAGTAATGATAATGTTTGAATGCTACTGCTAACTTGCTAATCCTAGCGATCTAATGCTAGTGCTAAAATCTGGTGATTGTTCTACTGTACGTGTACTCTATGATGAGAATATGAGATCAGATGGCAATAAAGCTTAACCCTTCTTGTATACAGGAAAATACAGTAATGTTAATGTTTGAATGTTAATTCTAACTTGCTAATGCCAGCGATCTAATGCTAGTGCTAATATATCTTCATTGTCATTCTGTGAGTGTTCTCTAAGATGGGAGTATGAGAACAGATGGCATTTAATTAACCCTTCTTGTATATACGCTAATACAGTAATGTTAATGTTTGAATGCTAAGGCTAACTTGCTAATGCTAGGGATTTTATACTAGTGCTAATATCTGCTCATTGTTATACTGTAAGTGACCTCTATGATGAAAATAAGACATCAGATGGCATTTCCGCATAACCCTTCATGAGAATATGAGAACAGATGGCATTTAAGCTAATCCATTCTTGTTTATAGGCAAATACAGTAATGTTATTGTTTGAATGCTAATGCTTTCTTGTTAATGCTAGCGATCTAATGCTTGTGCTAATATCTGGTCATTGTCATACTGTATTTGTCCTCTATGATGGGAATATGAGATCAGATGGCATTTATATAACCCTTCTTGTATATAGGCAAATACAGTAATGTTAATGTTTGAATGCTAATGCTAACTTGCTAATGCTAGCGATCTAATGCTAGTGCCAATATCTGCTCATTGTTATACTGTAAGTGTCCTCTATGATGAGAATAAGACATCAGATGACATTTAAGCATAACCCTTGATGAGAATATTAGATCAGATAGCATTTATGCTTATCCATTCATGTATATAGGCAAATACAGTAATGTAAATGTTTGAATGCTAATACTAACTTGCTAATGCTAGCGATCTAATGCTAGTGCTAATATCTGGTGATTGTTACACTGTACGTGTACTCTATGATGAGAATATGAGATCAGATGGCAATAAAGCTTAACCTTTCTTCTATATAGGCAAATACAGTAATGTTCATTTTGAATGCTAATTCTAACTTGCTAATGGTAGCGATCTAATGCTAGTGCTAATATCTGTTCATTGTCATACTGTAAGTGTTCTCTATGATGGGAATATGAGATCAGATGGCATTTAATTAACCCTTCTTGTATATAGGCTAATACAGTAATATTAATGTTTGAATGCTAAGGCTAACTTGCTAATGCTAGCGATCTAATTCTAGTGCTAATATCTGCTCATTGTTATACTGTAAGTGTGCTCTATGATGAGAATAAGACATCAGATGGCATTTAAGCATAACCCTTCATGAGAATATGAGAACAGATGGCATTTAAGCATATCCATTCTTGTTTATAGGCAAATAGAGTAATGTTAATGTTTGAAAGGTAATGCTAACTTGCTAATGCTAGCGATCTAATGATAGTGCTAATATCTGGTCATTGTCATACTGTATTTGTCCACTATGATGGGAATATGAGAACAGATGACATTTAAGCATAACCCTTCATGAGAATATGAGATCAGATGGAATTAAATTAACCCTTCTTGTATATAGGCAAAAACAGTAATGTCAATGTTTGAATGCTAATGTTAACATGCTAATACTAGCGATCTAATGCTAGTGCTAATATCTGCTCATTGTCATACTGTAAGTGTTCTCTATGTTGGGAATATGAGATCAGATGGCATTTAATTAACCCTTCTTGTATATTGGCAAATACAGTAATGTTAATGTTTGAATGCTAATTCTAACTTGCTAATGCTAGCGATCTAATGCTAGTGCTAATATCTGGTCATTGTCGTACTGTAAGTGTTCTCTATGATGAGAATAAGACATCAGATGGCATTTAAGCATAACCCTTCATGTGAATATGAGATAAGATGCCATTTAAATAACCCTTCTTGCATATAGGCAAATACAGTAATGTTAATGTTTGAATGCTAATGCTAACTTGCTAATGCTAGCGATCTAATGCTAGTGCTAATATCTGCTCATTGTTATACTGTAAGTGTCCTCTATGATGAGAATAAGACATCAGATGACATTTAAGAATAACCCTTGATGAGAATATGAGATCAGATACCATTTATGCTTATGCATTCTTGTATATATGCAAATACAGTAATGTTAATGTTTGAATGCGAATGCAAACTTGCTAATGCTAGCGATCTAATGCTAGTGCTAATATCTGGTCATTGTCATACTGTATTTGTCCTCTATGATGGGAATATGAGATCAGATGGCATTTAAGCATAACCCTTCATGAGAATATGAGATCAGATGGCATTTAAATAACCCTTCTTGTATATAGGCAAATACAGTAATGTTAATGTTTGAATGCTAATGCTAACTTGCTAATGCTAGCGATCTAATGCTAGTGCCAATATCTGCTCATTGTAATACTGTAAGTGTCCTCTATGATGAGAATAAGACATCAGATGACATTTAAGCATAACCCTTGATGAGAATATGAGATCAGATAGCATTTATGCTCATCCATTCTTGTATAAAGGCAAATACAGTACTGTTAATGTTTCTATGCTAATACTAACTTGCTAATGCTAGCGATCTAATGCTAGTGCAAATATCTGGTGATTGTTATACTGTACGTGTACTCTATGATGAGAATATGAGATCAGATGGCAATAAAGCTTAACCCTTCTTGTATATAGGCAAATACAGTAATGTTAATGATTGATTCCTAATTCTATCTTGCTAATGCTAGCGATCTAATGCTAGTGCTAATATCTGTTCATTGTCATACTGTAAGTGTTCTCTATGATGGGAATATGAGATCAGATGGCATTTAATTAAACCTTCTTGTATATAGGCTAATACAGTAATGTTAATGTTTGAATGCTAAGGCTAACTTGCTAATGCTATCGATCTAATGCTAGTGTTAATATCTGCTCATTGTTATACTGTAAGTGTCCTCTATGAAGAGAATAAGACAGCAGATGGCATGTAAGCATAACCCTTCATGAGAATATAAGAACAGATGGCTTTTAAGCTTATCCATTCTTGTTTATAGGCAAATAGAGTAATGTTAATGTTTGAAAGGTAATGCTAACTTGCTAATGCTAGCGATCTAATTCTAGTGCTAATATCTGTTCATTGTCATACTGTATTTGTCCTCTATGATGGGAATATGAGATCAGATGGCATTTAAGCATAACCCTTCATGAGAATATGAGATCAGATGGCATTTAAATAACCCTTCTTGTATATAGGCAAATACAGTAATGTTAATGTTTGAATGCTAATGCTAACTTGCAAATGCTAGCGATCTAATGCTAGTGCTAATATCTGCTCATTGTTATACTGTAAGTGTCCTCTATGTTGAGAATAAGACATCAGATGACATTTAAGCATAACCCTTTATGAGAATATGAGATCTAATAGAATTTATGCTTATCCATTCTTGTATATAGGCAAATACAGTAATGTTAATGTTTGAAAGCTATTGCTAATTTGCTAATGCTAGCGATCCAATGCTAGTGCTAATATCTGGTCATTGTCATACTGTAAGTGTTCTCTATGATGGGAATATGAGATCAGATGGCATTAAAGCATTTAACTTAATGAGAATATGAGATCAGATGGCATTTAATTAACCCTTCTTGTATATAGGCTAATACAGTAATGATAATGTTTGAATGCTAATGCTAACTTTCATTGCTACTGTATCTAATGCTATGCTAAAATCTGAGATTGATGATATTGTAAGCGTAACCCTTATGATGAGAATATGAGATCAGATGGCATTAAATTAACCCTTCTTGTATACAGGAAAATACAGTAATGTTAATGTTTGAATGCTAATTCTAACTTGCTAATGCCAGCGATCTAATGCTATTGCTAATATATGTTTATTGTCATACTGTAAGTGTTCTCTATGATGGGAATATGAGAACAGATGGCATTTAATTAACCCTTCTTGTATTTATGCAAATACAGTAATGTTAATCTTTGAATGCTAAGGCTAACTTGCTAATGCTAGCGATTTTATGCCAGTGCGAATATATGCTCATTGTTATACTGTAAGTGTCCTCTCTGATGAGAATAAGACATCAGATGGCATTTACGCATAACCCTTCATGGGAATATGAGAACAGATGGCATTTAAGCTAAACCATTCTTGTTTAAAAGCAAATACAGTAATGTTAATGTTTGAATGCTAATGCTTTCTTGTTAATGCTAGCGATCTAATGCTTGTGCTAATATCTGGTCATTGTCATACTGTATTTGTCCTCTATGATGGGAATATGAGATCAGATGGCATTTAAGCATAACCCTTAATGAGAATATGAGATCAGATGGCATGTAAATAACCCTTCTTGTATATAGGCAAATACAGTAATGTTAATGTTTCAATGCTAATGCTAACTTGCTAATGCTAGCGATCTAATGCTAGTGCCAATATCTGCTCATTGTTATACTGTAAGTGTCCTCTATGATGAGAATAAGACATCAGATGACATTTAAGAAGAACCCTTGATGAGAATATTAGATCAGATAGCATTAATGCTTATCCATTCTTGTATATAGGCAAATACAGTACTGTTAATGTTTGAATGCTAATACTATCTTGCTAATGCTAGCGATCTAATGCTAGTGCTAATATCCGGTGATTTTGATACTGTACGTGTACTCTATGATGAGAATATGAGATCAGATGGCAATAAAGCTTAACCTTTCTTGTATATAGGCAAATACAGTAATGTTAATTTTGAATGCTAATTCTAACTTGCTAATGGTAGCGATCTAATGCTAGTGCTAATATCTGTTCATTGTCATACTGTAAGTGTTCTCTATGATGGGAATATGAGATCAGATGGCATTTAATTAACCCTTCTTGTATATAGGCTAATACAGTAATATTAATGTTTGAATGCTAAGGCTAACTTGCTAATGCTAGCGATCTAATGCTAGTGCTAATATCTGCTCATTGTTATACTGTAAGTGTCCTCTATGATGAGAATAAGACATCAGATGGCATTTAAGCATAACCGTTCATGAGAATATGAGAACAGATGGCATTTAAGCATATCCATTCTTGTTTATAGGCAAAAAGAGCAATGTTAATGTTTGAAAGGTAATGCTAACTTGCTAATGCTAGCGATCTAATGCTAGTGCTAATATCTGGTCATTGTCATACTGTATTTGTCCTCTATGATGGGAATATGAGAACAGATGGCATTTAAGCATAACCCTTCATGAGAATATGAGATTAGATGGAATTAAATTTACCCTTCTTTTATATAGGCAAATACAGTAATGTTAATGTTTGAATGCTAATGCTAACATGCTAATGCTAGCGATCTAATGCTAGTGCTAATATCTGCTCATTGTCATACTGTAAGTGTTCTCTATGATGGGAATATGAGATCAGATGGCATTTAATTAACCCTTCTTGTATATAGGCAAATACAGTAATGTTAATGTTTGAATGCTAATTCTAACTTGCTAATGCTAGCGATCAAATGCTAGTGCTAATATCTGGTCATTGTCGTACTGTAAGTGTTCTCTATGATGGGAATATGAGATCAGATGGCATTTAATTAACCCTTCTTGTATATAGGCAAATACAGTAATGTTAATGTTTGAATGCGAAGGCTAACTTGCTAATGCTAGCGATCTAATGCTAGTGCTAATATCTGCTCATTGTTATACTGTATTTGTCCTCTATGATGAGAATAAGACATCAGATGGCATTTAAGCATAACCCTTCATGTGAATATGAGATTAGATTCCATTTAAATAACCCTTCTTGTATATAGGCAAATACAGTAATGTTTATGTTTGAATGCTAATGCTTTCTTGTTAATGCTAGCGATCTAATGCTAGTGCTAATATCTGGTCATTGTCATACTGTATTTGTCCTCTATGATGGGCATATGAGATCAGATGGCATTTAAGCATAACCCTTCATGAGAATATGAGATCAGATGGCATTTAAATAACCCTTCTTGTATATAGGCAAATACAGTAATGTTAATGTTTGAATGCTAATGCTAACTTGCTAATGCTAGCGATCTAATGCTAATGCCAATATCTGCTCATTGTAATACTGTAAGTGCCCTCTATGATGAGAATAAAACATTAGATGACATTTAAGCATAACCCTTGATGAGAATATGAGATCAGATAGCATTTATGCTCATCCATTCTTGGATATAGGCAAATACAGTACAGTTAATGTTTCTATGCTAATACTAACTTGCTAATGCTAGCGATCTAATGCTAGTGCTAATATCTGGTGATTGTTATACAGTACGTGTACTCTATGATGAGAATATGAGATCAGATGGCAATAAAGCTTAACCTTTCTTGTATATAGGCAAATACAGTAATGTTAATTTTGAATGCTAATTCTAACTTGCTAATGGTAGCTATCTAATGCTAGTGCTAATATCTGTTCATTGTCATACTGTAAGTGTTCTCTATGATGGGAATATGAGATCAGATGGCAGTTAATTAAACCTTCTTGTATATAGGCTAATACAGTAATGTTAATGTTTGAATGCTAAGGCTAACTTGCTAATGCTATCGATCTAATGCTAGTGCTAATATCTGCTCATTGTTATACTGTAAGTGTCCTCTATGAAGAGAATAAGACATCAAATGGCATTTTAGCATCACCCTTCATGAGAATATGCGAACAGATGGCATTTAAGCTTATCCATTCTTGTATATAGGCAAATAGAGTAATGTTAATGTTTGAAAGCTATTGCTAACTTGCTAATGCTAGCGATCTAATGCTAGTGCTAATATCTGGTCATTGTCATACTGTATTTGTCCTCTATGATGGGAATATGAGATCAGATGGCATTTAAGCATAACCCTTCATGAGAATATGAGATCAGATGGCATTTAAATAACCCTTCTTGTATATAGGCAAATACAGTAATGATAATGTTTGAATGCTAATGCTAACTTGCTAATGCTAGCGATCAAATGCTAGTGCTAATATCTGCTCATTGTTATACTGTAAGTGTCCTCTATGATGAGAATAAGACATCAGATGACATTTAAGCATAACCCTTTATGAGAATATGAGATCAGATAGAATTTATGCTAATCCATTCTTGTATATAGGCAAATACAGTAATGTTAATGTTTGAAAGCTATTGCTAACTTGCTAATGCTAGCGATCTAATGCTAGTGCTAATATCTGGTGATTGTTATACTGTTCGTGTACTTTATGTTGAGAATATGAGATCAGAGGGCAATAAAGCTTAACCCTTCTTGTATATAGGCAAATACAGTAATGTTAATGTTTGAATGCTACTGCTAACTTGCTAATGCTAGCGATCTAATGCTAGTGCTAATATCTGCTCATTGTTATAATGTAAGTGTCCTCAATGTTGAAAATAAGACATCAGATGGCATTTAAGCATAAACCTTCAAGAGAATATGAGAACAGATGGCATTTAAGCTTATCCATTCTTGTATATAGGCAAATACAGTAATGTTAATGTTTGAAAGCTAATGCTAACTTGCTAATGCTACCGATCTAATGCTAGTGCTAAAATCTGGTGATTGTTATACTGTACGTGTACTCTATGATGAGAATATGAGATCAAATGGCAATAAAGCTTAACCCTTCTTGTATACAGGAAAATACAGTAATGTTAATGTTTGAATGCTAATTCTAACTTGCTATTGGCAACGATCTAATGCTAGTGCTAATATATGTTCATTGTCATACTGTAAGTGTTCTCTTTGATGGGAATATGAGATCAGATGGCATTTAATAAACCCTTCTTGTATATAGGCAAATACAGTAATGTTAAAGTTTGAATGCTATTTCTAACTTGCTAATGCTAGCGATCTAATGCTAGTGCTAATATCTGGTCATTGTCGTACTGTAAGTGTTCTCTATGATGAATATGAGATCAGATGGCATTTAATTAACCCTTCTTGTATATAGGCAAATACAGTAATGTTAATGTTTGAATGCTGAGGCTAACTTGCTAATGCTAGCGATCTAATGCTAGTGCTAATATCTGCTCATTGTTATACTGTAAGTGTCCTCTATGATGAGAATAAGACATCAGATGGCATTCAAGCATAACCCTTCATGTGAATATGAGATAAGATGCCATTTAAATAACCCTTCTTGTATATAGGCAAATACAGTAATGTTAATGTTTGAATGCTAATGCTAACTTGCTAATGCTAGCGATCTAATGCGAGTGCTAATATCTGGTCATTATCATACTGTATTTGTCCTCTATGATGGGAATATGAGATCAGATGGCATTTAAGCATAATCCTTCATGAGAATATGAGATCAGATGGCATTTAAATAACCCTTCTTGTATATAGGCAAATACAGTAATGTTAATGTTTGAATGCTAATGCTAACTTGCTAATGCTAGCGATCGAATGCTAGTGCCAATATCTGCTCATTATTATACTGTAAGTGTCCTCTATGATGAGAATAAGACATCAGATGACATTTAAGCATAACCCTTGATGAGATTATTAGATCAGATATTATTTATGCTTATCCATTCTTGTATATAGGCAAATACAGTAATGTTAATGTTTGAATGCTGATACTAACCTGCTAATGCTAGCGATCTAATGCTAGTGCTAATATCTGGTGATTGTTATACTGTACGTGTACTCTATGATGAGAATATGAGATCAGATGGCAATAAAGCTTAACCTTTCTTGTATATAGGCAAATACAGTAATGTTAATGTTTGAATGCTAATTCTAACATGCTAATGGTAGCGATCTAATGCTAGTGCTAATATCTGTTCATTGTCATACTGTAAGTGTTCTCTATGATGGGAATATGAGATCAGATGGCATTTAATTAACCCTTCTTGTATATAGGCTAATACAGTAATGTTAATGTTTGAATGCTAAGGCTAACTTGCTAATGCCAGCGAACTAATGCTAGTGCTAATATCTGCTCATTGTTATACTGTAAGTGTCCTCTATGATGAGAATAAGACATCAGATGGCATTTAAGCATAACCCTTCATGAGAATATGAGAACAGATGGCATTTAAGCATATCCATTCTTGTTTATAGGCAAATAGAGTAATGTTAATGTTTGAAAGGTAATGCTAACTTGCTAATGCTAGCGATCTAATGCTAGTGCTAATATCTGGTCATTGTCATACTGTATTTGTCCTCTATGATGGGAATATGAGATCAGATGGCTTTTTAGCATAACCCTTCATGAGAATATGAGATCAGATGGAACTAAATTAACCCTTCTTGTATATCGGCAAATACAGTAATGTTAATGTTTGAATGCTAATGCTAACATGCTAATGCTAGAGATCTAATGCTAGTGCTAATATCTGTTCATTGTTATACTGTAAGTGTCCTCTATGATGAGAATAAGACATCAGATGGCATTTAAGCATAACCCTTCATGTGAATATGAGATCAGATGGCATTTAAATAACCCTTCTTGTATATAGGCAAATATAGTAATGTTAATGTTTGAATGCTAATGCTAACTTGCTAATGCTTGCGATCTAATGCTAGTGCTAATATCTGCTCATTGTTATACTGTAAGTGTCCTCTATGATGAGAATAACACATCAGATGACATTTAAGCATAACCCTTTATGAGAATATGAGATCATATAGCATTTATGCTTATCCATTCTTGTATCTAAGCAAATACAGTAATGTTAATGTTTGAATGCTAATGCTAACTTGCTAATGCTAGCGATCTAATGCTAGTGCTAATATCTGTTCATTGTCATACTGTAAGTGTTCTCTATGATGGGAATATGAGATCACATGGCATTTAATTAACCCTTCTTGTATATAGGCTAATACAGTAATGTTAATGTTTGAATGCTAAGGCTAACTTGCTAATGCTATCGATCTAATGCTAGTACTAATATCTGCTCAATGTTACACTGTAAGTGTCCTCTATGATGAGAATAAGACATCAGATGGCATTTAAGCATAACCCTTCATGAGAATATGAGAACAGATGGCATTTAAGCTTATCCATTCTTGTTTATTGGCAAATAGAGTAATGTTAATATTTGAAAGGTAATGCTAACTTGCTAATGCTAGCGATCTAATGCTAGTGCTACTATCTGGTCATTGTCATACTGTATTTTTCCTCTATGATGGGAATATGAAAACAGATGGCATTTAAGCATAACCCTTCATGAGAATATGAGATCAGATTGCATTTAAATAACCCTTCTTGTATATAGGCAAATACAGTAATGTTAATGTTTCTAATGCTAATGCTAACTTGCTAATGCTAGCGATCTAATGCTAGTGCTAATATCTGCTCATTTTTATACTGTAAGTGTCCTCTATGATGAGAATAAGACATCAGATGACATTTAAGCATAACCCTTGATGAGAATATGAGATCAAATAGCATTTATGCTTATCCATTCTTGTATATAGGCAAATACAGTAATGTTAATGTTTGAATGCTAATACTTACCCGCTAAAGCTAGCGATCTAATGCTCGTGCTAATATCTGGTGATTGTTATACTGTACGTGTACTCTATGATAAGAATATGAGATCAGATGTCAATAAAGCTTAACCCTTCTTGTATATAGGCAAATACAGTAATGTTAATGTTTGAATGCTAATTCTAACTTGCTAATGCTAGCGATCTAATGCTAGTGCTAATATCTGGTCATTGTCATACTGTAAGTGTTCTCTATGATGAAAATATGAGATCAGATGGCGTTTAATTAACCCTTCTTGTATACAGGAAAATACAGTAATGTTAATGTTTGAATGCTAAGGCTAACTTGCTAATGCTAGCGATCTAATGCTAGTGCTAATATCTGTTCATTGTTATACTGTAAGTGTCCTCTATGATGAGAAAAAGACATCAGATGGCATTTAAGCATAACCCTTCATGTGAATATGAGATCAGATGGCATTTAAATAACCCTTCTTGTATATAGGCAAATACAGTAATGTTAATGTTTGAATGCTAATGCTAACTTGCTAATGCTAGCGATCTAATGCTAGTGCTAATATCTGCTCATTGTTATACTGTAATTGTCCTCTATGATGAGAATAAGACATCAGATGACATTTAAGCATAACCCTTGATGAGATTATTAGATCAGATAGCATTTATGCTTATCAATTCTTGTATATAGGCAAATACAGTAATGTTAATGTTTGAATGCTAATTCTAACTTGCTAATGCTAGCGATCTAATGCTAGTGCTAATATCTGTTCATTGTTATACTGTAAGTGTCCTCTATGATGAGAATAAGACATCAGATGGCATTTAAGCATAACCCTTCATGTGAATATGAGATAAGATGCCATTTAAATAACCCTTCTTGTATATAGGCAAATACAGTAATGTTAATGTTTGAATGCTAATGCTAACTTGCTAATGCTAGCGATCTAATGCTAGTGCTAATATCTGCTCATTGTTATACTGGAAGTGTCCTCTATGATGAGAATAAGACATCAGATGACATTTAAGCATAACCCTTTATGAGAATATGAGATCATATAGCATTTATTCTTATCCATTCTTGTATATAGGCAAATACAGTAATGTTAATGTTTGAATGCTAATGCTAACTTGCTAATGCTAGCGATCTAATGCGAGTGCTAATATCTGGTCATTATCATACTGTATTTGTCCTCTATGATGGGAATATGAGATCAGATGGCATTTAAGCATAACCCTTCATGAGAATATGAGATCAGATGGCATTTAAATAACCCTTCTTGTATATAGGCAAATACAGTAATCTTAATGTTTGAATGCTAATGCTAACTTGCTAATGCTAGCGATCTAATGCTAGTGCCAATATCTGCTCATTGTAATACTGTAAGTGTCCTCTATGATGAGAATAAGACATCAGATGACATTTAAGCATAACCCTTGATGAGATTATTAGATCAGATAGCATTTATGCTTATCCATTCTTGTATATAGGCAAATACAGTAATGTTAATGTTTGAATGCTAATAACTAACTTGCTAATGCTAGCGATCTAATGCTAGTGCTAATATTGTGATTGTTATACTGTAATGCTATTGTTATATCTGTATTGTCATGAGATGATGAGATATGAGATCAGATGGCATTTAATTAACCTTCTTGTATATAGGCTAATACAGTAATGTTAATGGCTAATTCTAACTTGCTAATGCTAGCGATCTAATGCTAGTGCTAATATCTGTTCATTGTTATACTGTAAGTGTCCTCTATGATGAGAATAAGACATCAGATGGCATTTAAGCATAACCCTTCTGAGAATATGAGAACAGATGGCATTTAAATAACCCATTCTTGTTTATAGGCAAATACAGTAATGTTAATGTTTGAATGCTAATGCTAACTTGCTAATGCTAGCGATCTAATGCTAGTGCTAATATCTGGTCATTGTTATACTGTAAGTTGTCCTCTATGATGAGAATATGACATCAGATGGCATTTAAGCATAACCCTTCATGAGAATATGAGATCAGATGGCATTTAAATAACCATTCTTGTATATAGGCAAATACAGTAATGTTAATGTTTGAATGCTAATGCTAACTTGCTAATGCTAGCGATCTAATGCTAGTGCTAATATCTGTTCATTGTCATACTGTATTTGTCCTCTATGATGAGAATAAGACATCAGATGGCATTTAAGCATAACCCTTCATGAGAATATGAGATCAGATGGCATTTAAATAACCCTTCTTGTATATAGGCAAATACAGTAATGTTAATGTTTGAATGCTAATGCTAACTTGAATGCTAGCTAATGCTAGTGCTAATATCTGGTCATTGTTATAATAAGCTATGAGAATAAGACATCAGATGACATTTAATCATAACCCTTCATGATGAGATCAAATAATTTATGCTTATCCATTCTTGTATTGTACAGTAATGTTAATGTTTGAATCCTAATGCTAACTGAATGCTAGCGAATAATGCTATCAGATGGTCATTTCATACATAACCCTTCTATGATGGGAATATGAGATCAGATGGCATTTAAGATCAGAATCCTTCTTGTATATAGGCAAATACAGTAATGTTAATGTTTGAATGCTAATGCTAACTTGCTAATGCTAGCGATCTAATGCTAGTGCTAATATCTGTTCATTGTTATACTGTAAGTGTCCTCTATGATGAGAATAAGACATCAGATGGCATTTAAGCATAACCCTTCATGAGAATATGAGATCAGATGGCATTTAAATAACCCTTCTTGTATATAGGCAAATACAGTAATGTTAATGTTTGAATGCTAATGCTAACTTGCTAATGCTAGCGATCTAATGCTAGTGCTAATATCTGCTCATTGTTATACTGTAAGTGTCCTCTATGATGAGAATAAGACATCAGATGACATTTAAGCATAACCCTTCATGAGAATATGAGATCAGATGGCATTTAAATTATCCATTCTTGTGTATATAGGCAAATACAGTAATGTTAATGTTTGAATGCTAATGCTAACTTGCTAATGCTAGCGATCTAATGCTAGTGCTAATATCTGTTCATTGTTATACTGTAAGTGTCCTCTATGATGAGAATAAGACATCAGATGGCATTTAAGCATAACCCTTCATGAGAATATGAGATCAGATGGCATTTAAATAATCCCTTCTTGTATATAGGCAAATACAGTAATGTTAATGTTTGAATGCTAATGCTAACTTGCTAATGCTAGCGATCTAATGCTAGTGCTAATATCTGCTCATTGTTATACTGTAAGTGTCCTCTATGATGAGAATAAGACATCAGATGACATTTAAGCATAACCCTTGATGAGAATATGAGATCAGATGGCATTTATTAACCATTCTTGTATATAGGCAAATACAGTAATGTTAATGTTTGAATGCTAATGCTAACTTGCTAATGCTAGCGATCTAATGCTAGTGCTAATATCTGCTCATTGTTATACTGTATTTGTCCTCTATGATGAGAATAAGACATCAGATGGCATTTAAGCATAACCCTTCATGAGAATATGAGATCAGATGGCATTTAAATTATCCATTCTTGTATATAGGCAAATACAGTAATGTTAATGTTTGAATGCTAATGCTAACTTGCTAATGCTAGCGATCTAATGCTAGTGCTAATATCTGCTCATTGTTATACTGTAAGTGTCCTCTATGATGAGAATAAGACATCAGATGGCATTTAAGCATAACCCTTCATGAGAATATGAGATCAGATGGCATTTAAATAACCCTTCTTGTATATAGGCAAATACAGTAATGTTAATGTTTGAATGCTAATGCTAACTTGCTAATGCTAGCGATCTAATGCTAGTGCTAATATCTGCTCATACTGTGTTCCTCTATGATGAGAATAAGACATCAGATGGCATTTAATTAACCCTTCATGATGATGAGATCAGATGGCATTTAAATTTTCCATTCTTGATATAGGCAAAATACAGTAATGTTAATGTTTGAATGCTAATTAACTTGCTAATGCTAGCGATCAATGCTAGAATATGATTGTTAACAGATGGCATTTAAATATGAGAGATCAGATGGCATTTAATTAACCATTCTTGTTTATAGGCAAATACAGTAATGTTAATGTTTGAATGCTAATGCTAACTTGCTAATGCTAGCGATCTAATGCTAGTGCTAATATCTGGTCATTGTTATACTGTATTTGTCCTCTATGATGGGAATAAGACATCAGATGGCATTTAAGCATAACCCTTCATGAGAATATGAGATCAGATGGCATTTAAATAACCCTTCTTGTATATAGGCAAATACAGTAATGTTAATGTTTGAATGCTAATGCTAACTTGCTAATGCTAGCGATCTAATGCTAGTGCTAATATCTGCTCATTGTTATACTGTAAGTGTCCTCTATGATGAGAATAAGACATCAGATGACATTTAAGCATAACCCTTGATGAGAATATGAGATCAGATGGCATTTATGCTATCCATTCTTGTATATAGGCAAATACAGTAATGTTAATGTTTGAATGCTAATGCTAACTTGCTAATGCTAGCGATCTAATGCTAGTGCTAATATCTGGTGATTGTTATACTGTAAGTGTACTCTATGATAAGAATATGAGATCAGATGGCAATTAAGCTTAACCCTTCTTGTATATAGGCAAATACAGTAATGTTAATGTTTGAATGCTAATTTAACTTGGCTAATGCTAGCGATCTAATGCTAGTGCTAATATCTGTTCATTGTTATACTGTAAGTGTCCTCTATGATGAGAATGAGATCATCAGATGGCATTTAAGCATAACCCTTCATGAGAATATGAGATCAGATGGCATTTAAATAACCTTATTGTATATAGGCAAATACAGTAATGTTAATGTTTGAATGCTAATGCTAACTTGCTAATGCTAGCGATCTAATGCTAGTGCTAATATCTGCTCATTGTTATACTGTAAGTGTCCTCTATGATGAGAATAAGACATCAGATGACATTTAAGCATAACCCTTTATGAGAATATGAGATCAAATAGCATTTATGTTATCCATTCTTGTATATAGGCAAATACAGTAATGTTAATGTTTGAATGCTAATGCTAACTTGCTAATGCTAGCGATCTAATGCTAGTGCTAATATCTGGTCATTGTCATACTGTATTTGTCCTCTATGATGGGAATATGAGATCAGATGGCATTTAAAGCAACCCTTCATGAATATATGAGATCATAGCATTTAAATAATCCATTCTTGTATATAGGCAATAATGTTAATGTTTTGAATGCTAATTCTAACTTGCTAATGCTAGCGATCTAATGCTAGTGCTAATATCTGTTCATTGTTATACTGTAAGTGTCCTCTATGATGAGAATAAGACATCAGATGGCATTTAAGCATAACCCTTCATGAGAATATGAGATCAGATGGCATTTAAATAACCCTTCTTGTATATAGGCAAATACAGTAATGTTAATGTTTGAATGCTAATGCTAACTTGCTAATGCTAGCGATCTAATGCTAGTGCTAATATCTGCTCATTGTTATACTGTAAGTGTCCTCTATGATGAGAATAAGACATCAGATGACATTTAAGCATAACCCTTGATGAGAATATGAGATCAAATAGCATTTATGCTTATCCATTCTTGTATATAGGCAAATACAGTAATGTTAATGTTTGAATGCTAATGCTAACTTGCTAATGCTAGCGATCTAATGCTAGTGCTAATATCTGGTCATTGTCATACTGTATTTGTCCTCTATGATAAGAATATGAGATCAGATGGCATTTAATAACCCTTCAACCCAGATCTTTAAATATATAGGCAAATACAGTAATGTTAATGTTTGAATGCTAATGCTAACTTGCTAATGCTAGCGATCTAATGCTAGTGCTAATATCTGCTCATTGTTATACTGTAAGTGTCCTCTATGATGAGAATAAGACATCAGATGGCATTTAAGCATAACCCTTCATGAGAATATGAGAACAGATGGCATTTAAATAACCCTTCTTGTATATAGGCAAATACAGTAATGTTAATGTTTGAATGCTAATGCTAACTTGCTAATGCTAGCGATCTAATGCTAGTGCTAATATCTGCTCATTGTTATACTGTATTGTCCTCTATGATGAGAATAAGACATCAGATGACATTTAAGCATAACCCTTCATGAGAATATGAGATCAGATGGCATTTAAATATCCATTCTTGTATATAGGCAAATACAGTAATGTTAATGTTTGAATGCTAATGCTAACTTGCTAATGCTAGCGATCTAATGCTAGTGCTAATATCTGTTCATTGTTATACTGTAAGTGTCCTCTATGATGAGAATAAGACATCAGATGGCATTTAAGCATAACCCTTCATGAGAATATGAGATCAGATACATTTAAATATCCATTCTTGTATATAGGCAAATACAGTAATGTTAATGTTTGAATGCTAATGCTAACTTGCTAATGCTAGCGATCTAATGCTAGTGCTAATATCTGCTGTCATACTGTAATTGTCTCTGTTAAGACATCAGATGGCATTTTAGCATAACCCTTCATGAGAATATGAGATCAGATGGCATTTAAATATCCCTTCTTGTATATAGGCAAATACAGTAATGTTAATGTTTGAATGCTAATTCTAACTTGCTAATGCTAGCGATCTAATGCTAGTGCTAATATCTGTTCATTGTTATACTGTAAGTGTCCTCTATGATGAGAATAAGACATCAGATGGCATTTAAGCATAACCCTTCATGAGAATATGAGATCATTGGCATTTAAATAACCCTTCTTGTATATAGGCAAATACAGTAATGTTAATGTTTGAATGCTAATGCTAACTTGCTAATGCTAGCGATCTAATGCTAGTGCTAATATCTGCTCATTGTTATACTGTAAGTGTCCTCTATGATGAGAATAAGACATCAGATGACATTTAATGATGAGAATATGAGATCAGATGGCATTTATCCCTTCTTGTATATAGGCAAATACAGTAATGTTAATGTTTGAATGCTAATGCTAACTTGCTAATGCTAGCGATCTAATGCTAGTGCTAATATCTGTTCATTGTTATACTGTATACTGTATGTCCTCTAATGAGAATAATCAGATGGCATTTAAGAACCCTTCATGTGAATATGAGATCAGATGGCATTTAAATGACCCTTCTTGTATATAGACACATACAGTAATGTTAATGTTTGAATGCTAATGCTAACTTGCTAATGCTAGCGATCTAATGCTAGTGCTAATATCTGCTCATTGTTATACTGTAAGTGTCCTCTATGATGAGAATAAGACATCAGATGGCATTTAAGCATAACCCTTCATGAGAATATGAGAACAGATGGCATTTAAATATCCATTCTTGTTTATAGGCAAATACAGTAATGTTAATGTTTGAATGGTAATGCTAACTTGCTAATGCTAGCGATCTAATGCTAGTGCTAATATCTGGTCATTGTTATACTGTATTTGTCCTCTATGATGGGAATATGAGATCAGATGGCATTTTTAGCATAACCCTTCATGAGAATATGAGATCAGATGGAATTTAAATTAACCCTTCTTGTATATCGTTAAATACATTAATGTTAATGTTTGAATGCTAATGCTAACATGCTAATGCTAGCGATCTAATGCTAGTGCTAATATCAACTCATTGTCATACTGTAAGTGTCCTCTTTGATGAGAATAAGACATCAGATGACATTTAAGCATAACCCTTGATGAAAATATGAGATCAGATAGCATTTATGCTTATCCATTCTTGTATAAAGCAAATACAGTAATGTTAATGTTTGAATGCTAATGCTAACTTGCTAATGCTAGCGATCTAATGCTAGTGCTAATATCTGGTCATTGTCATTCTGTATTTGTCCTCTATGATGGGAATATGAGATCAGATGGCATTTAAGCATAACCCTTCATGAGAATATGAGATCAGATGGCTTTTAAATAACCCTTCTTGTATATAGGCAAATACAGTAATGTGAAATGTTTGAATGCTAATGCTAACTTGCTAATGCTAGCGATCTAATGCTAGTGCTAATATCTGCTCATTGTTATATTGTAAGTGTCCTCTATGATGAGAATAAGACATCAGATGACATTTAATCATAACCCTTGATGAGAATATGAGATCAAATAGCATTTATGCTTAGCCATTCTTGTATATAGGCAAATACAGTAATGTTAATGTTTGAATGCTAATACTAACTTTCTAAAGCTAGCGATCTAATGCTAGTGCTAATATCTGGTGATTGTTATACTGTACATGTACTCTATGATAAGAATATGAGATCAGATGGCAATAAAGCTTAACCCTTCTTGTATATAGGCAAATACAGTAATGTTAATGTTTGAATGCTAATTCTAACTTGCTAATGCTAGCGATCTAATGCTAGTGCTAATATCTGTTCATTGTTATACTGTAAGTGTCCTCTATGATGAGAATAAGACATCAGATGGCATTTAAGCATAACCCTTCATGTGAATATGAGATCAGATGGCATTTAAATAACCCTTCTTGTATATAGGCAAATACAGTAATGTTAATGTTTGAATGCTAATGCTAACTTGCTAATGCTAGCGATCTAATGCTAGTGCTAATATCTGCTCATTGTTAAACAGTAAGTGTCCTCTATGATGAGAATAACACATCAGATGACATTTAAGCATAACCCTTTATGAGAATATGAGATCATATAGCATTTATGCTTATCCATTCTTGTATATAGGCAAATACAGTAATGTTAATGTTTGAATGCTAATGCTAACTTGCTCATTCTAGCGATCTAATGCTAGTGCTAATATCTGTTCATTGTCATACTGTATTTGTCCTCTATGATGGGAATATGAGATCACATGGCATTTAATTAACCCTTCTTGTATATAGGCTAATACAGTAATGTTAATGTTTGAATGGTAAGGCTAACTTGCTAATGCTATCGATCTAATGCTAGTGCTAATATCTGCTCAATGTTACACTGTAAGTGTCCTCTATGATGAGAATAAGACATCAGATGGCATTTAAGCATAACCCTTCATGAGAATATGAGAACAGATGGCATTTAAGCTTATCCATTCTTGTTTATAGGCAAATAGAGTAATGTTAATGTTTGAAAGGTAATGCTAACTTGCTAATGCTAGCGATCTAATGCTAGTGCTACTATCTGGTCATTGTCATACTGTATTTTTCCTCTATGATGGGAATATGAAAACAGATGGCATTTAAGCATAAACCTTCATGAGAATATGAGATCAGATGGCATTTAAATAACCCTTCTTGTATATAGGCAAATACAGTAATGTAAATGTTTCTAATGCTAATGCTAACTTGCTAATGCTAGCGATCTAATGCTAGTGCTAATATCTGCTCATTTTTATACTGTAAGTGTCCTCTATGATGAGAATAAGATATCAGATGACATTTAAGCATAACCCTTGATGAGAATATGAGATCAAATAGCATTTATGCTTATCCATTCTTGTATATAGGCAAATACAGTAATGTTAATGTTTGAATGCTAATACTAACCTGCTAAAGCTAGCGATCTAATGCTAGTGCTAATATCTGGTGATTGTTATACTGTACGTGTACTTTATGATAAGAATATGAGATAAGATGCCAATAAAGCTTAACCCTTCTTGTATATAGGCAAATACAGTAATGTTAATGTTTGAATGCTAATTCTAACTTGCTAATGCTAGCGATCTAATGCTAGTGCTAATATCTGTTCATTGTTATACTGTAAGTGTCCTCTATGATGAGAAAAAGACATCAGATGACATTTAAGCATAACCCTTCATGTGAATATGAGATCAGATGGCATTTAAATAACCCTTCTTGTATAAAGGCAAATACAGTAATGTTAATGTTTGAATGCTAATGCTAACTTGCTAATGCTAGCGATCTAATGCTAGTGCTAATATCTGCTCATTGTTATACTGTAAGTGTCCTCTATGATGAGAATAAGACATCAGATGACATTTAAGCATAACCCTTTATGAGAATATGAGATCATATAGCATTTATGCTTATCCATTCTTGTATATAGGCAAATACAGTAATGTTAATGTTTGAATGCTAATGCTAACTTGCTAATGCTAGCGATCTAATGCTAGTGTTAATATCTGGTCATTGTCATACTGTATTTGTCCTCTATGATGGGAATATGAGATCAGATGGCATTTAAGCATAACCCTTCATGTGAATATGAGATCAGATGCCATTTAAATAACACTTCTTGTATATAGGCAAATACAGTAATGTTAATGTTTGAATGTTAATTCTAACTTGCTAATGCTAGCGATCTAATGCTAGTGCTAATATCTGTTCATTGTTATACTGTAAGTGTCCTCTATGATGAGAATAAGACATCAGATGGCATTTAAGCATAACCCTTCATGTGAATATGAGATCAGATGGCATTTAAATAACCCTTCTTGTATATAGGCAAATACAGTAATGTTAATGTTTGAATGCTAATGCTAACTTGCTAATGCTAGCGATCTAATGCTAGTGCTAATATCTGCTCATTGTTAAACTGTAAGTGTCCTCTATGATGAGAATAACACATCAGATGACATTTAAGCATAACCCTTTATGAGAATATGAGATCATATAGCATTTATGCTCATCCATTCTTGTATATAGGCAAATACAGTAATGTTAATGTTTGAATGCTAATGCTAACTGCTCATTCTAGCGATCTAATGCTAGTGCTAATATCTGTTCATTGTCATACTGTAAGTGTTCTCTATGATTGGAATATGAGATCACATGGCATTTAATTAACCCTTCTTGTATATAGGCTAATACAGTAATGTTAATGTTTGAATGCTAAGGCTAACTTGAATGCTATCGATCTAATGCTAGTGCTAATATCTGCTCAATGTTACACTGTAAGTGTCCTCTATGATGAGAATAAGACATCAGATGGCATTTAAGCGTAACCCTTCATGAGAATATGAGAACTGATGGCATTTAAGCTTATCCATTCTTGTTTATAGGCAAATAGAGTAATGTAAATGTTTGAAAGGTAATGCTAACTTGCTAATGCTAGCGATCTATTGCTAGTGCTACTATCTGGTCATTGTCATACTGTATTTTTCCGCTATGATGGGAATAGGAAAACAGATGGCATTTAAGCATAACCCTTCATGAGAATATGAGATCAGATGGCATTTAAATAACCCTTCTTGTATATAGGCAAATACAGTAATGTTAATGTTTCTAATGCTAATGCTAACTTGCTAATGCTAGCGATCTAATGCTAGTGCTAATATCTGCTCATTTTTATACTGTAAGTGTCCTCTATGATGAGAATAAGATATCAGATGACATTTAAGCATAACCCTTGATGAGAATATGAGATCAAATAGCATTTATGCTTATCCATTCTTGTATATAGGCAAATACAGTAATGTTAATGTTTCTAATGCTAATGCTAACTTGCTAATGCTAGCGATCTAATGCTAGTGCTAATATCTGCTCATTTTTATACTGTAAGTGTCCTCTATGATGAGAATAAGATATCAGATGGGTTTTAAGCATAACCCTTCATCAGAATATGAGATCAGATGGAACTAAATTAACCCTTCTTGTATATCGTTAAATACATTAATGTTAATGTTTGAATGCTAATGCTAACATGCTAATGCTAGCGATCTAATGCTAGTGCTAATATCAACTCATTGTCATACTGTAAGTGTCCTCTTTGATGAGAATAAGACATCAGATGACATTTAAGCATAACCCTTGATGAAAATATGAGATCAGATAGCATTTATGCTTATCCATTCTTGTATATAGGCAAATACAGTAATGTTAATTTTGAATGCTAATGCTAACTTGCTAATGCTAGCGATCTAATGCTAGTGCTAATATCTGGTCATTGTCATTCTGTATTTGTCCTCTATGATGGGAATATGAGATCAGATGGCATTTAAGCATAACCCTTCATGAGAATATGAGATCAGATGGCTTTTAAATAACCCTTCTTGTATATAGGCAAATACAGTAATGTTAATGTTTGAATGCTAATGCTAACTTGCTAATGCTAGCGATCTAATGCTAGTGCTAATATCTGCTCATTGTTATATTGTAAGTGTCCTCTATGATGAGAATAAGACATCAGATGACATTTAATCATAACCCTTGATGAGAATATGAGATCAAATAGCATTTATGCTTAGCCATTCTTGTATATAGGCAAATACAGTAATGTTAATGTTTGAATGCTAATACTAACTTTCTAAAGCTAGCGATCTAATGCTAGTGCTAATATCTGGTGATTGTTATACTGTACATGTACTCTATGATAAGAATATGAGATCAGATGGCAATAAAGCTTAACCCTTCTTGTATATAGGCAAATACAGTAATGTTAATGTTTGAATGCTAATTCTAACTTGCTAATGCTAGCGATCTAATGCTAGTGCTAATATCTGTTCATTGTTATACTGTAAGTGTCCTCTATGATGAGAATAAGACATCAGATGGCATTTAAGCATAACCCTTCATGTGAATATGAGATCAGATGGCATTTAAATAACCCTTCTTGTATATAGGCAAATACAGTAATGTTAATGTTTGAATGCTAATGCTAACTTGCTAATGCTAGCGATCTAATGCTAGTGCTAATATCTGCTCATTGTTAAACAGTAAGTGTCCTCTATGATGAGAATAACACATCAGATGACATTTAAGCATAACCCTTTATGAGAATATGAGATCATATAGCATTTATGCTTATCCATTCTTGTATATAGGCAAATACAGTAATGTTAATGTTTGAATGCTAATGCTAACTTGCTCATTCTAGCGATCTAATGCTAGTGCTAATATCTGTTCATTGTCATACTGTATTTGTCCTCTATGATGGGAATATGAGATCACATGGCATTTAATTAACCCTTCTTGTATATAGGCTAATACAGTAATGTTAATGTTTGAATGGTAAGGCTAACTTGCTAATGCTATCGATCTAATGCTAGTGCTAATATCTGCTCAATGTTACACTGTAAGTGTCCTCTATGATGAGAATAAGACATCAGATGGCATTTAAGCATAACCCTTCATGAGAATATGAGAACAGATGGCATTTAAGCTTATCCATTCTTGTTTATAGGCAAATAGAGTAATGTTAATGTTTGAAAGGTAATGCTAACTTGCTAATGCTAGCGATCTAATGCTAGTGCTACTATCTGGTCATTGTCATACTGTATTTTTCCTCTATGATGGGAATATGAAAACAGATGGCATTTAAGCATAAACCTTCATGAGAATATGAGATCAGATGGCATTTAAATAACCCTTCTTGTATATAGGCAAATACAGTAATGTAAATGTTTCTAATGCTAATGCTAACTTGCTAATGCTAGCGATCTAATGCTAGTGCTAATATCTGCTCATTTTTATACTGTAAGTGTCCTCTATGATCAGAATAAGATATCAGATGACATTTAAGCATAACCCTTGATGAGAATATGAGATCAAATAGCATTTATGCTTATCCATTCTTGTATATAGGCAAATACAGTAATGTTAATGTTTGAATGCTAATACTAACCTGCTAAAGCTAGCGATCTAATGCTAGTGCTAATATCTGGTGATTGTTATACTGTACGTGTACTTTATGATAAGAATATGAGATAAGATGCCAATAAAGCTTAACCCTTCTTGTATATAGGCAAATACAGTAATGTTAATGTTTGAATGCTAATTCTAACTTGCTAATGCTAGCGATCTAATGCTAGTGCTAATATCTGTTCATTGTAATACTGTAAGTGTCCTCTATGATGAGAAAAAGACATCAGATGACATTTAAGCATAACCCTTCATGTGAATATGAGAACAGATGGCATTTAAATAACCCTTCTTGTATAAAGGCAAATACAGTAATGTTAATGTTTGAATGCTAATGCTAACTTGCTAATGCTAGCGATCTAATGCTAGTGCTAAGATCTGCTCATTGTTATACTGTAAGTGTCCTCTATGATGAGAATAAGACATCAGATGACATTTCAGCATAACCCTTTATGAGAATATGAGATCATATAGCATTTATGCTTATCCATTCTTGTATATAGGCAAATACAGTAATGTTAATGTTTGAATGCTAATGCTAACTTGCTAATGCTAGCGATCTAATGCTAGTGTTAATATCTGGTCATTGTCATACTGTATTTGTCCTCTATGATGGGAATATGAGATCAGATGGCATTTAAGCATAACCCTTCATGTGAATATGAGATCAGATGCCATTTAAATAACACTTCTTGTATATAGGCAAATACAGTAATGTTAATGTTTGAATGTTAATTCTAACTTGCTAATGCTAGCGATCTAATGCTAGTGCTAATATCTGTTCATTGTTATACTGTAAGTGTCCTCTATGATGAGAATAAGACATCAGATGGCATTTAAGCATAACCCTTCATGTGAATATGAGATCAGATGGCATTTAAATAACCCTTCTTGTATATAGGCAAATACAGTAATGTTAATGTTTGAATGCTAATGCTAACTTGCTAATGCTAGCGATCTAATGCTAGTGCTAATATCTGCTCATTGTTAAACTGTAAGTGTCCTCTATGATGAGAATAACACATCAGATGACATTTAAGCATAACCCTTTATGAGAATATGAGATCATATAGCATTTATGCTCATCCATTCTTGTATATAGGCAAATACAGTAATGTTAATGTTTGAATGCTAATGCTAACTTGCTCATTCTAGCGATCTAATGCTAGTGCTAATATCTGTTCATTGTCATACTGTAAGTGTTCTCTATGATTGGAATATGAGATCACATGGCATTTAATTAACCCTTCTTGTATATAGGCTAATACAGTAATGTTAATGTTTGAATGCTAAGGCTAACTTGCTAATGCTATCGATCTAATGCTAGTGCTAATATCTGCTCAATGTTACACTGTAAGTGTCCTCTATGATGAGAATAAGACATCAGATGGCATTTAAGCGTAACCCTTCATGAGAATATGAGAACTGATGGCATTTAAGCTTATCCATTCTTGTTTATAGGCAAATAGAGTAATGTAAATGTTTGAAAGGTAATGCTAACTTGCTAATGCTAGCGATCTATTGCTAGTGCTACTATCTGGTCATTGTCATACTGTATTTTTCCGCTATGATGGGAATAGGAAAACAGATGGCATTTAAGCATAACCCTTCATGAGAATATGAGATCAGATGGCATTTAAATAACCCTTCTTGTATATAGGCAAATACAGTAATGTTAATGTTTCTAATGCTAATGCTAACTTGCTAATGCTATCGATCTAATGCTAGTGCTAATATCTGCTCAATGTTACACTGTAAGTGTCCTCGATGATGAGAATAAGACATCAGATGGCATTTAAGCATAACCCTTCATGAGAATATGAGAACAGATGGCATTTAAGCTTATCCATTCTTGTTTATAGGCAAATAGAGTAATGTTAATGTTTGAAAGGTAATGCTAACTTGCTAATGCTAGCGATCTAATGCTAGTGCTACTATCTGGTCATTGTCATACTGTATTTTTCCTCTATGATGGGAATATGAAAACAGATGGCATTTAAGCATAAACCTTCATGAGAATATGAGATCAGATGGCATTTAAATAACCCTTCTTGTATATAGGCAAATACAGTAATGTTAATGTTTCTAATGCTAATGCTAACTTGCTAATGCTAGCGATCTAATGCTAGTGCTAATATCTGCTCATTTTCAATACTGTAAGTGTCCTCTATGATCAGAATAAGATATCAGATGACATTTAAGCATAACCCTTGATGAGAATATGAGATCAAATAGCATTTATGCTTATCCATTCTTGTATATAGGCAAATACAGTAATGTTAATGTTTGAATGCTAATACTAACCTGCTAAAGCTAGCGATCTAATGCTAGTGCTAATATCTGGTGATTGTTATACTGTACGTGTACTTTATGATAAGAATATGAGATAAGATGCCAATAAAGCTTAACCCTTCTTGTATATAGGCAAATACAGTAATGTTAATGTTTGAATGCTAATTCTAACTTGCTAATGCTAGCGATCTAATGCTAGTGCTAATATCTGTTCATTGTAATACTGTAAGTGTCCTCTATGATGAGAAAAAGACATCAGATGACATTTAAGCATAACCCTTCATGTGAATATGAGAACAGATGGCATTTAAATAACCCTTCTTGTATATAGGCAAATACAGTAATGTTAATGTTTGAATGCTAATGCTAACTTGCTAATGCTAGCGATCTAATGCTAGTGCTAAGATCTGCTCATTGTTATACTGTAAGTGTCCTCTATGATGAGAATAAGACATCAGATGACATTTCAGCATAACCCTTTATGAGAATATGAGATCATATATGCATTTAAATAATCCATTCTTGTATATAGGCAAATACAGTAATGTTAATGTTTGAATGCTAATGCTAACTTGCTAATGCTAGCGATCTAATGCTAGTGCTAATATCTGGTCATTGTCATACTGTATTTGTCCTCTATGATGAGAATAAGACATCAGATGGCATTTAAGCATAACCCTTCATGTGAATATGAGATCAGATGCCATTTAAATAACCCTTCTTGTATATAGGCAAATACAGTAATGTTAATGTTTGAATGCTAATGCTAACTTGCTAATGCTAGCGATCTAATGCTAGTGCTAATATCTGCTCATTGTTATACTGTAAGTGTCCTCTATGATGAGAATAAGACATCAGATGGCATTTAAGCATAACCCTTCATGAGAATATGAGATCAGATGGCATTTAAATAACCCTTCTTGTATATAGGCAAATACAGTAATGTTAATGTTTGAATGCTAATGCTAACTTGCTAATGCTAGCGATCTAATGCTAGTGCTAATATCTGCTCATTGTTATACTGTAAGTGTCCTCTATGATGAGAATAAGACATCAGATGACATTTAAGCATAACCCTTCATGAGAATATGAGATCATATAGCATTTAAATAATCCATTCTTGTATATAGGCAAATACAGTAATGTTAATGTTTGAATGCTAATGCTAACTTGCTAATTCTAGCGATCTAATGCTAGTGCTAATATCTGTTTATTGTCATACTGTCCTCTATGATGAGAATAAGACATCTATGATTTAAGCATAACCCTTCATGGAATATGAGATCAGATGGCATTTTAAATTTATCCATTCTTGTATATAGGCAAATACAGTAATGTTAATGTTTGAATGCTAATGCTAACTTGCTAATGCTAGCGATCTAATGCTAATATCTGCTCATTGTTATACTGTATTGTCCTATATGATGAGAATAAGACATCAGATGGCATTTAAGCATAACCCTTCATGAATATATGAGATCAGATGGCATTTAAAATAACCCTTCTTGTATATAGGCAAATACAGTAATGTTAATGTTTGAATGCTAATGCTAACTTGCTAATGCTAGCGATCTAATGCTAGTGCTAATATCTGCTCATTGTAATACTGTAAGTGTCCTCTATGATGAGAATAAGACATCATGATGGCATTTAATTTAAGCATAACCCTTCATGAGAATATGAGATCAGATGGCATTTAAATAACCCTTCTTGTATATAGGCAAATACAGTAATGTTAATGTTTGAAATGCTAATGCTAACTTGCTAATGCTAGCGATCTAATGCTAGTGCTAATATCTGCTCATTGTTATACTGTAAGTGTCCTCTATGATGAGAATAAGATATCAGATGACATTTAAGCATAACCCTTTGATGAGAATATGAGATCAAATAGCATTTAAATTATCCATTCTTGTATATAGGCAAATACAGTAATGTTAATGTTTGAATGCTAATGCTAACTTGCTAATGCTAGCGATCTAATGCTAGTGCTAATATCTGCTCATTGTTATACTGTAAGTGTCCTCTATGATGAGAATAAGACATCAGATGGCATTTAAGCATAACCCTTCATGAGAATATGAGATCAGATGGCATTTAAATAACCCTTCTTGTATATAGGCAAATACAGTAATGTTAATGTTTGAATGCTAATGCTAACTTGCTAATGCTAGCGATCTAATGCTAGTGCTAATATCTGCTCATTGTCATACTGTAAGTGTCCTCTATGATGAGAATAAGACATCAGATGACATTTAAGCATAACCCTTGATGAGAATATGAGATCAGATAGCATTTATGCTTATCCATTCTTGTATATATAGGCAAATACAGTAATGTTAATGTTTGAATGCTAATGCTAACTTGCTAATGCTAGCGATCTAATGCTAGTGCTAATATCTGTTCATTGTTATACTGTATTGTCCTATATGATGAGAATAAGACATCAGATGGCATTTAAGCATAACCCTGATGAGAATATGAGATCAGATGGCATTTAAATTAACCCTTCTTGTATATAGGCAAATACAGTAATGTTAATGTTTGAATGCTAATGCTAACTTGCTAATGCTAGCGATCTAATGCTAGTGCTAATATCTGCTCATTGTTATACTGTAAGTGTCCTCTATGATGAGAATAAGACATCAGATGACATTTAAGCATAACCCTTCATGAGAATATGAGATCAGATGGCATTTAAATATCCATTCTTGTATATAGGCAAATACAGTAATGTTAATGTTTGAATGCTAATGCTAACTTGCTAATGCTAGCTAATGCTAATGCTATTGTAATACTGTCTGCTCTATTGTTATGACTGTAAGTGTCCTTCATGAGAATATGAGATGATGAGAATAAGACATACAGATGCTAACATTTGTAACCCTGTTCATTGTTATACTGAATATGAATAAGATCAGATGGCATTTAAGCATAACCCTTCTTGTATATATGGCAAAATACAGTAATGTTAATGTTTGAATGCTAATGCTAACTTGCTAATGCTAGCGATCTAATGCTAGTGCTAATATCTGGTCATTGTTATACTGTAAGTGTCCTCTATGATGAGAATAAGACATCAGATGGCATTTAAGCATAACCCTTCATGAGAATATGAGATCAGATGGCATTTAAATTATCCATTCTTGTATATAGGCAAATACAGTAATGTTAATGTTTGAATGCTAATGCTAACTTGCTAATGCTAGCGATCTAATGCTAGTGCTAATATCTGGTCATTGTCATACTGTATTTTCCTCTATGATGAGAATAAGACATCAGATGGCATTTAAGCATAACCTTCATGAAATATGAGATCAGATGGCATTTAAATAACCCTTCTTGTATATAGGCAAATACAGTAATGTTAATGTTTGAATGCTAATGCTAACTTGCTAATGCTAGCGATCTAATGCTAGTGCTAATATCTGCTCATTGTTATACTGTAAGTGTCCTCTATGATGAGAATAAGACATCAGATGACATTTAAGCATAACCCTTTATGAGAATATGAGATCAAATAGCATTTATGCTTATCCATTCTTGTATATAGGCAAATACAGTAATGTTAATGTTTGAATGCTAATACTAACTTGCTAATGCTAGCGATCTAATGCTAGTGCTAATATCTGGTCATTGTTATACTGTATTTGTCCTCTTTATGATAAGAATATGAGATATGAGATGGCATTTAAATTTAAATAACACTTCTTGTATATAGGCAAATACAGTAATGTTAATGTTTGAATGCTAATTCTAACTTGCTAATGCTAGCGATCTAATGCTAGTGCTAATATCTGTTCATTGTTATACTGTAAGTGTCCTCTATGATGAGAAATAAGACATCAGATGACATTTAAGCATAACCCTTCATGTGAATATGAGATCAGATGGCATTTAAATAACCCTTCTTGTATATAGGCAAATACAGTAATGTTAATGTTTGAATGCTAATGCTAACTTGCTAATGCTAGCGATCTAATGCTAGTGCTAATATCTGCTCATTGTTATACTGTAAGTGTCCTCTATGATGAGAATAAGACATCAGATGACATTTAAGCATAACCCTTTATGAGAATATGAGATCATATAGCATTTATGCTTATCCATTCTTGTATATAGGCAAATACAGTAATGTTAATGTTTGAATGCTAATGCTAACTTGCTAATGCTAGCGATCTAATGCTAGTGCTAATATCTGGTCATTGTCATACTGTAAGTGTCCTCTATGATGAGAATAAGACATCAGATGACATTTATGATACCCTTCATATATGAGATCAGATGGCTTATCCAATCTTTGTATATAGGCAAATACAGTAATGTTAATGTTTGAATATGAATGCTCACTTGCTAATGCCATTTAATGCTAATATCTAGTTGTTATAAATGTAATATAGATGCAAATATTTTCCGCTGTGAGTAATTTTAAGCATAATTCATGTTTGAATCAGATGGCATTTAATAACCATTCTTGTATATAGGCAAATACAGTAATGTTAATGTTTGAATGCTAATGCTAACTTGCTAATGCTAGCGATCTAATGCTAGTGCTAATATCTGCTCATTGTTATACTGTAAGTGTCCTCTATGATGAGAATAAGACATCAGATGGCATTTAAGCATAACCCTTCATGAGAATATGAGATCAGATGGCATTTAAATAACCATTCTTGTATATAGGCAAATACAGTAATGTTAATGTTTGAATGCTAATGCTAACTTGCTAATGCTAGCGATCTAATGCTAGTGCTAATATCTGGTCATTGTTATACTGTAAGTTTTCTCTATGATGAGAATAAGACATCAGATGGCATTTGAACCCTTCATGAGAATATGAGATCAGATGGCATTTAAATAACCATTGTATATAGGCAAATACATAATGCAATGTTTGAATGTAATGCTAACTTAATGCTTGAATCTAATGCTAATATCTGCTCATTGTTATACTGTAGCTAATGAAATAAGACATCAGATGGCATTTAAGCATAATGCTAGTGCTAATATCTGCTCCATTGGCAAATACATAATGTTAATGTTTGAATCCTAATATAATGCTAAATATGATCTCATTGTGCATTTAATTGTTCTCTATCATGAGAATATGAGATCAGATGGAATTTAATGAACAACCCCTTCTTGTATATAGGCTAAATACAGTAATGTTAATGTTTGAATGCTAATGCTAACTTGCTAATGCTATCGATCTAATGCTAGTGCTAATATCTGCTCATTGTTATACTGTAAGTGTCCTCTATGATGAGAATAAGACATCAGATGGCATTTAAGCATAACCCTTCATGAGAATATGAGATCAGATGGCATTTATGCTTATCCATTCTTGTTTATAGGCAAATACAGTAATGTTAATGTTTGAATGCTAATGCTAACTTGCTAATGCTAGCGATCTAATGCTAGTGCTAATATCTGGTCATTGTCATACTGTATTTTCCTCTATGATGGGAATAAGAGATCAGATGGCATTTAAGCATAACCCTTCATGAGAATATGAGATCAGATGGCATTTAAATAACCCTTCTTGTATATAGGCAAATACAGTAATGTTAATGTTTGAATGCTAATGCTAACTTGCTAATGCTAGCGATCTAATGCTAGTGCTAATATCTGCTCATTGTTATACTGTAAGTGTCCTCTATGATGAGAATAAGACATCAGATGACATTTAAGCATAACCCTTGATGAGAATATGAGATCAAATAGCATTTATGCTTATCCATTCTTGTATATAGGCAAATACAGTAATGTTAATGTTTGAATGCTAATACTAACTTTCTAAAGCTAGCGATCTAATGCTAGTGCTAATATCTGGTGATTGTTATACTAATGCTATGATAAGAATATGAGATCAGATGGCAATAAAGCTTAACCCTTCTTGTATATAGGCAAATACAGTAATTGTTTGAATGCTAATTTAAACTTGTAATGCTAGCGTCTAATGCTAGTGCTAATATCTGTTCATTGTTATACTGAAGTGTCCTCTATGATGAGAATAAGACATCAGATGGCATTTAAGCATAACCCTTCATGTGAATATGAGATCAGATGGCATTTAAATAACCCTTCTTGTATATAGGCAAATACAGTAATGTTAATGTTTGAATGCTAATGCTAACTTGCTAATGCTAGCGATCTAATGCTAGTGCTAATATCTGCTCATTGTTAAACAGTAAGTGTCCTCTATGATGAGAATAAGACATCAGATGACATTTAAGCATAACCCTTTATGAGAATATGAGATCATATAGCATTTATGCTTATCCATTCTTGTATATAGGCAAATACAGTAATGTTAATGTTTGAATGCTAATGCTAACTTGCTAAATTCTAGCGATCTAATGCTAGTGCTAATATCTGTTCATTGTCATACTGTATTTGTCCTCTATGATGGGAATATGAGATCAGATGGCATTTAAGCATAACCCTTCTTGTATATAGATCAGATGTCAATACAGTAATGTTAATGTTTGAATGGTAATGTTAACTTGCTAATGCTATCGATCTAATGCTAGTGCTAATATCTGCTCATTGTTATACTGTAAGTGTCCTCTATGATGAGAATAAGATCAGATGGCATTTAAGCATAACCCTTCATGAGAATATGAGAACAGATGGCATTCAAGCTTATCCATTCTTGTTTATAGGCAAATACAGTAATGTTAATGTTTGAATGCTAATGCTAACTTGCTAATGCTAGCGATCTAATGCTAGTGCTAATATCTGGTCATTGTTATACTGTATTTTTCTCTATGATGGGAATAATAAAAATCAGATGGCATTTAAGCATAACCTTCATGAGAATATGAGATCAGATGGCATTTAAATAACCCTTCTTGTATATAGGCAAATACAGTAATGTTAATGTTTGAATGCTAATGCTAACTTGCTAATGCTAGCGATCTAATGCTAGTGCTAATATCTGCTCATTGTTATACTGTAAGTGTCCTCTATGATGAGAATAAGATATCAGATGACATTTAAGCATAACCCTTGATGAGAATATGAGATCAAATAGCATTTATGCTTATCCATTCTTGTATATAGGCAAATACAGTAATGTTAATGTTTGAATGCTAATACTAACTTGCTAAAAGCTAGCGATCTAATGCTAGTGCTAATATCTGGTGATTGTTATACTGTACGTGTACTTTATGATAAGAATATGAGATAAGATGAGAAATAAAGATGCTTTAACCCTTCTTGTATATAGGCAAATACAGTAATGTTAATGTTTGAATGCTAATTCTAACTTGCTAATGCTAGCGATCTAATGCTAGTGCTAATATCTGTTCATTGTTATACTGTAAGTGTCCTCTATGATGAGAAAAAGACATCAGATGACATTTAAGCATAACCCTTCATGTGAATATGAGATCAGATGGCATTTAAATAACCCTTCTTGTATATAGGCAAATACAGTAATGTTAATGTTTGAATGCTAATGCTAACTTGCTAATGCTAGCGATCTAATGCTAGTGCTAATATCTGCTCATTGTTATACTGTAAGTGTCCTCTATGATGAGAATAAGACATCAGATGACATTTAAGCATAACCCTTTATGAGAATATGAGATCATATAGCATTTATGCTTATCCATTCTTGTATATAGGCAAATACAGTAATGTTAATGTTTGAATGCTAATGCTAACTTGCTAATGCTAGCGATCTAATGCTAGTGTTAATATCTGGTCATTGTCATACTGTATTTGTCCTCTATGATGGGAATATGAGATCAGATGGCATTTAAGCATAACCCTTCATGTGAATATGAGATCAGATGCCAAATAATACACTTCTTGTATATAGGCAAATACAGTAATGTTAATGTTTGAATGTTAATTCTAACTTGCTAATGCTAGCGATCTAATGCTAGTGCTAATATCTGTTCATTGTTATACTGTAAGTGTCCTCTATGATGAGAATAAGACATCAGATGGCATTTAAGCATAACCCTTCATGTGAATATGAGATCAGATGGCATTTAAATAACCCTTCTTGTATATAGGCAAATACAGTAATGTTAATGTTTGAATGCTAATGCTAACTTGCTAATGCTAGCGATCTAATGCTAGTGCTAATATCTGCTCATTGTTAAACTGTAAGTGTCCTCTATGATGAGAATAACACATCAGATGACATTTAAGCATAACCCTTTATGAGAATATGAGATCATATAGCATTTATGCTCATCCATTCTTGTATATAGGCAAATACAGTAATGTTAATGTTTGAATGCTAATGCTAACTTGCTCATTCTAGCGATCTAATGCTAGTGCTAATATCTGTTCATTGTCATACTGTAAGTGTTCTCTATGATTGGAATATGAGATCACATGGCATTTAATTAACCCTTCTTGTATATAGGCTAATACAGTAATGTTAATGTTTGAATGCTAAGGCTAACTTGCTAATGCTATCGATCTAATGCTAGTGCTAATATCTGCTCAATGTTACACTGTAAGTGTCCTCTATGATGAGAATAAGACATCAGATGGCATTTAAAAGCATAACCCTTCATGAGAATATGAGAACAGATGGCATTTAAGCTTATCCATTCTTGTTTATAGGCAAATAGAGTAATGTTAAATGTTTGAAAGGTAATGCTAACTTGCTAATGCTAGCGATCTAATGCTAGTGCTACTATCTGGTCATTGTCATACTGTATTTTTCCTCTATGATGGGAATATGAATCAGATGGCATTTAAGCATAACCCTTCATGAGAATATGAGATCAGATGGCATTTAAATAACCCCTTCTTGTATATAGGCAAATACAGTAATGTTAATGTTTCTAATGCTAATGCTAACTTGCTAATGCTAGCGATCTAATGCTAGTGCTAATATCTGCTCATTGTTATACTGTAAGTGTCCTCTATGATGAGAATAAGATATCAGATGGCATTTAAGCATAACCCTTCATGAGAATATGAGATCAGATGGCATTTAAATATCCATTCTTGTATATAGGCAAATACAGTAATGTTAATGTTTGAATGCTAATGCTAACTTGCTAATGCTAGCGATCTAATGCTAGTGCTAATATCTGGTCATTGTTATACTGTAAGTGTCCTCTATGATGAGAATATGAGATTTAAGCAGATGAGAATAAAGATTAACCCTCTTGTATATAGGCAAATACAGTAATGTTAATGTTTGAATGCTAATTCTAACTTGCTAATGCTAGCGATCTAATGCTAGTGCTAATATCTGCTCATTGTTATACTGTAAGTGTCCTCTATGATGAGAATAAGAATCATGACATTTAAGCATAACCCTTCATGAGAATATGAGATCAGATGGCATTTAAATAACCCTTCTTGTATATAGGCAAATACAGTAATGTTAATGTTTGAATGCTAATGCTAACTTGCTAATGCTAGCGATCTAATGCTAGTGCTAATATCTGCTCATTGTTATACTGTAAGTGTCCTCTATGATGAGAATAAGACATCAGATGACATTTAAGCAATAACCCTGTTAATGTTTGAATATGAGATCAGATGGCATTTAAATCTGGTCATCCATTCTTGTATATAGGCAAATACAGTAATGTTAATGTTTGAATGCTAATGCTAACTTGCTAATGCTGTGATCTAATGCTAGTGCTAATATCTGCTCATTGTAATACTGTATTTGTCCTCTATGATGGGAATAAGAGATATGGCATTTAAGCATAACCCTTCATGTGAATATGATGATGAATATGACATTCTTGATGACATTTAATGTTAATGATTTGAATGCTAATTAACTTGCTAATGCTAGCGATCTAATATGAATATCTGCTCATTGTATACTGTAATTATGAAATAAGACATCAGATTGTTATAGGCAAATGACATGAGATCAATGGCATTAATCCATTCTTGTATATAGGCAAATACAGTAATGTTAATGTTTGAATGCTAATGCTAACTTTACTAATGCTAGCGATCTAATGCTAGTGCTAATATCTGGTCATTGTCATACTGTATTTGTCCTCTATGATGAGAATAAGACATCAGATGGCATTTAAGCATAACCCTTCATGAGAATATGAGATCAGATGCCATTTAAATAACCCTTCTTGTATATATAGGCAAATACAGTAATGTTAATGTTTGAATGCTAATGCTAACTTGCTAATGCTAGCGATCTAATGCTAGTGCTAATATCTGCTCATTGTTATACTGTAAGTGTCCTCTATGATGAGAATAAGACATCAGATGACATTTAAGCATAACCCTTCATGAGAATATGAGATCAGATAGCATTTATGTTATCCATTCTTGTATATAGGCAAATACAGTAATGTTAATGTTTGAATGCTAATGCTAACTTGCTAATGCTAGCGATCTAATGCTAGTGCTAATATCTGGTCATTGCATACTGTAAGTGCTCTATGATATATGAGATCAGATGGCATTTAATTAACCCTTCTTGTATATGGCCTTTAAATACAGTAATGTTAATGTTTGAATGCTAATAACTTGCTAATGCTAGCGATCTAATGCTAGTGCTAATATCTGCTCATTGTTATAACCCTATGATGAGAATAAGACATATGAGATCAGATGGCATTTAATCAGATGGCCCTATCTTATCCATCTTGTATATAGGCAAATACAGTAATGTTAATGTTTGAATGCTAATGCTAACTTGCTAATGCTAGCGATCTAATGCTAGTGCTAATATCTGCTCATTGTTATACTGTAAGTTTCCTCTATGATGGGAATAAGAGATCAGATGGCATTTAAGCATAACCCTTCATGAGAATATGAGATCAGATGGCATTTAAATAACCCTTCTTGTATATAAGGCAAATACAGTAATGTTAATGTTTGAATGCTAATGCTAACTTGCTAATGCTAGCGATCTAATGCTAGTGCTAATATCTGCTCATTGTTATACTGTATTTTTCCTCTATGATGAGAATAAGACATCAGATGGCATTTAAGCATAACCCTTCATGAGAATATGAGATCAGATGGCATTTAAATAATCCATTCTTGTATATAGGCAAATACAGTAATGTTAATGTTTGAATGCTAATGCTAACTTGCTAATGCTAGCGATCTAATGCTAGTGCTAATATCTGGTCATTGTCATACTGTATTTGTCCTCTATGATGAGGAATATGAGATCAGATGGCATTTAAGCATAACCCTTCATGAGAATATGAGATCAGATGGCATTTAAATAACCCTTCTTGTATATAGGCAAATACAGTAATGTTAATGTTTGAATGCTAATGTAATTTTGCTAACGATCTAATGCTAGTGCTAATATCTGCTCATTGTTATAATGTAAGTGTCCTCTATGATGAGAATAAGACATCAGATGGCATTTAAGCATAACCCTTCATGTGAATATGAGATCAGATGGCATTGTTATAATGTTAATGTTAATACAGTAATGTTAATGCTTAAGTGTCTAATATTGATGATGGGAATAAGATATCAGATGACATTTATAACCCCTTGATGAGAATATGAGATCAGATGGCAATTAAATAACCTTCTTGTATATAGGCAAAATACAGTAATGTTAATGTTTGAATGCTAATTCTAACTTGCTAATGCTAGCGATCTAATGCTAGTGCTAATATCTGTTCATTGTTATACTGTAAGTGTCCTCTATGATGAGAATAAGACATCAGATGGCATTTAATTAACCCTTCATGTGAATATGAGATCAGATGGCATTTAAATAACCCTTCTTGTTTATAGGCAAATACAGTAATAATATTAATGTTTGAATGCTAATGCTAACTTGCTAATGCTAGCGATCTAATGCTAGTGCTAATATCTGCTCATTGTTATACTGTAAGTGTCCTCTATGATGAGAATAAGACATCAGATGACATTTAAGCATAACCCTTCATGAGAATATGAGATCAGATAGCATTTATGCTAATCCATTTCTTGTATTAGGCAAATATAGTAATGTTAATGTTTGAATGCTAATGCTAACTTGCTAATGCTAGCGATCTAATGCTAGTGCTAATATCTGGTCATTGTCATACTGTATTTGTCCTCTATGATGGGAATATGAGATCAGATGGCATTTAAATAACCCTTCTTGTATCTATGAAATCACAGTAATGTTAATTTTGAATGCTAATAATGTCTGTATTTAATCATAATGCTATGATGATGAATATACTGAAGTGTCCTCTATGATGAGAATAAGACATCAGATGGCATTTTTATAACCCTTCATGAGAATATAGAGATCAATGGCATTTTATGACCCTTCTTGTTTAGGCAAATACAGTAATGTTAATGTTTGAATGCTAATGCTAACTTGCTAATGCTAGCGATCTAATGCTAGTGCTAATATCTGCTCATTGTTATACTGTATTTGTCCTCTATGATGGGAATAAGAGATCAGATGGCATTTAAGCATAACCCTTCATGAGAATATGAGATCAGATGTCATTTAAAATAACCCATCTTGTATATAGGCAAATACAGTAATGTTAATGTTTGAATGCTAATGCTAACTTGCTAATGCTAGCGATCTAATGCTAGTGCTAATATCTGCTCATTGTTATACTGTAAGTGTCCTCTATGATGAGAATAAGACATCAGATGACATTTAAGCATAACCCTTGATGAGATTATGAGATCAGATGGCATTTAAAATATCCATTCTTGTATAAAGGCAAATACAGTAATGTTAATGTTTGAATGCTAATACTAACTTGCTAATGCTAGCGATCTAATGCTAGTGCTAATATCTGCTCATTGTTATACTGTAAGTGTACTCTATGAGAATAGAATCAGATGACATTTAAGCATAACCCTTTCATGAAAATAAATCATATAGCATTTATGCCTTTTCTTGTATATAGGCAAATACAGTAATGTTAATGTTTGAATGCTAATTCTAACTTGCTAATGCGATCTAGCGATCTAATGCTAGTGCTAATATCTGTTCATTGTCATTCTGTAAGTGTTCTCTATGATGGGAATATGAGATCAGATGGCATTTAATTAACCCTTCTTGTATATAGGCTAATACAGTAATGTTAATGTTTGAATGCTAATGCTAACTTGCTAATGCTAGCGATCTAATGCTAGTGCTAATATCTGCTCATTGTTATACTGTAAGTGTCCTCTATAATGAGAATAAGACATCAGATGGCATTTAAGCATAACCCTTCATGAGAATATGAGAACAGATGGCATTTAAGCATATCCATTCTTGTTTATAGGCAAATAGAGTAATGTTAATGTTTGAAATGTAATGCTAACTTGCTAATGCTAGCGATCGAATGCTAGTGCTAATATCTGGTCATTGTCATACTGCATTTTTCCTCTATGATGGGAATATGAGATCAGATGGCTTTTAAGCATAACCCTTCATGAGAATATGAGATCAGATGGAACTAAATTAACCCTTTTGTATATATCGCAAATACAGTAATGTTAATGTTTGAATACTAATGCTAACATGCTAATGCTAGCGATCTAATGCTAGTGCTAATATCAGCTCATTGTCATACTGTAAGTGTCCTCTTTGATGAGAATAAGACATCAGATGACATTTAAGCATAACCCTTGATGAAAATATGAGATCAGATAGCATTTATGCTCATCCATTCTTGTGTAAAGGCAACTACAGTAATGTTAATGTTTGAATGCTAATGCTAACTTGCTAATGCTAGCGATCTAATGCTAGTGCTAATATCTGGTCATTGTCATTCTGTATTTGTCCTCTATGATGGGAATATGAGATCAGATGGCATTTAAGCATAACCCTTCATGAGAATATGAGATCAGATGCCTTTTAAATAACCCTTCTTGTATATAGGCAAATACAGTAATGTTAATGTTTGAATGCTAATGCTAACTTGCTAATGCTAGCGATCTAATGCTAGTGCTAATATCTGCTCATTGTTATACTGTAAGTGTCCTCTATGATGAGAATAAGACATCAGATGACATTTAAGCATAACCCTTCATGTGAATATGAGATCAGATGGCATTTAAATAACACTTCTTGTATATAGGCAAATACAGTAATGTTAATGTTTGAATGCCAAGGCTAACTTGCTAATGCTAGCGATCTAATGCTAGTGCTAATATCTGCTCATTGTCATTCTGTATTTGTCCTCTATGATGGGAATATGAGATCAGATGGCATTTAAGCATAACCCTTCATGAGAATATGAGATCAGATGGCTTTTAAATAACCCTTCTTGTATATAGGCAAATACAGTAATGTTAATGTTTGAATGCTAATGCTAACTTGCTAATGCTAGCGATCTAATGCTAGTGCTAATATCTGGTCATTGTCATTCTGTATTTGTCCTCTATGATGGGAATATGAGATCAGATGGCATTTAAGCATAACCCTTCATGAGAATATGAGATCAGATGCCTTTTAAATAACCCTTCTTGTATATAGGCAAATACAGTAATGTTAATGTTTGAATGCTAATGCTAACTTGCTAATGCTAGCGATCTAATGCTAGTGCTAATATCTGCTCATTGTTATACTGTAAGTGTCCTCTATGATGAGAATAAGACATCAGATGACATTTAAGCATAACCCTTCATTTGAATATGAGATCAGATGGCATTTAAATAACACTTCTTGTATATAGGCAAATACAGTAATGTTAATGTTTGAATGCTAATGGTAACTTGCTTATGCTAGCGATCTAATGCTAGTGCTAATATCTGTTCATTATCATACTGTATTTGTCCTCTATGATGGGAATATGAGATCAGATGGCATTTAAATAACCCTTCTTGTATATAGGCAAATACAGAAATGTTAATGTTTGAATGCTAATGCTAACTTGCTAATGCTAGCGATCTAATGCTAGTGCTAATATCTGCTCATTGTTATACTGTAAGTGTCCTCTATGATGAGAATAAGACATTTAAGCATAACCCTTTATGAGAATATGAGATCAGATAGAATTTATGCTTATCCATTCTTGTATATAGGCAAATACAGTAATGTTAATGTTTGAAAGCTAATGCTAACTTGCTAATGCTAGCGATCTAATGCTAGTGCTAATATCTGGTCATTGTCATACTGTAAGTGTTCTCTATGATGGGAATATGAGATCAGATGGCATTAAAGCATATACCTTCATGAGAATATGAGATCAGATGACATTTAATTAACCCTTCTTGTATATAGGCTAATACAGTAATGATAATGTTTGAATGCTAATGCTAAGTTGCTAATGCTAGCTATCTAATGCTAGTGCAAATATCTTCACATTGTTATAATGTTAGTGTCCTCAATGTTGAAAATAAGACATCAGATGGCATTTAAGCATAACCCTTCAAGAGATTATGAGAGCAGATGGCATTTAAGCTTATCCATTCTTGTATAAAGGCAAATACAGTAATGTTAATGTTTGAAAGCTAATGCTAACTTGCTAATGCTAGCGATCTAATGCTAGTGCTAAAATCTGGTGATTGTTATACTGTACGTGTACTCTATTATGAGAATATGAGATCAGATGGCAATAAAGCTTAACCCTTCTTGTATATAGGAAAATACAGTAATGTTAATGTTTGAATGCTAATTCTAACTTGCTAATGGCAGCGATCTAATGCTAGAGCTAATATATGATAATTGACATACTGTAAGTGTTCTCTATGATGGGAATATGAGATCAGATGGCATTTAATTAACCCTTCTTGTATATAGGCTAATACAGTAATGATAATGTTTGAATGCTAAGGCTAACTTGCTAATGCTAGCGATCTAATGCTAGTGCTAATATCTGCTCATTGTTATACTGTAAGTGTCCTCTATGATGAGAATAAGACATCAGATGACATTTAAGCATAACCCTTGATGAGATTATGAGATCAGATAGCATTTATGCTTATCCATTCTTGTATATAGGCAAATACAGTAATGTTAATTTTTTTGAATGCTAATGCTAACTTGCTAATGCTAGCGATCTAATGCTAGGGCTAATATCTGGTCATTGTCATACTGTATTTGTCCTCTATGATGGGAATATGAGATCAGATGGCATTTAAGCATAACCCTTCATGAGAATATGAGATCAGATGGCATTTAAATAACCCTTCTTGTATATAGGCAAATACAGTAATGTTAATTTTTGAATGCTAATGCTAACTTGCTACTGCTAGCGATCTAATGCTTGTGCCAATATCTGCTCATTGTAATACTGTAAGTGTCCTCTATGATCAGAATAAGACATCAGATGACATTTAAGCATAACCCTTGATGAGAATATGAGATCAGATAGCATTTATGCTTATCCATTCTTGTATATAGGCAAATACAGTAATGTTAATGTTTGAATGCTAATGCTAACATGCTAATGCTAGCGATCTGATGCTAGTGCTAATATCTGCTCATTGTCATACTGTAAGTGTTCTCTATGATGGGAATATGAGATCAGATGGCATTTAATTAACCCTTCTTGTATATAGGAAAATACAGTAATGTTAATGTTTGAATGCTAATTCTAACTTGCTAATGCTAGCGATCTAATGCTAGTGCTAATATCTGGTCATTGTCGTACTGTAAGTGTTCTCTATGATGGGAATATGAGATCAGATGGCATTTAATTAACCCTTCTTGTATATAGGCAAATACAGTAATGTTAATGTTTGAATGCTAAGGCTAACTTGCTAATGCTAGCGATCTAATGCTAGTGCTAATATCTGCTCATTGTTATACTGTAAGTGTCCCCTATGATGAGAATAAGACATCAGATGGCATTTAAGCATAACCCTTCATGTGAATATGAGATAAGATGCCATTTAAATAACCCTTCTTGTATATAGGCAAATACAGTAATGTTAATGTTTGAATGCTAATGCTAACTTGCTAATGCTAGCGATCTACTGCTAGTGCTAATATCTGCTCATTGTTATACTGGAAGTGTCCTCTATGATGAGAATAAGACATCAGATGACATTTAAGCATAACCCTTTATGAGAATATGAGATCATATAGCATTTATGCTTATCCATTCTTGTATATAGGCAAATACAGTAATGTTAATGTTTGAATGCTAATGCTAACTTGCTAATGCTAGCGATCTAATGCTAGTGCTAATATCTGGTCATTGTCATACTGTATTTGTCCTCTATGATGGGAATATGAGATCAGATGGCATTAAAGCATAACCCTTCATGAGAATATGAGATCATATGGCATTTAAATAACCCTTCTTGTATATAGGCAAATACAGTAATGTTAATGTTTGAATGCTAATGCTAACTTGCTAATGCTAGCGATCTAATGCTAGTGCCAATATCTGCTCATTGTTATACTGTAAGTGTCCTCTATGATGAGAATAAGACATCAGATGACATTTAAGCATAACCCTTGATGAGATTATTAGATCAGATAGCATTTATGCTTATCCATTCTTGTATATAGGCAAATACAGTAATGTTAATGTTTGAATGCTAATACTAACTTGCTAATGCTAGCGATCTAATGCTAGTGCTAATATCTGGTGATTGTTATACTGTAAGTGTACTCTATGATGAGAATATGAGATCAGATGGCAATAAAGCTTAACCTTTCCTGTATATAGGCAAATACAGTAATGTTAATGTTTGAATGCTAATTCTAACTTGCTAATGGTAGCGATCTAATGCTAGTGCTAATATCTGTTCATTGTCATACTGTAAGTGTTCTCTTTGATGGGAATATGACATCAGATGGCATTTAATTAACCCTTCTTGTATATAGGGTAATACTGTAATGTTCATGTTTGAATGCTAAGGCTAACTTGCTAATGCTAGCGATCTAATGCTAGTGCTAATATCTGCTCATTGTTATACTGTAAGTGTCCTCTATGATGAGAATAAGACATCAGATGGCATTTAAGCTTAACCCTTCATGAGAATATGAGAACAGATGGCATTTAAGCATATCCATTCTTGTTTATAGGCAAATAGAGTAATGTTAATGTTTGAATGCTAATGCTAACTTGCTAATGCTAGCGATCTAATGCTAGTGCTAATATCTGGTCATAGTCATACTGTATTTGTCCTCTATGATGGGAATATGAGATCAGATGGCTTTTAAGCATAACCCTTCATGAGAATATGAGATCAGATGGAACTAAATTAACCCTTCTTGTATATCGTTAAATACAGTAATGTTAATTCTTTGAATGCTAATGCTAACATGCTAATGCTAGGGATCTAATGCTATTGCTAATATCAGCTCATTGTTATACTGTAAGTGTCCTCTTTGATGAGAATAAGACATCAGATGACATTTAAGCATAACCCTTGATGAAAATATGAGATCAGATAGCATTTATGCTTATCCATTCTTGTATAAAAGGCAACTACAGTAATGTTAATGTTTGAATGCTAATGCTAACTTGCTAATGCTAGCGATCTAATGCTAGTGCTAATATCTGGTCATTGTCATTCTGTATTTGTCCTCTATGATGGGAATATGAGATCAGATGGCATTTAAGCATAACCCTTCATGAGAATATGAGATCAGATGGCTTTTAAATAACCCTTCTTGTATATAGGCAAATACAGTAATGTTAATGTTTGAATGCTAATGCTAACTTGCTAATGCTAGCGATCTAATGCTAGTGCTAATATCTGCTCATTGTTATGTAAGTGTCTGTAAGTGTCATCTCTATGATGGAATATGAGATCAGATGACATTAAAGCATAACCCTTCTTGAGAATATAGGCAAATAGCAGTAATGTTAATGTTTGAATATAATGCTAACTTGCTAATGTTAATGATCTAATGCTAGTGCTAATATCTAAAGCTCATTGTTATAATGTAAGTGTCTAATATGATGAGAATAAGACATCAGATGACATTGTAAAACTGCAAACCCTGATAAGAATATGAGATCAGATGGCATTTAAGCTTAACCCTTCTTGTATATAGGCAAATACAGTAATGTTAATGTTTGAATGCTAATTCTTACTTGCTAATTGCAGCGATCTAATGCTAGTGCTAATATCTGTTCATTGTTAAACTGTAAGTGTCCTCTATGATGAGAATAAGACATCAGATGGCATTTAAGCATAACCCTTCATGTGAATATGAGATCAGATGGCATTTAAATAACCCCTCTTGTATATAGGCAAATACAGTAATGTTAATCTTTGAATGCTAATGCTAACTTGCTAATGCTAGCGATCTAATGCTAGTGCAAATATCTGCTCATTGTTAAACTGTAAGTGTCCTCTATGATGAGAATAACACATCAGATGACATTTAAGCATAACCCTTCATGAGAATATGAGATCAGATAGCATTTAAATTATCCATTCTTGTATATAGGCAAATACAGTAATGTTAATGTTTGAATGCTAATGCTAACTTGCTCATGCTAGCGATCTAATGCTAGTGCTAATATCTGCTCATTGTTAAACTGTAAGTGTCCTCTATGATGAGAATAACACATCAGATGACATTTAAGCATAACCCTTTATGAGAATATGAGATCATATAGCATTTATGCTTATCCATTCTTGTATATAGGCAAATACATTAATGTTCATGTTTGAATGCTAAGGCTAACTTGCTATGCTATCGATCTAATGCTAGTGCTAATATCTGCTCATTGTTACACTGTAAGTGTCCTCTATGATGAATAAGAATAATGGCATTTAAAGCATAACCCTTCATGAGAATGACATTTAATAGGCAAAATATAACCCTTCATGAGAATATGGTCATTGATATGATGTATTTTTTTTATGATAACCATGGCATTTAAAGCATTTCATGAGCATATGAGATCAAATAAATAACATATAGGCAAATACAGTAATGTTAATGTTTGAATGCTAATGCTAACTTGCTAATGCTAGCGATCTAATGCTAGTGCTAATATCTGCTCATTGTTATACTGTAATTGTCCTCTATGATGAGAATAAGATATCAGATGACATTTAAGCATAACCCTTCATGAGAATATGAGATCAAATAGCATTTAAATATCCATTCTTGTATATAGGCAAATGCAGTAATGTTAATGTATGAATGCTAATACTAACCCGCTAAAGCTAGCGATCTAATGCTATGCTAATATCTGGTGATTGTTATACTGTATTTGTCCTCTATGATAAGAATATGAGATCAGATGGCATTTAAGCTAACCCTTCTTGTATATAGGCAAATACAGTAATGTTAATGTTTGAATGCTAATTCTAACTTGCTAATGCTAGCGATCTAATGCTAGTGCTAATATCTGGTCATTGTCATACTGTAAGTTTCTCTATGATGAGAATATGAGATCAGATGGCATTTAAGCATAACCCTTCATGAGAATATGAGATCAGATGGCATTTAAATAACCCTTCTTTATATAGGCAAATACAGTAATGTTAATGTTTGAATGCTAATGCTAACTTGCTAATGCTAGCGATCTAATGCTAGTGCTAATATCTGCTCATTGTTATACTGTAAGTGTCCTCTATGATGAGAATAAGACATCAGATGGCATTTAAGCATAACCCTTCATGAGAATATGAGATCAGATGGCATTTAAATATCCCTTCTTGTATATAAGCAAATACAGTAATGTTAATGTTTGAATGCTAATGCTAACTTGCTAATGCTAGCGATCTAATGCTAGTGCTAATATCTGCTCATTGTTATAATGTTAGTGTCCTCTATGATGAAAATAAGACATCAGATGGCATTTAAGCATAACCCTTCAAGTATTATGAGAACAGATGGCATTTAAATATCCATTCTGTATAAAGGCAAATAAATGTTTGTTTGAATGCTAATGCTAACTTGCTAATGCTAGCGATCTAATGCTAGTGCTAAAATCTGGTGATTGTTATACTGTAAGTGTTCTCTATGATGAGAATATGAGATCAGATGGCAATAAAGCTTAACCCTTCTTGTATATAGGAAAATACAGTAATGTTAATGTTTGAATGCTAATTCTAACTTGCTAATGCTAGCGATCTAATGCTAGAGCTAATATATGTTCATTGTTATACTGTAAGTGTCCTCTATGATGGGAATAAGAGATCAGATGGCATTTAATTAACCCTTCATGAGAATATGAGATCAGATGTTTAAATAACCCTTCTTGTATATAGGCAAATACAGTAATGTTAATGTTTGAATGCTAATGCTAACTTGCTAATGCTAGCGATCTAATGCTAGTGCTAATATCTGCTCATTGTTATACTGTTAGTGTCCTCTATGATGAGAATAAGACATCAGATGGCATTTAAGATAACCCTTCATGAATATATGAGATCAGATGGCATTTAAATTAACCCTTCTTGTATAATAGGCAAATACAGTAATGTTAATGTTTGAATGCTAATGCTAACTTGCTAATGCTAGCGATCTAATGCTAGAGCTAATATATGGTAATTGACATACTGTAAGTGTTCTCTATGATGGGAATATGAGATCAGATGGCATTTAAATAACCCTTCTTGTATATAGGCTAAATACAGTAATGTTAATGTTTGAATGCTAATTTAACTTGCTAATGCTAGCGATCTAATGCTAGTGCTAATATCTGCTCATTGTTATACTGTAAGTGTCCTCTAAGATGAGAATAAGACATCAGATGACATTTAAGCATAACCCTTGATGAGATTATGAGATCAGATAGCATTTATGCTTATCCATTCTTGTATATAGGCAAATACAGTAATGTTAATGTTTGAATGCTAATGCTAACTTGCTAATGCTAGCGATCTAATGCTAGTGCTAATATCTGGTCATTGTCATACTGTATTTGTCTCTATGATGGAATATGAGATCAGATGGCATTTTAAGCATATGAGAATATGAGATCAGATGGCATTTAAATAACCCTTCTTGTATATAGGCAAATACAGTAATGTTAATGTTTGAATGCTAATGCTAACTTGCTAATGCTAGCGATCTAATGCTAGTGCTAATATCTGCTCATTGTAATACTGTTAGTGTCCTCTATGATGAGAATAAGACATCAGATGACATTTAAGCATAACCCTTGATGAGAATATGAGATCAGATAGCATTTAATTATCCATTCTTGTATATAGGCTAATACAGTAATGTTAATGTTTGAATGCTAATGCTAACATGCTAATGCTAGCGATCTAATGCTAGTGCTAATATCTGCTCATTGTCATACTGTAAGTTTTCTCTATATGAGAATAAGACATCAGATGACATTTAAGCATAACCCTTGATGAGAATATGAGATCAGATGGCATTTAATTATCCATTCTTGTATATAGGCAAAATACAGTAATGTTAATGTTTGAATGCTAATTCTAACTTGCTAATGCTAGCGATCTAATGCTAGTGCTAATATCTGGTCATTGTCAAACTGTAAGTGTTCTCTATATGAGATCAGATGGGCATAACCCTTCATGAGAATATGAGATCAGATGGCATTTAATTAACCCTTCTTGTATATAGGCAAATACAGTAATGTTAATGTTTGAATGCTAAGGCTAACTTGCCAATGCTAGCGATCTAATGCTAGTGCTAATATCTGCTCATTGTTATACTGTAAAAGTGTCCTCTATGATGAGAATAAGACATCAGATGGCATTTAAGCATAACCCTTCATGTGAATATGAGATAAGATGCCATTTAAATAACCCATTCTTGTATATAGGCAAATACAGTAATGTTAATGTTTGAATGCTAATGCTAACTTTTAATGCTAGCGATCTAATGCTAGTGCTAATATCTGCTCATTGTTATACTGGAAGTGTCCTCTATGATGAGAATAAGACATCAGATGACATTTAAGCATAACCCTTTATGAGAATATGAGATAATACAGCATTTATGCTTATCCATTCTTGTATATAGGCAAATACAGTAATGTTAATTTTGAATGCTAATGCTAACTTGCTAATGCTAGCGATCTAATGCTAGTGCTAATATCTGGTCATTATCATACTGTATTTGTCCTCTATGATGGGAATATGAGATCAGATGGCATTAAAGCATAACCCTTCATGAGAATATGAGATCAGATGGCATTTAAATAACCCTTCTTGTATATAGGCAAATACAGTAATGTTAATGTTTGAATGCTAATGCTAACTTGCTAATGCTAGCGATCTAATGCTAGTGCTAATATCTGCTCATTGTTATACTGTAAGTGTCCTCTATGATGAGAATAAGACATCAGATGACATTTAAGCATAACCCTTCATGAGATTATGAGATCAGATAGCATTTAAATATCCATTCTTGTATATAGGCAAATACAGTAATGTTAATGTTTGAATGCTAATGCTAACTTGCTAATGCTAGCGATCTAATGCTAGTGCTAATATCTGGTCATTGTTATACTGTAAGTGTCCTCTATGATGAGAATATGAGATCAGATGGCATTATAAACCCTTTATGAGAATATGAGATAATTTTTATGTATATAGGCAAATACAGTAATGTTAATGTTTGAATGCTAATTCTAACTTGCTAATGCTAGCGATCTAATGCTAGTGCTAATATCTGTTCATTGTCATACTGTAAGTCCTCTATGATGAGAATATCTCAGATGGCATTGATGGAGAATATGAGATCAGATGGCATTTAATTAACCCTTCTTGTATATAGGCAAATACAGTAATGTTAATGTTTGAATGCTAATGCTAACTTGCTAATGCTAGCGATCTAATGCTAGTGCTAATATCTGCTCATTGTTATACTGTAAGTGTCCTCTATGATGAGAATAAGACATCAGATGGCATTTAAGCATAACCCTTCATGAGAATATGAGATCAGATAGCATTTAAATATCCATTCTTGTATATAGGCAAATACAGTAATGTTAATGTTTGAATGCTAATGCTAACTTGCTAATGCTAGCGATCTAATGCTAGTGCTAATATCTGGTGATTGTTATCATACTGTATTTGTCCTATATCAGATGGCAATAAAGAATTTCCTGTATATAGGCAAATACAGTAATGTTAATGTTTGAATACTAATTCTAACTTGCTAATGAGATCTAATGCTAGTGCTAATATTGTTCATTGTCATACTGTAAGTGTTCTCTTTGAGAAATATGACATCAGATGGCATTTAATTAACCCTTCTTGTATATCGTTAAAAATACAGTAATGTTAATGTTTGAATGCTAATGCTAACATTGCTAATGCTAGCGATCTAATGCTAGTGCTAATATCAGCTCATTGTTATACTGTAAGTGTCCTCTTTGATGAGAATAAGACATCAGATGACATTTAAGCATAACCCTTGATGAGAATATGAGATCAGATGGCATTTATGCTTATCCATTCTTGTATATAGGCAAATACAGTAATGTTAATGTTTGAATGCTAATGCTAACTTGCTAATGCTAGCGATCTAATGCTAGTGCTAATATCTGGTCATTGTCATTCTGTATTTGTCCTCTATGATGGAATATGAGATCAGATGGCATTTAAGCATAACCCTTCATGAGAATATGAGATCAGATGGCAATTTAAATAACCCTTCTTGTATATAGGCAAATACAGTAATGTTAATGTTTGAATGCTAATGCTAACTTGCTAATGCTAGCGATCTAATGCTAGTGCTAATATCTGCTCATTGTTATACTGTAAGTGTCCTCTATGATGAGAATAAGACATCAGATGACATTTAAAATAACCCTTGATGAGAATATGAGATCAAATAGCATTTATGCTTATCCATTCTTGTATATAGGCAAATACAGTAATGTTAATGTTTGAATGCTAATGCTAACTTGCTAATGCTAGCGATCTAATGCTAGTGCTAATATCTGGTCATTGTTATACTGTATTTGTCCTCTATGATAAGAATATGAGATCAGATGGGAAAAACCCTTAACCCTTTTTGTAGAAATACAGTAATGTTAATGTTTGAATGCTAATTCTTACTTGCTATAGCGATCTAATGCTAGTGCTAATATCTGTTCATTGTTATACTGAATGTCCTGGCATATGATGAGAATAAGACATCAGATGGCATTTAAGCATAACCCTTCGTGATATCAGAGGCATTTAAATAACCCCTCTTGTAATACAGTAATGTTAATGTTTGAATGCTAATGTTAACTTTGCTAATGCTAGCGATCTAATGCTAGTGCAAATATCTGCTCATTGTTATACTGTAAGTGTCCTCTATGATGAGAATAAGACATCAGATGACATTTAAAGCATAACCCTTTATGAGAATATGAGATCAGATGGCATTTAAATAATCCATTCTTGTATATAGGCAAATACAGTAATGTTAATGTTTGAATGCTAATGCTAACTTGCTAATGCTAGCGATCTAATGCTAGTGCTAATATCTGCTCATTGTTAAACTGTATTTGTCCTCTATGATGAGAATAACAATACATCAGATGACATTTAAGCATAACCCTTTATGAGAATATGAGATCATATAGCATTTATAGCCCATTCTTGTATATAGGCAAATACAGTAATGTTCATGTTTGAATGCTAAGGCTAACTTACTATGCTATCGATCTAATGCTAGTGCTAATATCTGCTCAATGTTACACTGTAAGTGTCCTCTATGATGAGAATAAGACATCAGATGGCATTTAAGCATAACCCTTCATGAGAATATGACAACAGATGGCATTTAAAATTATCCATTCTTGTTTATAGGCAAATAGAGTAATGTTAATGTTTGAAAGGTAATGCTAACTTGCTAATGCTAGCGATCTAATGCTAGTGCTACTATCTGGTCATTGTCATACTGTATTTTTCCTCTATGATGAGAATATGAAAACAGATGGCATTTAAGCATAACCCTTCATGAGAATATGAGATCAGATGGCATTTAAATAACCCTTCTTGTATATAGGCAAATACAGTAATGTTCATGTTTCTAATGCTAATGCTAACTTGCTAATGCTAGCGATCTAATGCTATTGCTAATATCTGCTCATTTTTATACTGTAAGTGTCCTCTATGATGAGAATAAGATATCAGATGACATTTAAGCATAACCCTTGATGAGAATATGAGATCAAATAGCATTTATGCCTATCCATTCTTGTATATAGGCAAATACAGTAATGTTAATGTATGAATGCTAATACTAACCCGCTAAAGCTAGCGATCTAATGCTAGTGCTAATATCTGGTGATTGTTATACTGTACGTGTACTCTATGATAAGAATATGAGATCAGATGGCAATAAAGCTTAACCCTTCTTGTATATAGGCAAATACAGTAATGTTAATGTTTGAATGCTAATTCTAACTTGCTAATGCTAGCGATCTAATGCTATTGCTAATATCTGGTCATTGTCATACTGTAAGTGTTCTCTATGATGGGAATATGAGATCAGATGGCGTTTAATTAACCCTTCTTTTATATATGCAGATACAGTAATGTTCATGTTTGAATGCTAAGGCTAACTTGCTAATGCTAGCGATCTAATGCTAGTGCTAATATCTGTTCATTGTTATACTGTACGTGTCCTCTATGATGAGAAAAAGACATCAGATGGCACTTAAGCATAACCCTTCATGTGAATATGAGATCAGATGGCATTTAAATAACCCTTCTTGTATATAGGCAAATACAGTAATGTTAATGTTTGAATGCTAATGCTAACTTGCTAATGCTAGCGATCTAATGCTAGTGCTAATATCTGCTCATTGTTATACTGTAAGTGTCCTCTATGATGAGAATAAGACATCAGATGACATTTAAGCATAACCCTTTATGAGAATATGAGATCATATAGCATTTATGCTTATCCATTCTTGTATATAGGCAAATACAGTAATGTTAATGTTTGAATGCTAATGCTAACTTGCTAATGCTAGCGATCTAATGCTAGTGCTAATATCTGGTCATTGTCATTCTGTATTTGTCCTCTATGATGGGAATATGAGATCAGATGGCATTTAAGCATAACCCTTCATGTGAATATGAGATCAGATGCCATTTAAATAACACTTCTTGTATATAGGCAAATACAGTCATGTTAATGTTTGAATGTCAAGGCTAACTTGCTAATGCTAGCGATCAAAGGCTAGTGCTAATATCTGCTCATTGTTAAACTGTAAGTGTCCTCTATGATGAGAATAAGACATCAGATGAAATTTAAGCATAACCCGTTATGAGAATATGAGATCATATAGCATTTATGCTTATCCAATCTTTTATATAGGCAAATACAGTAATGTTAATGTTTGAATGCTAATGCAAACTTGCTTATGCTAGCGATCTAATGCTAGTGCTAATATCTGGTCATTATCATACTGTATTTGTCCTCTATGATGGGAATATGAGATCAGATGGCATTTAAATAACCCTTCTTGTATATACGCAAATACAGTAATGTTAATGTTTGAATGCTAATGCTAACTTGCTAATGCTAGCGATCTAATGCTAGTGCTAATATCTGCTCATTGTTATACTGTAAGTGTCCTCTAAGATGAGAATAAGACATCAGATGACATTTAAGCATAACCCTTTATGAGAATATGAGATCAGATAGAATTTATGCTCATCCATTCTTGTATATAGGCAAATACAGTAATGTTAATGTTTGAAAGCTAATGCTAACTTGCTAATGCTAGCGATCTAATGCTAGTGCTAATATCTGGTCATTGTCATACTGTAAGTGTTCTCTATGATGGGAATATGAGATCAGATGGCATTAAAGCATATACCTTCATGAGAATATGAGATCAGATGGCATTTAATTAACCCTTCTTGTATATAGGCTAATACAGTAATGATAATGTTTGAATGCTAATGCTAAGTTGCTAATGCTAGCGATTTAATGCTAGTGCTATTATCTGCTCATTGTTATAATGTTAGTGTCCTCAATGTTGAAAATAAGACATCATATGGCATTTAAGCATAACCCTTCAAGAGATTATGAGAACAGATGGCATTTAAGCTTATCCATTCTTGTATAAAGGCTAACAGAGTAATGTTAATGTTTGAAAGCTAATGCTAACTTGCTAATGCTAGCGATCTAATGCTAGTGCTAATATCTGCTCATTGTTATACTGTAAGTGTCCTCTATGATGAGAATAAGACATCAGATGACATTTAAGCATAACCCTTGATGAGAATATGAGATCAGATTGCATTTATGCTTATCCATTCTTGTATATAGGCAAATACAGTAATGTTAATTTTTGAATGCTAATGCTAACTTGCTAATGCTAGCGATCTAATGCTAGTGCTAATATCTGGTCATTGTCATACTGTATTTGTCCTCTATGATGGGAATATCAGATCAGATGGCATTTAAGCATAACCCTTCATGAGAATATGAAATCAGATGGCATTTAAATAACCCTTCTTGTATATAGACAAATACAGTAATGTTAATGTTTGAATGCTAATGCTAACTTGCTAATGCTAGCGATCTAATGCTAGTGCTAATATCTGGTCATTATCATACTGTAAGTGTCCTATATGATGAGAATAAGACATCAGATGACATTTAAGCATAACCCTTTATGAGAATATGAGATCATATAGCATTTATGCTTATCCATTCTTGTATATAGGCAAATACAGTAATGTTAATGTTTGAATGCTAATGCTAACTTGCTAATGCTAGCGATCTAATGCTAGTGCTAATATCTGGTCATTATCATACTGTATTTGTCCTCTATGATGGGAATATGAGATCAGATGGCATTTAAGCATAACCCTTCATGTGAATATGAGATCAGATGCCATTTAAATAACACTTGTATATAGGCAAATACAGTCATGTTAATGTTTGAATGCCAAGGCTGATTGCTAATGCTAGCGATCAAATGCTAGTGCTAATATCTGCTCATTGTTAAACTGTAAGTGTTCTCTATGATGAGAATAAGATATCAGATGACATTTAAGCATAACCCTTGATGAGAATATGAGATCAGATAGCATTTATGCTTATCCATTCTTGTAAAAAGGCAAATACAGTAATGTTAATGTTTGAATGCTAATGCTTACTTGCTAATGCTAGCGATCTAATGCTAGTGCTAATATCTGGTCATTGTCAGACTGTATTTGTCCACTATGATGGGAATATGAGATCAGATGGCATTTAAGCATAACCCTTCTTGTGAATATGAGATAAGATGCCATTTAAATAACCCTTCTTGTATAAAGGCAAATACAGTAATGTTAATGTTTGAATGCTAATGCTAACTTGCTAATGCTAGCGATCTAATGCTAGTGCTAATATCTGCTCATTGTTATACTGTTAGTGTCCTCTATGATGAGAATAAGACATCAGATGACATTTAAGCATAACCCTTTATGAGAATATGAGATCAGATAGAATTTATGCTTATCCATTCTTGTATATAGGCAAATACAGTAATGTTAATGTTTGAAAGCTAATGCTAACTTGCTAATGCTAGCGATCTAATGCTAGTGCTAATATCTGGTCATTGTCTTACTGTAAGTGTTCTCTATGATGGGAATATGAGATCAGATGGCATTAAAGCATATACCTTCATGAGAATATGAGATCAGATGGCATTTAATTAACCCTTCTTGTATATAGGCTAATACAGTAATGATAATGTTTGAATGCTAATGCTAAGTTGCTAATGCTAGCGATCTAATGCTAGTGCTAATATCTGCTCATTGTTATAATGTTAGTGTCCTCAATGTTGAAAATAAGACATCATATGGCATTTAAGCATAACCCTTCAAGAGATTATGAGAACAGATGGCATTTAAGCTTATCCATTCTTGTATAAAGGCAAATACAGTAATGTTAATGTTTGAAAGTTAATGCTAACTTGCTAATGCTAGTGATGAAATGCTAATGCTAGTGCTAAATCTGGTGATTGTTATACAGATGGCGTGTACTCTATGATGAGAATATGAGATCAGATGGCAATAAAGCTTAACCCTTCTTGTATATAGGAAAATACAGTAATGTTAATGTTTGAATGCTAATTCTAACTTGCTAATGGCAGCGATCTAGTGCTAGAGCTAATATATGTTCATTGTCATACTGTAAGTGTTCTCTATGATGGGAATATGAGAACAGATGGCATTTAATTAACCCTTCCTGTTTATAGGCTAATACAGTAATGTTAATGTTTGAATGCTAAGGCTAACTTGCGAATGCTAGCGATTTAATGCTAGTGCTATTATCTGCTCATTGTTATACTGTAAGTGTCCTCTATGATGAGAATAAGACATCAGATGGCATTTACGCATAACCCTTCATTAGAATATGAGATCAGATTGCATTTAATTAACCCTTCTTGTATATAGGCTAACAGAGTAATGTTAATGATTGAATGATAATGCTAACTTGCTAATGCTAGCGATCTAATGCTAGTGCTAATATCTGCTCATTGTTATACTGTATGTGTCCTCTATGATGAGAATAAGACATCAGATGACATTTAAGCATAACCCTTGATGAGAATATGAGATCAGATTGCATTTATGCTTATCCATTCTTGTATATAGGCAAATACAGTAATGTTAATGTTTGAATGCTAATGCTAACTTGCTAATGCTAGCGATCTAATGCTAGTGCTAATATCTGGTCATTGTCATACTGTATTTGTCCTCTATGATGGGAATATCAGATCAGATGGCATTTAAGCATATACCTTCATGAGAATATGAGATCAGATGGCATTTAATTAACCCTTCTTGTATATAGGCTAATACAGTAATGATAATGTTTGAATGCTAATGCTAAGTTGCTAATGCTAGCGATCTAATGCTAGTGCTAATATCTGCTCATTGTTATAATGTTAGTGTCCTCAATGTTGAAAATAAGACATCATATGGCATTTAAGCATAACCCTTCAAGAGATTATGAGAACAGATGGCATTTAAGCTTATCCATTCTTGTATAAAGGCAAATACAGTAATGTTAATGTTTGAAAGTTAATGCTAACTTGCTAATGCTAGTGATGAAATGCTAGTGCTAAAATCTGGTGATTGTTATACAGTACGTGTACTCTATGATGAGAATATGAGATCAGATGGCAATAAAGCTTAACCCTTCTTGTATATAGGAAAATACAGTAATGTTAATGTTTGAATGCTAATTCTAACTTGCTAATGGCAGCGATCTAGTGCTAGAGCTAATATATGTTCATTGTCATACTGTAAGTGTTCTCTATGATGGGAATATGAGAACAGATGGCATTTAATTAACCCTTCCTGTTTATAGGCTAATACAGTAATGTTAATGTTTGAATGCTAAGGCTAACTTGCTAATGCTAGCGATTTAATGCTAGTGCTAATATCTGCTCATTGTTATACTGTAAGTGTCCTCTATGATGAGAATAAGACATCAGATGGCATTTACGCATAAACCCTTCATGAGAATATGAGATCAGATTGCATTTAATTAACCCTTCTTGTATATAGGCAAATAGAGTAATGTTAATGATTGAATGCTAATGCTAACTTGCTAATGCTAGCGATCTAATGCTAATATCTGCTAATATCTGGTCATTGTTATACTGTAAGTGTCCCTATGATGAGAATAAGACATCAGATGACATTTAAGCATAACCCTTCATGAGAATATGAGATCAGATAGCATTTAAATAACCCATTCTTGTATATAGGCAAATACAGTAATGTTAATGTTTGAATGCTAAATGCTAACTTGCTAATGCTAGCGATCTAATGCTAGTGCTAATATCTGGTCATTGTTACTGTACTGTATCACATTGTCCTCTATGATGAGAATATGAGATCAGATGACATTTAAGCATAACCCTTCATGAGAATATGAGATAAGATGCCATTTAAATAACCCTTCTTGTATAAAGGCAAATACAGTAATGTTAATGTTTGAATGCTAATGCTAACTTGCTAATGCTAGCGATCTAATGCTAGTGCTAATATCTGCTCATTGTTATACTGTAAGTGTCCTCTATGATGAGAATAAGACATCAGATGACATTTAAGCATAACCCTTGATGAGAATATGAGATCAGATAGCATTTAAATATCCATTCTTGTATATAGGCAAATACAGTAATGTTAATGTTTGAATGCTAATACTAACTTGCTAATGCTAGCGATCTAATGCTAGTGCTAATATCTGGTGATTGTTATACTGCGTGTCCTCTATGATGAGAATATGAGATCAGATGGCAATTAAGCCCTAACCCTTCTTGTATATATCCAGGCAAATACAGTAATGTTAATGTTTGAATGCTAATTTAACTTGCTAATGCTAGCCTAATGCTAGTGCTAATATCTGGTCATTGTCATACTGTAAGTGTTCTCTATGTTTGAAATATGAGATCAGATGGCATTTAATTAACCCTTATGTATATAGGCAAATACAGTAATGTTAATGTTTGAATGCTAATTCTATCTTGCTAATGCTAGCGATCTAATGCTAGTGCTAATATCTGGTCATTATCATATTGTATTTGTCCTCTATGATGGAAATATGACATCAGATGGCATTTAAGAATAACCCTTCATGAGAATATGAGATCAGATGCCATTTAAATAACCATTCTGTATATAGGCAAATACAGTAATGTTAATGTTTGAATGCTAAGGCTAATTGCTAATGCTAGCGATCAAATGCTAGTGCTAATATCTGCTCATTGTTATACTGTAAGTGTTCTCTATGATGAGAATAAGACATCAGATGACATTTAAGCATAACCCTTTGATGAAATATGAGATCAGATAGCATTTATGCTTATCCATTCTTGTAAAGGCAAATACAGTAATGTTAATGTTTGAATGCTAATGCTAACTTGCTAATGCTAGCGATCTAATGCTAGTGCTAATATCTGGTCATTGTCATACTGTAAGTGTCCTCTATGATGGGAATATGAGATCAGATGGCATTTAAGCATAACCCTTCATGAGAATATGAGATAAGATACCATTTAAATAATCCTTCTTGTATAAAGGCAAATACAGTAATGTTAATGTTTGAATGCTAATGCTAACTTGCTAATGCTAGCGATCTAATGCTAGTGCTAATATCTGCTCATTGTTATACTGTAAGGTCCTCTATGATGAGAATAAGACATCAGATGGCATTTAAGCATAACCCTTTATGAGAATATGAGATCAGATAGCATTTATGCTAATCCATGCTTGTATATAAGGCAAATACAGTAATTTTAATGTTTGAATGCTAATACTAACTTGCTAATGCTAGCGATCTAATGCTAGTGCTAATATCTGTCTATTGTTATACTGTAAGTGTACTCTATGATGAGAATATGAGATCAGATGGCAATTAAGCATAACCCTTCTTGTATATAGGCAAATACAGTAATGTTAATGTTTGAATGCTAATTCTAACTTGCTAATGCTAGCGATCTAATGCTAGTGCTAATATCTGGTCATTGTCATACTGTAAGTGTTCTCTATGATAAGAATATGAGATCAGATGGCATTTAATTAACCCCTTATGTATATAGGCAAATACAGTAATGTTAATGTTTGAATGCTAATTCTAACTTGCTAATGCTAGCGCATCTAATGCTAGTGCTAATATCTGGTCATTGTCATACTGTAAGTGTTCTCTATGATAAGAATATGAGATCAGATGGCATTTAATTAACCCCTTATGTATATAGGCAAATACAGTAATGTTAATGTTTGAATGCTAATGCTAACTTGCTATTGCTAGCGATCTAATGCTAGTGCTAATATCTGCTCATTGTTATACTGTAAGTGTCTTCTATGATGAGAATAAGACATCAGATGACATTTAAGCATAACCCTTGATGAGAATATGAGATCAGATAGCATTTATGCTTATCCATTCTTGTATATAGGCAAATACAGTAATGTTAATGTTTGAATGCTAATGCTAACTTGCTAATGCTAGCGATCTAATGCTAGTGCTAATATCTGGTCATTGTCATACTGTATTTGTCCTCTTTGATGGGAATATGAGATCAGATGGCATTTAAGCATAACCATTCATGAGAATATGAGATCAGATGGCATTTAAATAACCCTTCTTGTATATAGGCAAATACAGTAATGTTAATGTTTGAATGCTAATGCTAACTTGCTAATGCTATCGATCTAATGCTAGTGCTAATATCTGCTCATTGTTATACTGTAAGTGTCCTCTATGATGAGAATAAGACATCAGATGGCATTTAAGCATAACCCTTCATGAGAATATGAGAACAGATGGCATTTAAACTTATCCATTCTTGTTTATAGGCAAATAGAGTAATGTTAATGTTTGAAAGGTAATGCTAAATTGCTAATGCTAGCGATCTAATGCTAGTGCTAATATCTGCTCATTGTTATACTGTAAGTGTCCTCTATGATGAATATATGAGAACAGATGGCATTTAAGCATAACCCTTCATGAGAATATGAGATCAGATGGCATTTAAATAACCCTTCATGTATATAGGCAAATACAGTAATGTTAATGTTTGAATTCTAATGTTAACTTGCCAATGCTAGCGATCTAATGCTACTGCTAATATCTGCTCATTGTTATACTGTTAGTGTCCTCTATGATGAGAATAAGACATCAGATGACATTTAAGCATAACCCTTGATGAGAATATGAGATCAAATAGCATTTATGCTTATCCATTCTTGTATATAGGCAAATACAGTAATGTTAATGTTTGAATGCTAATACTAACTTGCTAAAGCTCGCGATCTAATGCTAGTGCTAATATCTGGTGATTGTTATACTGTACGTGTACTCTATGATAAGAATATGAGATCAGATGGCAATGAAGCTTAACCCTTCTTGTATATAGGCAAATACAGTAATGTTAATGTTTGAATGCTAAGGCTAACTTGCTAATGCTAGCGATCTAATGCTAGTGCTAATATCTGCTTATTGTTATACTGTAAGTGTCCTCTATGATGAGAATAAGACATCAGAAGGCATTTACGCATAACCCTTAATGAGAATATGAGATCAGATGGCATTTAATTAACCCTTCTTGTATATAGGCTAACAGAGTAATGTTAATGATTGAATGCTAATTCTAACTTGCTAATGCTAGCGATCTAATGCTAGTGCTAATATCTGCTCATTGTTATACTGTAAGTGTCCTCTATGATGAGAATAAGACATCAGATGACATTTAAGCATAACCCTTGATGAGAATATGAGATCAGATAGCATTTATGCTTATCCATTCTTGTATATAGGCAAATACAGTAATGTTAATGTTTGAATGCTAATGCTAACTTGCTAATGCTAGCGATCTAATGCTAGTGCTAATATCTGGTCATTGTCATACTGTATTTGTCCTCTTTGATGGGAATATGAGATCAGATGGCATTTAAGCATAACCCTTCATGAGAATATGAGATCAGATGGCATTAAAATAACGCTTCTTGTATATAGGCAAATACAGTAATGTTAATGTTTGAATGCTAATGCTAACTTGCTAATGCTATCGATCTAATGCTAGTGCTAATATCTGCTCATTGTTATACTGTAAGTGTCCTCTATGATGAGAATAAGACATCAGATGGCATTTAAGCATAACCCTTCATGAGAATATGAGAACAGATGGCATTTAAACTTATCCATTCTTGTTTATAGGCAAATAGAGTAATGTTAATGTTTGAAAGGTAATGCTAAATTGCTAATGCTAGCGATCTAATGCTAGTGCTAATATCTGCTCATTGTTATACTGTAAGTGTCCTCTATGATGAGAATATGAGAACAGATGGCATTTAAGCATAACCCTTCATGAGAATATGAGATCATATAGAATTTATGCTTATCCATTCTTGTATATAGGCAAATACAGTAATGTTAATGTTTGAATGCTAATACTAACTTGCTAATGCTAGCGATCTAATGCTAGTGCTAATATCTGCTCATTGTTATACTGGAAGAGTCCTCTATGGTGAGAATAAGACATCAGATGACATTTAAGCATAACCCTTTATGAGAATATGAGATCATATAGAATTTATGCTTATCCATTCTTTTATATAGGCAAATACAGTAATGTTAATGTTTGAATGCTAATGCTAACTTGCTAATGCTAGCGATCTAATGCGAGTGCTAATATCTGGTCATTGTCATACTGTATTTGTCCTCTATGATGGGAATATGAGATCAGATGGCATTTAAGCATAACCCTTTATGAGAATATGAGATCATATAGCATTTATGCTTATCCATTCTTGTATATAGGCAAATACAGTAATGTTAATGTTTGAATGCTAAGGCTAACTTGCTAATGCTAGCGATCAAATGCTAGTGCTAATATCTGCTCATTGTTAAACTGTAAGTGTCCTCTATGATGAGAATAAGACATCAGATGACATTTAAGCATAACCCTTTATGAAAATATGAGATCAGATGGCATTTAAATAACCCTCGTGTACATAGGCTAACAGAGTAATGTTAATGATTGAATGCAAATGTTTGTATTGCTAATGCTAGCGATCTATTGCTAGTGCTAATATCTTGTGATTGTTATACTGTCAAGTGTACTCAATGATAAGAATATGAGATCAGATGGCATTTAAGCATAAATGAGAATTAGATCAGATAGCTTTAAATTTATCCATTCTTGTATATAGGCAAATACAGTAATGTTAATGTTTGAATGCTAATTCTAACTTGCTAATGCTAGCGATCTAATGCTAGTGCTAATATCTGCTCATTGTTATACTGTAAGTGTCCTCTATGATGAGAATAAGACATCAGATGGCATTTAAGCATAACCCTTCATGAGAATATGAGATCAGATACCATTTAAATAAACCTTCTTGTATATAAGCAAATACAGTAATGTTAATGTTTGAATGCTAATGCTAACTTACAATGCTAGCAATCTAATGCTAGTGCTAATATCTGCTCATTGTTATACTGTAGTTGTCCCTCTATGATGAGAATAAGACATCAGATGACATTTAAGCATAACCCTTTATGAGAATATGAGATCATATAGCATTTATGCTTATCCATTCTTGTATATAGGCAAATACAGTAATGTTAATGTTTTGGTGATAATGCTAACTTGCTAATTCTAGCGATCTAATGCTAAAGTGCTAATATCTGGTCATTATCATACTGTATTTGTCCTCTATGATGGAAATATGAGATCAGATGGCATTTAAGCATAACCCTTCATGTGAATATGAGATCAGATGGCAATTAAATAACACTTCTTGTGTATAGGCAAATACAGTAATGTTAATTTTTGAATGCTATGGCTAACTTGCTAATGCTAGCGATCAAATGCTAGTGCTAATATCTGCTCATTGTTAAACTGTAACTGTCCTCTATAATGAGAATAAGACATCAGATGATATTTAAGCATAACCCTTAATGAGAATATGAGATCATAGAGCATTTATGCTTATCCAATCTTGTATGAAGGCAAATACAGTAATGTTAATGTTTGAATGGTAATGCTAACTTGCTTATGCTAGCGATCTAATGCGAGTGCTAATATCTGGTCATTGTCATACTGTATTTGTCCTTTTTGATGGGAATATGAGATCAGATGGCATTTAAGCATAACCCTTCATGAGTATATGTGATCAGATGGCATTTAAATAACCCTTCTTGTATATAGGCAAATACAGTAATGTTAATGTTTGAATGCTAAGGCTAACTTGCTAATGCTAGCGATCAAATGCTAGTGCTAATATCTGCTCATTGTTAAACTGCAAGTGTCCTCTATGATGAGAATAAGACATAAGATGACATTCAAGCATAACCCTTTATGAGAATATGAGATCATATAGCATTTATGCTTATCCAATCTTGTATATAGGCAAATACGGTAATGTTAATGTTTGAATGCTAATGCTAACTTGCTAATGCTAACGATCTAATGCTAGTGCTAATATCTGGTCATTGACATACTGTATTTGTCCTCTATGATGGGAATATGAGATCAGATGGCATTTAAGCATAACCCTTCATGAGAATATGAGATCAGATGGCATTTAAATAACCCTTCTTGTAAATAGGCAAATACAGTAATGTTAATGTTTGAATGCTAATGCTAACTTGCTAATCCTAGCGATCTAATGCTAGTGCTAATATCTGCTCATTGTTATACTGTAAGTGTCCTCTATGATGAGAATAAGACATCAGATGACATTTAAGCATAACCCTTTATGAGAATATGAGATCAGATAGAATTTATGCTTATCCATTCTTGTTTATACGCAAATACAGTAATGTTAATGTTTGAAAGCTAATGCTAACTTGCTAATGCTAGCGATCTAATGCTAGTGCTAATATCTGGTCATTGTCATACTGTAAGTGTTCTCTATGATGGGAATATGAGATCAGATGGCATTAAAGCATATACCTTCGTGAGAATATGAGATCAGATGGCATTTAATTAACCCTTCTTGTATATAGGCTAATACAGTAATGATAATGTTTGAATGCTATTGCTAACTTGCTGATCCTAGCGATCTAATGCTAGTGCTAATATCTGCTCATTGTTATAATGTAAAAGTGTCCTCAATGTTGAAAAATAAGACATCAGATGGCATTTAAGCATAACCCTTCAAGAGAATTTGAGAACAGATGGCATTTAAGCTCATCCATTCTTGTATATAGGCAAATACAGTAATGTTAATGTTTGAAAGCTAATGATAACTTGCTAATGCTAGCGATCTAATGCTAGTGCTAAAATCTGGTGATTGTTATACTGTATGTGTACTCTATGATGAGAATATGAGATCAGATGGCAATAAAGCTTAACCCTACTTGTATATAGGAAAATACAGTAATACTAATGTTTGAATGCTAAGGCTAACTTGCTAATGCTAGCGATCTAATGCTAGTGCTAATATCTGCTCATTGTTATACTGTAAGTGTCCTCTATGATGAGAATAAGACATCAAAAGGCATTTACGCATAACCCTTAATGAGAATATGAGATCAGATGGCATTTAATTAACCCTTCTTGTATATAGGCTAACAGAGTAATGTTAATGATTGAATGCTAATGCTGACTTGCTAATGCTAGCGATCTAATGCTAGTGCTAATATCTGCTCATTGTTATACTGTAAGTGTCCTCTATGATGAGAATAAGACATCAGATGACATTTAAGCATAACCCTTGATGAGAATATGAGATCAGATAGCATTTATGCTTATCCATTCTTGTATATAGGCAAATACAGTAATGTTAATGTTTGAATGCTAATGCTAACTTGCTAATGCTAGCGATCTAATGCTAGTGCTTATATCTGGTCATTGTCATACTGTATTTGTCCTCTTTGATGGGAATATGAGATCAGATGGCATTTAAGCATGACCCTTGATGAGAATATGAGATCAGATGGCATTTAAATAACGCTTCTTGTATATAGGCAAATACAGTAATGTTAATGTTTGAATGCTAATGCTAACTTGCTAATGCTAGCGATCTAATGCTAGTGCTTATATCTGGTCATTGTCATACTGTATTTGTCCTCTTTGATGGGAATATGAGATCAGATGGCATTTAAGCATAACCCTTCATGAGAATATGAGATCAGATGGCATTTAAATAACGCTTTCTTGTATATAGGCAAACACAGTAATGTTAATGTTTGAATGCTAATGCTAACTTGCTAATGCTATCGATCTAATGCTAGTGCTAATATCTGCTCATTGTTATACTGTAAGTGTCCTCTATGATGAGAATAAGACATCAGATGGCATTTAAGCATAATCCTTCATGAGAATATGAGAACAGATGGCATTTAAACTTCTCCATTCTTGTTTATAGGCAAATAGAGTAATGTTAATGTTTGAAAGGTAATGCTAAATTGCTAATGCTAGCGATCTAATGCTAGTGCTAATATCTGCTCATTGTTATACTGTAAGTGTCCTCTATGATGAGAATATGAGAACAGATGGCATTTAAGCATAACCCTTCATGAGAATATGAGATCATATAGAATTTATGCTTATCCATTCTTGTATATAGGCAAATACAGTAATGTTAATGTTTGAATGCTAATACTAACTTGCTAATGCTAGCGATCTAATGCTAGTGCTAATATCTGCTCATTGTTATACTGGAAGAGTCCTCTATGGTGAGAATAAGACATCAGATGACATTTAAGCATAACCCTTTATGAGAATATGAAATCATATAGAATTTATGCTTATCCATTCTTTTATATAGGCAAATACAGTAATGTTAATGTTTGAATGCTAATGCTAACTTGCTAATGCTAGCGATCTAATGCGAGTGCTAATATCTGGTCATTATCATACTGTATTTGTCCTCTATGATGGGAATATGAGATCAGATGGCATTTAAGCATAACCCTTCATGTCAATATGAGATCAGATGGCATTTAAATAACACTTCTTGTATATAGGCAAATACAGTAATGTTAATGTTTGAATGCTAAGGCTAACTTGCTAATGCTAGCGATCAAATGCTAGTGCTAATATCTGCTCATTGTTAAACTGTAAGTGTCCTCTATGATGAGAATAAGACATCAGATGACATTTAAGCATAACCCTTTATGAAAATATGAGATCAGATGGCATTTAATTAACCCCTCGTGTACATAGGCTAACAGAGTAATGTTAATGATTGAATGCTAATGTTTACTTGCTAATGCTAGCGATCTATTGCTAGTGCTAATATCTTGTGATTGTTATACTGTACGTGTACTCAATGATAAGAATATGAGATCAGATGGCAATAAAGCTTAACACTTTCATGTATATAGGCAAATACAGTAATGTTAATGTTTGAATGCTAATTCTAACTTGCTAATGCTAGCGATCTAATGCTAGTGCTAATATCTGGTCATTGTCTTTCTGTATTTGTCCTCTATGATGGGAATATGAGATCACATGGCATTTAAGCATAACCCTTCATGAGAATTTGAGATCAGATGGCATTTAAATAACCCTTCTTGTATATAGGCAAATACAGTAATGTTAATGTTTGAATGCTAAGGCTAACTTGCTAATGCTAGCGATCTAATTCTAGTGCTAATATCTGCTCATTGTTATACTGTAAGTGTCCTCTATGATGAGAATAAGACATCAGATGGCATTTAAGCATAACCCTTCATGTGAATATGAGATAAGATACCATTTAAATAAACCTTCTTGTATATAAGCAAATACAGTAATGTTAATGTTTGAATGCTAATGCTAACTTGCTAATGCTAGCAATCTAATGCTAGTGCTAATATCTGCTCATTGTTATACTGTAAGTGTCCTCTATGATGAGAATAAGACATCAGATGACATTTAAGCATAACCCTTTATGAGAATATGAGATCATATAGCATTTATGCTTATCCATTCTTGTATATAGGCAAATACAGTAATGTTAATGTTTGAATGATAATGCTAACTTGCTAATTCTAGCGATCTAATGCGAGTGCTAATATCTGGTCATTATCATACTGTATTTGTCCTCTATGATGGAAATATGAGATCAGATGGCATTTAAGCATAACCCTTCATGTGAATATGAGATCAGATGGCAATTAAATAACACTTCTTGTGTATAGGCAAATACAGTAATGTTAATTTTTGAATGCTATGGCTAACTTGCTAATGCTAGCGATCAAATGCTAGTGCTAATATCTGCTCATTGTTAAACTGTAACTGTCCTCTATAATGAGAATAAGACATCAGATGACATTTAAGCATAACCCTTAATGAGAATATGAGATCATAGAGCATTTATGCTTATCCAATCTTGTATGAAGGCAAATACAGTAATGTTAATGTTTGAATGGTAATGCTAATCCTGCTTTGGTGCTAGCGATCTAATGCGAGTGCTAATATCTGGTCATTGTCATACTCTATTTGTCCCTTTGATGGGAATATGAGATCAGATGGCATTTAAGCATAACCCTTCATGAGTATATGTGATCAGATGGCATTTAAATAACCCTTCTTGTATATAGGCAAATACAGTAATGTTAATGTTTGAATGCTAAGGCCCCAACTTGCTAATGCTAGCGATCAAATGCTAGTGCTAATATCTGCTCATTGTTAAAACTGTAAGTGTCCTCTATGATGAGAATAAGACATCAGATGACATTCAAGCATAACCCTTTATGAGAATATGAGATCATATAGCATTTATGCTTATCCAATCTTAATATATAGGCAAATACGGTAATGTTAATGTTTGAATGCTAATGCTAACTTACTAATGCTAGCGATCTAATGCTAGTGCTAATATCTGGTCATTGACATACTGTATTTGTACTCTATGATGGGAATATGAGATCAGATGGCATTTAAGCATAACCCTTCATGAGAATATGAAATCAGATGGCATTTAAATAACCCTTTTGTAAATAGGCAAATACAGTAATGTTAATGTTTGAATGCTAATGCTAACTTGCTTATCCTAGCGATCTAATGCTAGTGCTATTATCTGTTCATTGTTATACTGTAAGTGTCCTCTATGATGAGAATAAGACATCAGATGACATTTAAAAAGCATAACCCTTTTATGAGAATAATGAGATCCAGATAGAATTTATGCTTATCCATTCTTGTTTATAATGGCAAATACAGTAATGTTAATGTTTGAAAGCTAATGCTAACTTGCTAATGCTAGCGATCTAATGCTAGTGCTAATATCTGGTCATTGTCATACTGTAAGTGTTCTCTATGATGGGATTATGAGATCAGATGGCATTAAAGCATATACCTTCATGAGAGAATATGAGATCAGATGGCATTTAATTAACCCTTCTTGTATATAGGCTAATACAGTAATGATAATGTTTGAATGCTATTGCTAACTTCATGATCCTAGCGATCTAATGCTAGTGCTAATATCTGCTCATTGTTATAATGTAAGTGTCCTCAATGTTGAAAATAAGACATCAGATGGCATTTAAGCATAACCCTTCAAGAGAATTTGAGAACAGATGGCATTTAAGCTTATCCATTCTTGTATATAGGCAAATACAGTAATGGTAATGTTTGAAAGCTAATGATAACTTGCTAATGCTAGCGATCTAATGCTAGTGCTAAAATCTGGTGATTGTTATACTGTACGTGTCCTCTATGATGAGAATATGAGATCAGATGGCAATAAAAGCTTAACCCCATTGTATATAGGGAAAATACAGTAATGCTAATGTTTGAATGCTAAGGCTTACTTGTTAATGCTAGCGCATCTAATGCTAGTGCTAATATCTGCTCATTGTTATACTGTAAGTGTCCTCTATGATGAGAATAAGACATCAAAAAGCATTTACGCATAACCCTTTAATGAGAATATTAGATCAAATGGCATTTAATTAATCCATTCTGGTTTATAGGCTAACAGAGTAATGTTAATGATTGAATACTAATGCTGACTTGCTAATACAACGTCTAATGCTAGTATAATATCTGTTGTTGTTATACTGTAAGTGTCCTCTATGATGAGAATAAGACATCAGATGACATTTTAAGCATAACCCTTGATGAGAATATGAGATCAGATAGCATTTATATATCCATTCTTCTATAAGCCAAATACAGTAATGTTAATGTTTGAATGCTAATGCTAACTTGCTAATGCTAGCGATCTAATGCTAGTGCTAATATCTGGTCATTGTCATACTGTATTTGTCCTCTTGATGGGAATATGAGATCAGATGGCATTTAAGCATAACCCTTCATGAGAATATGAGATCAGATGGCATTTAAATAACTCTTCTTGTATATAGGCAAATACAGTAATGTTAATGTTTGAATGCTAATGCTAACTCTAATGCTATCGATCTAATGCTAGTGCTAATATCTGCTCATTGTTATACTGTAAGTGTCCTCTATGATGAGAATAAGACATCAGATGGCATTTAAGCATAACCCTTCATGAGAATATGAGAGACAGATGGCATTTAAACTTATCCATTCTTGTTTATAGGCAAATAGAGTAATGTTAATGTTTGAAAGGTAATGCTAAATTCTAATGCTAGCGATCTAATGCTAGTGCTAATATCCCCCCCCCCCCCCCCCCCCCCCCCCCCCCCCCCCCCTGTTTC
>CM056197.1:51957147-51974096 GCA_029692085.1 Gymnothorax javanicus
GCATTTAGCTATCCATTCTTGTATATAGGCAAATACAGTAATGTTAATTTTTGAATGCTAATGCTAACTTGCTAATGCTAGCGATCTAATGCTAGTGCTAATATCTGGTCATTAATATACTGTATTTGTCCTCTATGATGGGAATATGATCAGATGGCATTTAAGCATAACCCTTCATGAGAATATATGAGATCAGATGGCATTTTAATAACCCTTTCTTGTATATAGGCAAATACAGTAATGTTAATGTTTGAATTAATGCTTACTTGCTAATGCATGCGATCTAATGCTAGTGCCAATATCTGCTCATTGTAATACTGTATGTGTCCTCTATGATGAGAATAAGACATCAGGATGACATTTAAGCATAACCCTTGATGAGAATATGAGATCAGATAGCATTTATGCTTATCCATTCTTGTATATAGGCAAATACAGTACTGTTAATGTTTGTATACTAATTCTAACTTGCTAATTCTAGCGATCTAATACTAGTGCTAATATCTGGTCATTAATAAGTATTGTAAGTGTTCTCTATTATGGGAAATATGAGATCAGATGGCATTTAATTTACCCTTCTTGTATATAAGCAAAAACAGTAATGTTAATGTTTGAATGCTAAGGCTAACTTGCTAATACTAGCGATCTAATGCTAGTGCTAATATTCGCTCATTGTTATACTGTAAAAAAGTCCTCTATGATGAGAATAAGACATCAGATGGCATTTAAGCATAACCCTTCATGTGAATATGAGATAAGATGCCATTTAAAATAACCCTTCTTGTATATAGGCAAATACAGTAATGTTAATGTTTGAATGCTAATGCTAACTTGCTAATGCTAGCGATCTACTGCTAGTGCTAATATCTGCTCATTGTTATACTGGAAGTGTCCTCATGATGAGAATAAGACATCAGATGACATTTAAGCATAACCCTTTATGAGAATATGAGATCATATAGCATTTATGCTTATCCATTCTTTTATATAGGCAAATACAGTAATATTAATGTTTGAATGCTAATGCTAACTTGCTAATGCTAGAGATCTAATGCTAGTGCTAATATCTGGTCATTATCATACTGTATTTGTCCTCTATGATGGGAATATGAGATCCAGATGGCATTTAAGCATAACCCTTCATGAGAATATGAGATCAGATGGCATTTTAAATAATCCTTCTTGTATATAGGCAAATACAGTAATGTTAATGTTTGAATGCTAATGCTAACTTGCTAATGCTAGCGATTTAATGCTAGTGCCAATATCTGCTCATTGTTATACTGTAAGTGTCCTCTATGATGAGAATAAGACATCAGATGACATTTAAGCATAACCCTTTATGAGAATATGATATCATATAACATTTATGCTTATCCATTCTTGTATATAGGCAAATACAGTAATGTTAATGTTTGAAAGCTAATGCTAACTTGCTAATGCTAGCGATCTAATGCTGGTACTAATATCTGGTCATTGTCATACTGTCAGTGTTCTCTATGATGGGAATATGAGATCAGATGGCATTTAAAACCCTTCTTGTATATAGATGGCATTAAAGCATATCCTTCATGAGAATATGAGATCAGATGGCATTTAATTAACCCTTCATTGTATATGGGCTAATACAGTAATGATAATGTTTGAAAGGTAATGCTAAGTTGCTAATGCTAGCGATCTAATGCTAGTGCTAATATCTGCTCATTGTTATAATGTTAGTGTCCTCAATGATTTGAAAATAAAGACATCATATGGCATTTAAGCATAACCCTTCAAGAGATTATGAGAACAAATGGCATTTAAATTATCCATTCTGAGTATAAAGGCAAATACAGTAATGTTAATGTTTGAAAACTAATGCTAACTTGCTAATGCTAAGCGATCTAATGCTAGTGCTAAAATCTGGTGATTGTTATACAATGCGTGTACTCTATGATGAGAATATGAGATCAGATGGCAATAAAGCTTAACCCTTCTTGTATATAGGAAAATACAGTAATGTTAATGTTTGAATGCTAATTCTAACTTGCTAATGGCAGCGATCTAATGCTAGAGCTAATATATGTTCATTGTCATACTGTAAGTGTTCTCTATGATGGGAGGAGAACAGATGGCATTTAATTAACCCTTCCTGTTTATAGGCTAATACAGTAATGTTAATGTTTGAATGCTAAGGCTAACTTGCTAATGCTAGCGATCTAATGCTAGTGCTAATATCTGCTCATTGTTATACTGTAAGTGTCCTCTATGATGAGAATAAGACATCAGATGGCATTTACGCATAACCCTTCATGAGAATATGAGATCAGATTGCATTTAATTAACCCTTCTTGTATATAGGCTAACAGAGTAATGTTAATGATTGAATGCAAATGCTAACTTGCTAATGCTAGCGATCTAATGCTAGTGCTAATATCTGCTCATTGTTATACTGTAAGTGTCCTCTATGATGAGAATAAGACATCAGATGACATTTAAGCATAAGCCTTGATGAGAATATGAGATCAGATTGCATTTATGCTTATCCATTCTTGTATATAGGTAAATACAGTAATGTTAATTTCTGAATGCTAATGCTAACTTGCTAATGCTAGCGATCTAATGCTAGTGCTAATATCTGGTCATTGTCATACTGTATTTGTCCTCTATGATGGGAATATGAGATCAGATGGCATTTAAGCATAACCCTTCAAGAGAATATGAGATCAGATGGCATTTAAATAACCCTTCTTGTATATAGGCAAATACAGTAATGTTAATGTTTGAATGCTAATGCTAACTTGCTAATGCTAGCGATCTAATGCTAGTGCCAATATCTGCTCATTGTAATACTGTATGTGTCCTCTATGATGAGAATAAGACATCAGATGACATTTAAGCATAACCCTTGATGAGAATATGAGATCAGATAGCATTTATGCTTATCCATTCTTGTATATAGGTTAATACAGTAATGATAATGTTTGAATGCTAATGATAAGTTGCTAATGCTAGCGATCTAATGCTAGTGCTAATATCTGCTCATTGTTATAATGTTAGTGTCCTCAATGTTGAAAATAAGACATCAGATGGCATTTAAGCATAACCCTTCAAGAGATTATGAGAACAGATGGCATTAAGCTTATCCATTCTTGTATAAAGGCTAAACAGTAATGTTAATGTTTGAAAGCTAATGCTAACTTGCTAATGCTAGCGATCTAATGCTAGTGCTAAAATCTGGTGATTGTTATACATTTACGGTACTCTATGATGAGAATATGAGATCAGATGGCAATAAAGCTTAACCCTTCTTGTATATAGGAAAATACAGTAATGTTAATGTTTGAATGCTAATGCTAACTTGCTAATGCTAGCGATCTAATGCTAGTGCCAATATCTGCTCATTGTTATACTGTAAGTGTCCTCTATGATGAGAATAAGACATCAGATGACATTTAAGCATAACCCTTGATGAGATTATTAGATCAGATAGCATTTATGCTTATCCATTCTTGTATATAGGCAAATACAGTAATGTTAATGTTTGAATGCTAATACAAACTTGCTAATGCTAGCGATCAAATGCTAGTGCTAATATCTGGTGATTGTTATACTGTAAGTGTACTCTATCATGAGAATATGAGATCAGATGGCAATAAAGCTTAACTTTTCCTGTATATAGGCAAATACAGTAATGTTAATGTTTAAATGCTAATTCTAACTTGCTAATGGTAGCGATCTAATGCTAGTGCTAATATCTGTTAATTGTCATACTGTAAGTGTTCTCTATGATGGGAATATGAGATCAGATGGCATTTAATTAACCCTTCTTGTATATAGGCTAATACAGTAATGTTCATGTTTGAATGCTAAGGCTAACTTGCTAATGCTAGCGATCTAATGCTAGTGCTAATATCTGCTCATTGTTATACTGTAAGTGTCCTCTATGATGAGAATAAGACATCAGATGGCATTTAAGCTTAACCCTACATGAGAATATGAGAACAGATGGCATTTAAGCATATCCATTCTTGTTTATAGGCAAATAGAGTAATGTTAATGTTTGAAAGGTAATGCTAACTTGCTAATGCTAGCGATCTAATGCTAGTGCTAATATCTGGTCATAGTCATACTGTATTTGTCCTCTATGATGGGAATATGAGATCAGATGGCTTTTAAGCATAACCCTTCATGAGAATATGAGATCAGATGGAACTAAATTAACCCTTCTTGTATATCGTTAAATACAGTAATGTTAATGTTTGAATGCTAATGCTAACATGCTAATGCTAGCGATCTAATGCTAGTGCTAATATCAGCTCATTGTCATACTGTAAGTGTCCTCTTTGATGAGAATAAGACATCAGATGACATTTAAGCATAACCCTTGATGAAAATATGAGATCAGATAGCATTTATGCTTATCCATTCTTGTGTAAAGGCAACTACAGTAATGTTAATGTTTGAATGCTAATGCTAACTTGCTAATGCTAGCGATCTAATGCTAGTGCTAATATCTGGTCATTGTCATTCTGTATTTGTCCTCTATGATGGGGAATATGAGATCAGATGGCATTTAAGCATAACCCTTCATGAGAATATGAGATCAGATGGCATTTAATAACCCTTCTTGTATATAGGCAAATACAGTAATGTTAATGTTTGAATGCTAATGCTAACTTGCTAATGCTAGCGATCTAATGCTAGTGCTAATATCTGCTCATCGTTATACTGTAAGTGTCCTCTATGATGAGAATAAGACATCAGATGACATTAAAGCATAACCCTTGGATGAGAATATGAGATCAAATAGCATTTATGCTTATCCATTCTTTGTATAAAGGCAAATACAGTAATGTTAATGTTTGAATGATAATACTAACTTGCTAATGCTAGCGATCTAATGCTAGTGCTAATATCTGGTGATTGTTATACTGTACGTGTACTAATGATGAGAATATGAGATCCAGATGGCAATAAATTAACCCTTCTTGTATATATAGAAAATACAGTAATGTTAATGTTTGAATGCTAATTCTAACTTGCTAATGCTAGCGATCTAATGCTAGTGCTAATATCTGTTCATTGTTATACTGTAAGTGTCCTCTATGATGAGAATAAGACATCAGATGGCATTTAAGCATAACCCTTCATGTGAATGTGAGATCAGATGCAATTTAAATAACCCTTCTTGTATATAGCCAAATACAGTAATGTTCATGTTTGAATGCTAAGGCTAACTTGCTATGCTATCGATCTAATGCTAGTGCTAATATCTGTTCATTGTCATACTGTATGTGTTCCTCTATGATGAGAATAACACATCAGATGACATTTAAGCATAACCCTTTATGAGAATATGAGATCATATAGCATTTATGCTTATCCATTCTTGTATATAGGCAAATACAGTAATGTTAATGTTTGAATGCTAATGCTAACTTGCTAATGCTAGCGATCCTAGTGCTAATATCTGTTCATTGTCATACTGTAAGTGATGGCATTTATGATGGGAATATGAGATCACATGGCATTTAATTAACCCTTCTTGTATATAGGCTAATACAGTAATGTTCATGTTTGAATGCTAAGGCTAACTTGCTATGCTATCGATCTAATGCTAGTGCTAATATCTGCTCAATGTTACACTGTAAGTGTCCTCTATGATGAGAATAAGACATCAGATGGCATTTAAGCATAACCCTTCATGAGAATATGAGATCAGATGGCATTTAATTAACCCTTCTTGTATATAGGCTAATACAGTAATGTTCATGTTTGAATGCTAAGGCTAACTTGCTATGCTATCGATCTAATGCTAGTGCTACTATCTGGTCATTGTCATACTGTATTTTTCCTCGATGATGGGAATATGAAAACAGATGGCATTTAAGCATAACCCTTCATGAGAATATGAGATAAGATGGCATTTAAATAACCCTTCTTGTATATAGGCAAATACAGTAATGTTAATGTTTCTAATGCTAATGCTAACTTGCTAATGCTAGCGATCTAATGCTAGTGCTAATATCTGCTCATTTTTATACTGTAAGTGTCCTCTATGATGAGAATAAGATATCAGATGACATTTAAGCATAACCCTTGATGAGAATATGAGATCAAATAGCATTTATGCCTATCCATTCTTGTATATAGGCATATACAGTAATGTTAATGTTTGAATGCTAATACTAACCCGCTAAAACTAGCGATCTAATGCTAGTGCTAATATCTGGTGATTGTTATACTGTACTCTATGATAAGAATATGAGATCAGATGGCAAAGCATTTAGCTTATCCATTCTTGTATATAGGAAATACAGTAATGTTAATGTTTGAATTCTAATTCTAACTTGCTAATGCTAGCGATCTAATGCTAGTGCTAATATCTGGTGTTTTGTCATACTGTATTTTTTTCTATGATGGGAATATGAGATCAGATGGCATTTAATTAACCCTTCTTGTATATAGGCATTTAAATACAGTAATGTTCATGTTTGAATGCTAAGGCTAACTTGCTAATGCTAGCGATCTAATGCTAGTGCTAATATCTGTTCATTGTTATACTGTAAGTGTCCTCTATGATGAGAAAAAAGACATCAGATGGCATTTAAGCATAACCCTTCATGTGAATATGAGATCAGATGGCATTTAAATATCCATTCTTGTATAGGCAAAATACAGTAATGTTAATCTTTGAATGCTAATGCTAAGCTAATGCTAGCGATCTAATGCTAGTGCTAATATCTGCTCATTGTTATACTGTAAGTGTCCTCTATGATGAGAATAAGACATCAGATGACATTTAAGCATAACCCTTTATGAGAATATGAGATCATATAATTTATGCTTATCCATTCTTGTATATAGGCAAATACAGTAATGTTAATGTTTGAATGCTAATGCTTACTTGCTAATGATCTAATGCTAGTGCTAATATCTGGTCATTATCATACTGTATTTGTCCTCTATGATGGGAATATGAGATCAGATGGCATTTAAATAACCCTTCTTGTATATTGGCAAATACAGTAATGTTAATGTTTGAATGCTAATGCTAACTTGCTAATGCTAGCGATCTAATGCTAGTGCTAATATCTGCTCATTATTATACTGTAAGTGTCCTCTATGATGAAAATAAGACATCAGATGACATTTAAGCATAACCCTTTATGAGATTATGAGATCAGATAGAATTTAAGCTTATCCATTCTTGTATATAGGCAAATACAGTAATGTTAATGTTTGAATGCTAATGCTAACTTGCTAATGCTAGCGATCTAATGCTAGTGCTAATATCTGGTCATTGTCATACTGTAAGTGTTCTCTATGATGGGAATATGAGATCAGATGGCATTAAAGCATATCCTTCATGAGAATATGAGATCAGATGGCATTTAATTAACCCTTCTTGTGATGGGAATATAGGCTAATACAGTAATGATAATGTTTGAATGCTAATGCTAAGTTGCTAATGCTAGCGATCTAATGCTAGTGCTAATATCTGCTCATTGTTATAATGTTAGTGTCCTCAATGTTGAAAATAAGACATCATATGGCATTTAAGCATAACCCTTCAAGAGATTATGAGAACAGATGGCATTTAAATTATCCATTCTTGTATAAAAGGCAAATACAGTAATGTTAATGTTTGAATGCTAATGCTAACTTGCTAATGCTAGCGATCTAATGCTAGTGCTAAAATCTGGTGATTGTTATACAGTGACGTGTACTCTATGATGAGAATATGAGATCAGATGGCAATAAAGTTAACCCTTCTTGTATATTGGAAAATACAGTAATGTTAATGTTTGAATGCTAATTCTAACTTGCAAATGTAGCGATCTAGTGCTAGCGCTAATATATGTTCATTGTCATACTGTAAGTGTTCTCTATGATGGGAATATGAGAACAGATGGCATTTAATTAACCCTTCCTGTTTATAGGCTAATACAGTGATGTTAATGTTTGAATGCTAAGGCTAACTTGCTAATGCTAGCGATCTAATGCTAGTGCTAATATCTGCTCATTGTTATACTGTAAGTGTCCTCTATGATGAGAATAAGACATCAGATGGCATTTAAGCATAACCCTTCATGAGAATATGAGATCAGATTGCATTTAATTAACCCTTCTTGTATATAGGCTAACAGAGTAATGTTAATGATTGAATGCAAATGCTAACTTGCTAATGCTAGCGATCTAATGCTAGTGCTAATATCTGCTCATTGTTATACTGTATTTGTCCTCTATGATGAGAATAAGACATCAGATGACATTTAAGCATAACCCTTGATGAGAATATGAGATCAGATTGCATTTATGCTTATCCATTCTTGTATATTGGCAAATACAGTAATGTTAATTTTTGAATGCTAATGCTAACTTGCTAATGCTAGCGATCTAATGCTAGTGCTAATATCTGGTCATTGTCATACTGTATTTGTCCTCTATGATGGGAATAAGACATCAGATGGCATTTAAGCATAACCCTTCATGAGAATATGAGATCAGATGGCATTTAAATAACCCTTTTTGTATATAGGCAAATACAGTAATGTTAATGTTTGAATGCTAATGCTAACTTGCTAATGCTAGCGATCTAATGCTAGTGCTAATATCTGGTCATTATCATACTGTATTTGTCCTCTATGATGGGAATATGAGATCAGATGGCATTTAAATAACCCTTCTTGTATATAGGCAAATACAGTAATGTAAATCTTTGAATGCTAATGCTAACTTGCTAATGCTAGCGATCTAATGCTAGTGCTAATATCTGCTCATTGATATAGTGTAAGTGTCCACTATGATGAGAATAAGACATCAGATGACATTTAAGCATAACCCTTTATGAGAATATGAGATCAGGTAGAATTTATGCTTATCCATTCTTGTATATAGGCAAATACAGAAATGTTAATTTTGAAAGCTAATGCTAACTTGCTAATGCTAGCGATCTAATGCTAGTGCTAATATCTGGTCATTGTCATACTGTAAGTGTTCTCTATGATGGGAATATGAGATCAGATGGCATTAATGCATATACCTTCATGAGAATATGTGATCAGATGGCATTTAATTAACCCTTCTTGTATATAGGCTAATACAGTAATGATAATGTTTGAATGCTAATGCTAAGTTGCTAATGCTTGCGATCTAATGCTAGTGCTAATATCTGCTCATTGTTATAATGTAAGTGTCTTCAATGTTGAAAATAAGACATCAGATGGCATTTAAGCATAACCCTTGAAGAGATTATGAGAACAGATGGCATTTAAGCTTATCCATTCTTGTATAAAGGCAAATACAGTAATGTTAATGTTTGAAAGCTAATGCTAACTTGCTAATGCTAGCGATCTAATGCTAGTGCTAAAATCTGGTGATTGTTATCCAGTACGTGTACTCTATGATGAGAATATGAGATCAGATGGCAATAAAGCTTAACCCTTCTTGTATATAGGAAAATACAGTAATGTTAATGTTTGAATGCTAATTCTAACTTGCTAATGGCAGCGATCTAATGCTAGAGCTAATATATGTTCATTGTCATACTGTAAGTGTTCTCTATGATGGGAATATGAGAACAGATGCCATTTAATTAACCCTTCCTGTTTATAGGCTAATACAGTAATGTTAATGTTTGAATGCTAAGGCTAACTTGCTAATGCTAGCGATCTAATGCTAGTGCTAATATCTGCTCATTGTTATACTGTAAGTGTCCTCTATGATGAGAATAAGACATCAGATGGCATTTACGCATAACCCTTCATTAGAATATGAGATCAGATTGCATTTAATTAACCCTTCTTGTATATAGGCTAACAGAGTAATGTTAATGATTGAATGCTAATGCTCACTAGCTAATGCTAGCGATCTAATGCTAGTGCTAATATCTGCTCATTGTTATACTGTAAGTGTCCTCTATGATGAGAATAAGACATCAGATGACATTTAAGCATAACCCTTGATGAGAATATGAGATCAGATTGCATTTATGCTTATCCATTCTTGTATATAGGCAAATACAGTAATGTTAATTTTGAATGCTAATGCTAACTTGCTAATGCTAGCGATCTAATGCTAGTGCTAATATCTGGTCATTGTCATCCTGTATTTGTCCTCTATGATGGGAATATGAGATCAGATGGCATTTAAGCATAACCCTTCATGAGAATATGAGATCAGATGGCATTTAAATAACCCTTCTTGTATATAGGCAAATACAGTAATGTTAATGTTTGAATGCGAATGCTAACTTGCTAATGCTAGCGATCTAATGCTAGTGCCAATATCTGCTCATTGTAATACTGTAAGTGTCCTCTATGATGAGAATAAGACATCAGATGACATTTAACCATAACCCTTGATGAGAATATGAGATCAGATAGCATTTATGCTTATCCATTCTTGTATATAGGCAAATACAGTACTGTTAATGTTTGTATGCTAATTCTTACTTGCTAATGCTAGCGATCTAATGCTAGTGCTAATATCTGGTCATTGTCGTACTGTAAGTGTTCTCTATGATGGGAATATGAGATCAGATGTCATTTAATTTACCCTTCTTGTATATAGGCAAATACAGTAATGTTAATGTTTGAATGCTAAGGCAAACTTGCTAATGCTAGCGATCTAATGCTAGTGCTAATTTCTGCTCATTGTTATACTGTGAGTGTCCTCTATGATGAGAATAAGACATCAGATGGCATTTAAGCATAACCCTTCATGTGAATATGAGATAAGATGCCATTTAAATAACCCTTCTTGTAGATAGGCAAAAACAGTAATGTTAATGTTTGAATGCTAATGCTAACTTGCTAATGCTAACGATTTACTGCTAGTGCTAATATCTGCTCATTGTTATACTGGAAGTGTCGCTCTATGATGAGAATAAGACATCAGATGACATTTAAGCATAACCCTTTATGAGAATATGAGATCATAAAGCATTTATGCTTATCCATTCTTGTATATAGGCTAAATACAGTAATGTTAATGTTTGAATGCTAATGCTAACTTGCTAATGCTAGCGATCTAATGCTAGTGCTAATATCTGGTCATTGTCATACTGTATTTGTCCTCTATGATGGGAATATGAGATCAGATGGCATTTAAGCATAACCCTTCATGTGAATATGAGATCAGATGCCATTTAAATAACACTTCTTGTATATAGGCAAATACAGTCATGTTAATGTTTGAATGCCAAGGCTAACTTGCTAATGCTAGCGATCAAATGCTAGTGCTAATATCTGCTCATTGTTAAACTGTAAGTGTCCTCTATGATGAGAGTAAGACATCAGATGACATTTAAGCATAACCCTTTATGAGAATATGAGATCATCTAGCATTTATGCTTATCCATTCTTGTATATAGGCAAATACAGTAATGTTAATGTTTGAATGCTAATGCTAACTTGCTAATGCTAGCGATCTAATGCTAGTGCTAATATCTGCTCATTATTATACTGTAAGTGTCCTCTATGATGAGAATAAGACATCAGATGACATTTAAGCATAACCCTTTATGAGAATATGAGATCAGATAGAATTTATGCTTATCCATTCTTGTATATAGGCAAATACAGTAATGTTAATGTTTGAATGCTAATGCTAACTTGCTAATGCTAGCGATCTAATGCTAGTGCTAATATCTGGTCATTGTCATACTGTAAGTGTTCTCTATGATGGGAATATGAGATCAGATGGCATTAAAGCATATCCCTTCATGAGAATATGAGATCAGATGGCATTTAATTAACCCTTCTTGTATATAGGCTAATACAGTAATGATAATGTTTGAATGCTAATGCTAAGTTGCTAATGCTAGCGATCTAATGCTAGTGCTAATATCTGCTCATTGTTATAATGTTAGTGTCCTCAATGTTGAAAATAAGACATCATATGGCATTTAAGCATAACCCTTCAAGAGATTATGAGAACAGATGGCATTTAAGCTTATCCATTCTTGTATAAAGGCAAATACAGTGATGTTAATGTTTGAAAGCTAATGCTAACTTGCTAATGCTAGCGATCTAATGCTAGTGCTAAAATCTGGTGATTGTTATACAGTACGTGTACTCTATGATGAGAATATGAGATCAGATGGCAATAAAGCTTAACCCTTCTTGTATATAGGAAAATACAGTAATGTTAATGTTTGAATGCTAATTCTAACTTGCAAATGGCAGCGATCTAGTGCTAGAGCTAATATATGTTCATTGTCATACTGTAAGTGTTCTCTATGATGGGAATATGAGAACAGATGGCATTTAATTAACCCTTCCTGTTTATAGGCTAATACAGTGATGTTAATGTTTGAATGCTAAGGCTAACTTGCTAATGCTAGCGATCTAATGCTAGTGCTAATATCTGCTCATTGTTATACTGTAAGTGTCCTCTATGATGAGAATAAGACATCAGATGGCATTTACGCATAACCCTTCATTAGAATATGAGATCAGATTGCATTTAATTAACCCTTCTTGTATATAGGCTAACAGAGTAATGTTGCCAGTTATTGAATGCTAATGCTAACTTGCTAATGCTAGCGATCTAATGCTAGTGCTAATATCTGCTCATTGTTATACTGTAAGTGTCATCCTCTATGATGAGAATAAGACATCAGATGACATTTAAGCATAACCCTTGATGAGAATATGAGATCCAGATTGCATTTTATGCTTATCCATTCTTGATGGGAATATAGGCAAATACATTTATAGGCTAATACAGTAATGTTTTTTGAATGCTAATGCTAACGCTAATGCTAGCGATCTAATGCTAGTGCTAATATCTGGTCATTTTCATACTGTATTTGTCCTCTATGATGGGAATATGAGATCCAGATGGCATTTAAGCATAACCCTTCATGAGAATGGATCAGATGGCATTTAAATAACCCTTCTTGTATATAGGCAAATACAGTAATGTTAATGATTGAATGCTAATGCTAACTTGCTAATGCTAGCGATCTAATGCTAGTGCTAATATCTGCTCATTGTTATACTGTAAGTGTCCTCTATGATGAGAATAAGACATCAGATGACCATTTTAAGCATAAGCCTTGATGAGAATATGAGATCAGATTGCATTGTATATCCATTCTTGTATATAGGCAAATACAGTAATGTTAATTTTTGAATACTGATAACTAACTTGCTAATGCTGGCGATCTAATGCTAGTGCTAATATCTGGTCATTGTCATACTGTATTTGTCCTCTATGATGGGAATATCAGATCAGATGGCATTTAGCATAACCCTATGAGAATATGAGATCTATTTCCCTTTTTGTATAAAGGGAAATACAGTAAAGTTAATGTTTTAATGCCAAGGCTAAATTCTAATGCTACGGTCAAAAGTAGTCTAATATCTGCTCATTGTTTAAACAAGTTCCTCTATGATGAAATAAGAATCAGATGACATTTAAACATAACCCTTTTTTTTAAAAATGGATAAGATTTACTTTAATTTTTGTTTTAGGCAAAAAAGTAATGTTTGTTTGAAAAAGCTAATTTTTTCTAACTTGCTTTTTAATTGGGGTTATATTTTTTGCCCCAGTGGGGAAAAAAATCTGGGTTTCCCCCCTTTTTATACTGTAAGTTTCCTCTAATTTTAAAGAGGGTTTAAGCATTAAATTTGCCCTTTAAGTGTAACCCTTATGAGTAAAAAAGCATTTTTAAGAGAAAAGATGGAAAATTTTTCTTAAACCTTTTTTTATTAAAAAAAAGAAAATTTTTAAATTTTTAAATTTTAAAGCTTTCTTTTAAAAATTGCGATCTAATTTTTTGGTAATATCTGGGCATTTCATACTGTAATTTTCCCCTATGATGGGAATAGGATCGGGATTTTAAGCATTCCCCTTTTTTGAGAATATGGATCAGATGGCATTTAAATTTAACCCCTTTTTTATATAGGGAAAACAGTAAAATTTTAAAGTTTGAATCTAAAGCTGTTGTTTAAAGCTTGCGATCTAAAGCTATTAATATCCCCCTTTTATAATGTAAAAATTTTTTTTTGCCGATGGAATAATTAAAAATTGGGTGGCATTTTAAATTAACCCTTTTTGTATAAAAACAAATCAGTAATTTAATGTTTGAAAGCTAATTTAACTTTAATGCTAGCGTCTAATGCTAGTGCTAAAATTGGGGATTGTTTTGTGTGTTTTCTTGGTGGAAAAAAAATTGATGGAATTTTTTAAACCCCTTTTTTATATGGGAAAAACAGTAATGTTAATTTTGAATCTAATTTAACTTGCTAATGCGCGTCAAAGCTAGGCTAATATTGGTTTATTGTCTACTGTAAGTGTTCTCTATATGGGGAAAATGAAACGATGGCCCTTTTTTAAATTTCCCCTTTTTTTTTTGGTAAAAACATAATTTAAGTTTGAATGTAAGGCTAACCGCTAAAGCTTTCCATCTAATGCTAGTGCTAATATTTTTGCTCATTGTTTCCTTTTTTGTCCTCTATGATGGGAATAAGAATCCCCCTGGCATTTCCCCCCAACCCCCTTTTTTTAATATGGATAAAATTATTTAAAAAACCCCCTTTTTGTTTTAGGGAAAAAGTAATGTTAAGTTTAAAAGCTAATGCTAAATTGCTAATTGGGATCAATGCTAGTGCCAATATCTGCTCAAAAGTTATATTTTTAAAGTCCTCTATGATGAGAATAAGACATCAGATGACATTTAAAACAAAACCCTTTATGAGAATATTAGATCAGTTTATTTATGTTTTCCATTCTTTTATATAGGAAATACAGTAATGTTAAAATTTTTAATCTAATCTAACTTCAATGCTAGCGATTAAAATTTTTTTCTAATATCTGGTATTGTTATCTGAGGGCCCCCATGATGGGAAATTGGGGGATCAGATGGCAATTTTAAAACCCCTTTTAACCTTTTCCCCTTTTTTATATAGGCAAATACAGTAATGTTAAATTTTTTGAATTCTAACTTCTAATGGTAGCGATCTAATGCTAGTGCCCCCAAAACTGTTTATTTAAAACTGTAAGTTTCCCCCATGATGGGGGAAAAAGAATCAGATGGCATTTAAATTTAACCCCTCTTTTTTCTTGTAATAGGCAAAAACAGTAATTTTGTTTTAAAGCTAACTTAAATTGCTAATGCTAGCCATCTAATGCTAGTGTAATATCTGGGCCCTTTTTACTGAAGTGGGCCCCTAGTGGGAAAAAAAATCAGATGGTTTCATTTTAAAAATTTTCCCCCTTTTTATGGCAAATAAGTAATGTTAATGTTTGAAATTTAAACAAAAATTTCTAATGCTAGCATCTTGCTAGTGCTAATTTCTGCTCATTGTTATACTGTTTTTTTTCCCATGATGGGAATAAGAACAGATGGCATTTAAGCTAACCCCCTTTTTTTTGGGAAAAAGGAAAAAAAAAAATTTAAACCCCCCTTAAAGGCAAAAAAAATAATGTTTGTTTGAATGCTTCTTTAAAATTTCTAATTTCTAACGATTTAACCCGTGCTAATATCTCTATTGTTATACTGTGTTTTTTTTAAAGTTTGGGAAAATTTTTTGAGATCAAAAAATTTAAATTTTCCCTTCTTTATATTTGGTAAATACAGTAATTTAATGTTTTAATGCTTTTAATTTTTCCCAAAATTTTCATTTAATCTAGGCTAATATCTTCTTTTCACTGTAATTTCCTATATGGGGGAAAAAGAGATCAGATGGCATTTAACTAACCCTTCTTTATAAAAGGCCCAAAAAACCCTTAATGGTTAATTTTTTTGAATGCCCCCCTAACTTCTAATCTACGATCAAAACTGTTAATATCTTTTATTGTTAAACTGTAAATGTCCTCTTAAAGAGAATTAAAACATCAGATGGCATTTAAGCAAACCCTTTATGGAATATGAGATAAAACCATTTAAATTTTTTTTTCTTTTTATAAAAAATAATTTTAATGTTTGAATTTTAATGCTAACTTTAATGCTACGATCTAATGCTAGTGCTAATATCTCTCATTTTATACTGTAATTTTTCCCCCATGATGAGAATAAAACATCAGGGTACATTTAAGCAAAACCCTTTTGAGAATATGAGATCAAAAAATTTATTTTTCCCCTTTTTGTTTTATGGCAAAACAGTAATTTAATGTTTGAATGCTAAAGCTAACCCTTTTTTGCGATCTAATGCTAGTGCTAAACCATTTTAAATTATTTTTTATGATGGGGGAAAAAGAGATCAGATGGCATTTAAAAAAAAAACCCCCATGAGAAAATGAGATCAGATGGCATTTAATTTAAACCCCTTTTTGGATATAGGCAAAAACGTAATGTTTAAAGTTTGAATGCTAATGCTAATTGCTAATGCTAGCGATCTAATGCTAGTGCTAATATCTGCTCATTGTTAAAAATGTTAAATGTCCTCAAAGTTTAAAATAAGACATCAATGGCATTTAAACATAACCCTTTAAAAGAATTTTGAGAACAGTGGGATTTTGGGTTTTCCCTTTGTATAAAAAAATAAGTAATTTTAATGTTTTTGGGTAATCTAATTTTAAAGCTAGCATCTAATTTTGCAAAAAAATTTTTTTATACTTCGGTTTTAAGATGAGAATATGAGATAAAAATGGCAAAAAACAACCCCTTTTGTTTTTAGGAAAAACATAAAATTTTAAAGTTTTAAACCTTTTTTAACTTGCAAAAGGGAGCATCTAATGCTGGCTAATATTGGGTTTATTGTCATACTGTAAGTGTTTCTATGATGGGAATATGAGAACAGATGGCATTTAATTAAACCCCTTCCCGTTTATAGGCTAATACAGTAAAGTTAATGTTTTTTTCTAACTAACTTGCTAATCTTGGGTCTAATCATGTTTAAAATCTGCTCATTGTTATACTGTAAAAAATCCCCTATGAAGAGTAAGACATCAATGGATTTGCAAAAAACCCCTTTTTAAAAAAAGGGAAAAGGGAAAAAAAAATTTTTTAAAAA
>CM056197.1:51974196-52052889 GCA_029692085.1 Gymnothorax javanicus
CGATCTAATGTAGTGCTAACCTCTTTATTGTAGTGCCTGATAAATAAGAATCAGATGACATTAGCATAACCTTGATGAGAATATGAGATCAATAGCATTTATGTATCCATTCTTGTATAGCAAATACAGTAATGTTAATGTTTGAAGCTAATACTAACCTGCTAAAGCTAGCGATCTAATGCTAGTGCTAATATCTGGTGATTGTTAACGTACATACTTATGATAGAATATGAGATCAGATGGCAATAAAGCAACCCTTCTTGTATATAGCAAATACAGTAATGTTAATGTTTGAATGCTAATTCTAACTTGCTAATGCTAGCGATCTAATGCTAGTGCTAATATCTGGTCATTGTCATACTGTAAGTGTTCTCTATGATGGAATATGAGATCAGATGGCTTTAATTAACCCTTCTTGTATATAGGCAAATACAGTAATGTTAATGTTTGAATGCTAAGGCTAACTTGCTAATGCTAGCGATCTAATGCTAGTGCTAATATCTGTTCATTGTTATACTGTTAAGTGTCCTCTATGATGAGAAAAGACATCAGATGGCATTTAAGCATAACCCTTCATGTGAATATGAGATCCAATGGCATTTCATGAGAATATGAGATCAGATGGAACTAAATTAACCCTTTTTGTATATCGGCAAATACAGTAATGTTAATGTTTGAATGCTAATGTTAACACATGCTAATGCTAAGCGATCAAATGCTAGTGCTAATATCTGCTCATTGTTATACTGTAAGTGTCTCTTTGATGAGAATAAGACATCAGATGACATTTAAGCACCAACCCCTTCATGTGAATATGAATCATATGGCATTTAAATTACCCTTCTTATATATAGGCAAATACAGTAATGTTAATGTTTTGAATGCTAATGCTCGCTTGCTAATGCTAGCGATCTAATGCTAGTGCTAATATCTGCTCATTGTTATACTGTAAGTGTCCTTCTTTGATGAGAATATGACATCAGATGACATTTAAGCATAACCCTTCATGTGAATATGAGATAAGATGCCATTTAAATAACCCTTCTTGTATATAGGCAAATACAGTAATGTTAATGTTTGAATGCTAATGCTAACTTGCTAATGCTAGTGATCTAATGCTAGTGCTAATATCTGCTCATTGTTATACTGTAAGTTCCTCTATGATGAGAATAAGACATCAGATGACATTTAAGCATAACCCTTCATGGAATATGAGATCAGATAGAATTTATTTTATCCATTCTTGTATATAGGCAAATACAGTAATGTTAATGTTTGAATGCTAATGCTAACTTGCTAATGCTAGCGATCTAATGCTAGTGCTAATATCTGGTCATTGTCATACTGTATTTGTCCTCTATGATGGGAATATGAGATCAGATGGCATTTAAGCATATACCTTCATGAGAATATGAGATCAGATGGCATTTAAATAACCTTCTTGGTATATAGGCTAATACAGTAATGATAATGTTTGAATGCTAATGCTAAGTTGCTAATGCTAGCGATCTAATGCTAGTGCTAATATCTGCTCATTGTTATAATGTTAGTGTCCTCAATGATGAAAATAAGACATCAAATGGCATTTAAGCATAACCCTTCATGAGATTATGAGACAGATGGCATTTAATTTATCCAATCTTGTATAAAGGCAAATACAGTAATGTTAATGTTTGAATGCTAATGCTAACTTGCTAATGCTAGCGATCTAATGCTAGTGCTAAAATCTGGTGATTGTTATACAGTACGTGTTCTCTATGATGAGAATATGAGATCAGATGGCAATAAAAACCCTTCTTGTATATAGGAAAATACAGTAATGTTAATGTTTGAATGCTAATTCTAACTTGCTAATGGCAGCGATCTAATGCTAGAGCTAATATATGTTCATTGTCATACTGTAAGTGTTCTCTATGATGGGAATATGAGAACAGATGGCATTTAATTAACCCTTCTTGTTTATAGGCTAATACAGTAATGTTAATGTTTGAATGCTAAGGCTAACTTGCTAATGCTAGCGATCTAATGCTAGTGCTAATATCTGCTCATTGTTATACTGGAAGTGTCCTCTATGATGAGAATAAGACATCAGATGGCATTTAAGCATAACCCTTCATGAGAATATGAGAACAGATGGCATTTAATTATCCATTCTTGTTTATAGGCTAACAGAGTAATGTTAATGTTTGAATGCTGTAATGCTAACTTGCTAATGCTAGCGATCTAATGCTAGTGCTAATATCTGGTCATTGTCATACTGTAAGTTTCCTCTATGATGGGAATAAGACATCAGATGACATTTAAGCATAACCCTTGATGAGAATATGAGATCAGATTGAATTTAATTAACCATTCTTGTATATAGGCAAATACAGTAATGTTAATTTTTGAATGCTAATGTTAACTTGCTAATGCTAGCGATCTAATGCTAGTGCTAATATCTAGTCATTGTCATACTGTATTTTGTCCTCTATGATGAGAATAAGACATCAGATGGCATTTAAGCATAACCCTTCATGAGAATATGAGATCAGATGGCATTTAAATAACCCTTCTTGTATATAGCAAATACAGTAATGTTAATGTTTGAATGCTAATGCTAACTTGCTAATGCTAGCGATCTAATGCTAGTGCTAATATCTGCTCATTGTTATACTGTAAGTGTCCTCTATGATGAGAATAAGACATCAGATGACATTTAAGCATAACCCTTCATGAGAATATGAGATCAGATGGCATTTATGCTTATCCATTCTTGTATATAGGCAAATACAGTAATGTTAATGTTTGAATGCTAATGCTAACTTGCTAATGCTAGCGATCTAATGCTAGTGCTAATATCTGGTCATTGTCATACTGTATTTTTCCTCTATGATGGGAATATGAGATCAGATGGCATTTAAGCATAACCCTTCATGAGAATATGAGATCAGATGGAACTTAATTAACCCTTCTTGTATATAGGCAAATACAGTAATGTTAATGTTTGAATGCTAATGTTAACATGCTAATGCTAGCGATCTAATGCTAGTGCTAATATCTGCTCATTGTCATACTGTAAGTGTCCTCTTGATGAGAATAAGACATCAGATGACATTTAAGCATAACCCTTCATGAGAATATGAGATCAGATGGCATTTATGCTTATCCATTCTTGTATATAGGCAAATACAGTAATGTTAATGTTTGAATGCTAATGCTAACTAATGCTAGCCTTGCTAGTGCTAATATCTGGTGATTGTTATACTGTAAGATCTAATGGCATGCTTCTTGTATATAGGCAAAAATACAGTATGTTAATGTTGTTATACTGTAAGTGTCCTGCTATGATGAGAATGCTAGTGCTAATATCTGTTCATTGTCATACTGTAACCTTCATGATGGGAATATGAGATCAGATGGCATTTAAATAACCCTTCATGTGTATATAGGCAAATACAGTAATGTTAATGTTTGAATGCTAATGCTAACTTGCTAATGCTAGCGATCTAATGCTAGTGCTAATATCTGCTCATTGTTATACTGTAAGTGTCCTCTATGATGAGAATAAGACATCAGATGACATTTAAGCATAACCCTTCATGAGAATATGAGATCAGATGGCATTTAAATAACCATTCTTGTATATAGGCAAATACAGTAATGTTAATGTTTGAATGCCAATTTAACTTGCTAATGCTAGCGATCTAATGCTAGTGCTAATATCTGGTCATTGTCATACTGTATTTGTCCTCTATGATGGGAATATGAGATCAGATGGCATTTAAGCATAATGAGAATATGAGATCAGATGTCATTTAAATAACCCTTGTATATAGGCAAATACAGTAATATGTTTGAATGCTAATGGCACTAATGCTAGCGATCTAATGCCCTTGTTATACTGTAAGTGTCCTCTATGATGAGAATAAGACATCAGATGACATTTAAATATGCATAATTTAAATAATATGAGATCAGATAATTAACCCTTCTTGTATATAGGCTAATACAGTAATGTTAATGATTGAATGCTAATGCTAACGTGCTAATGCTAGCGATCTAATGCTAGTGCTAATATCTAGTCATTGTCATACTTTAAGTGTCCTCTATGATGAGAATAAGACATCAGATGACATTTAAGCATAACCCTTCATGAGAATATGAGATCAGATTGCATTTAATTATCCCATTCTTGTATATAGGCAAATACAGTAATGTTAATGTTTGAATGCTAATGCTAACTTGCTAATGCTAGCGATCTAATGCTAGTGCTAATATCTGGGTCATTGTCCTACTGTATTTGTCCTCTATGATGAGAATATGAGATCAGATGGCATTTAAGCATAACCCTTCATGAGAATATGAGATCAGATGTCATTTAAATAACCCTTCTTGTATATAGGCAAATACAGTAATGTTAATGTTTGAATGCTAATGCTAATTCTAATGCTAGCGATCTAATGCTAGTGCTAATATCTGCTCATTGTTATAATGTAAGTGTTCATTGAGAATAAGATCAGATGACATTTAAGCATAACCCTTCATGAGAATATGAGATCAGATGGCATTTATGCTTATCCATTCTTGTATATAGGCAAATACAGTAATGTTAATGTTTGAATGCTAATGCTAACTTGCTAATGCTAGCGATCTAATGCTAGTGCTAATATCTGGTCATTGTTATACTGTATTTGTCCTCTATGATGAGAATATGAGATCAGATGGCATTTAAGCATAACCCTTCATGAGAATATGAGATCAGATTGCATTTAAATAACCATTCTTGTATATAGGCAAATACAGTAATGTTAATGTTTGAATGCTAATGCTAACTTGCTAATGCTAGCGATCATCTAATGCTAGTGCCAATATCTGCTCATTGTTATACTGTATTTGTCCTCTATGATGAGGAATAAGACATCAGATGACATTTAAGCATAACCCTTCATGAGAATATGAGATCAGATAGCATTTATGCTTATCCATTCTTGTATATAGGCAAATACAGTAATGTTAATGTTTGAATGCTAATGCTAACTTGCTAATGCTAGCGATCTAATGCTAGTGCTAATATCTGGTCATTGTCATACTGTAAGTGTCCTCTATGATGGGAATAAGACATCAGATGGCATTTAAGCATAACCCTTCATGAGAATATGAGATCAGATAGCATTTAAATAATCCATTCTTGTATATAGGCAAATACAGTAATGTTAATGTTTGAATGCTAATGCTAACTTGCTAATGCTAGCGATCTAATGCTAGTGCTAATATCTGGTCATTGTTATACTGTATTTGTCCTCTATGATGGGAATAAGAGATCAGATGGCATTTAAGCATAACCCTTCATGAGAATATGAGATCAGATGGCATTTAAATATCCAATCTTGTATATAGGCAAATACAGTAATGTTAATGTTTGAATGCTAATGCTAACTTGCTAATGCTAGCGATCTAATGCTAGTGCTAATATCTGGTCATTATCATACTGTATTTGTCCTCTATGAATAAGGGATGACATTTAAGCAATTGATGAGAATATGAGATCAGATGGCATTTAAATAACCCTTCTTGTATATAGGCAAATACAGTAATGTTAATGTTTGAATGCTAATGCTAACTTGCTAATGCTAGCGATCTAATGCTAGTGCTAATATCTGCTCATTGTTATACTGTTTGTCCTCTATGATGAGAATAAGACATCAGATGACATTTAAGCATAACCCTTTATGAGAATATGAGATCAGATAGCATTTAATGCTTATCCATTCTTGTATATAGGCAAATACAGTAATGTTAATGTTTGAATGCTAATGCTAACTTGCTAATGCTAGCGATCTAATGCTAGTGCTAATATCTGGTCATTGTCATACTGTAAGTGTTCTCTATGATGGGAATATGAGATCAGATGGCATTAAAGCATATACCTTCATGAGAATATGAGATCAGATGGCATTTAATTAACCCTTCTTGTATATAGGCAAATACAGTAATGATAATGTTTGAATGCTAATGCTAAGTTGCTAATGCTAGCGATCTAATGCTAGTGCTAATATCTGCTCATTGTTATAATGTTAGTGTCCTCAATGTTGAAAATAAGACATCAGATGGCATTTAAGCATAACCCTTCAAGAGATTATGAGAACAGATGGCATTTAAGCTTATCCATTCTTGTATAAAGGCAAATACAGTAATGTTAATGTTTGAAAGCTAATGCTAACTTGCTAATGCTAGCGATCTAATGCTAGTGCTAAAATCGGGTGATTGTTATACAGTACGTGTACTCTATGATGAGAATATGAGATCAGATGGCAATAAAGCTTAACCCTTCTTGTATATAGGAAAATACAGTAATGTTAATGTTTGAATGCTAATTCTAACTTGCTAATGTCAGCGATCTAATGCTAGAGCTAATATATGTTCATTGTCATACTGTAAGTGTTCTCTATGATGAGAATATGAGAACAGATGGCATTTAATTAACCCTTCCTGTTTATAGGCTAATACAGTAATGTTAATGTTTGAATGCTAAGGCTAACTTGCTAATGCTAGCGATCTAATGCTAGTGCCAATATCTGGTCATTGTTATACTGTATTTGTCCTCTATGATGGGAATATGACATCAGATGGCATTTAAGCATAACCCTTCATGTGAATATGAGATCAGATGCCATTTAAATAACCATTCTTGTATATAGGCAAATACAGTAATGTTAATGTTTGAATGCTAATTCTAACTTGCTAATGCTAGCGATCTAATGCTAGTGCTAATATCTGCTCATTGTTAAACTGTAAGTGTCCTCTATGATGAGAATAAGACATCAGATGACATTTAAGCATAACCCTTGATGAGAATATGAGATCATATAGCATTTATGCTTATCCATTCTTGTATATAGGCAAATACAGTAATGTTAATGTTTGAATGCTAATGCTAACTTGCTAATGCTAGCGATCTAATGCTAGTGCTAATATCTGGTCATTGTCATACTGTATTTGTCCTCTATGATGGGAATATGAGATCAGATGGCATTTAAGCATAACCCTTCATGTGAATATGAGATCAGATGCCATTTAAATAACACTTCTTGTATATAGGCAAATACAGTCATGTTAATGTTTGAATGCCAATGCTAACTTGCTAATGCTAGCGATCAAATGCTAGTGCTAATATCTGCTCATTGTTAAACTGTAAGTGTCCTCTATGATGAGAATAAGACATCAGATGACATTTAAGCATAACCCTTTATGAGAATATGAGATCATATAGCATTTATGTTATCCAATTCTTGTATATAGGCAAATACAGTAATGTTAATGTTTGAATGCTAATGCTAACTTGCTTATGCTAGTCATTATCTAATGCTAGTGCTAATATCTGGTCATTATCATACTGTATTTGTCCTCTATGATGGGAATATGAGATCAGATGGCATTTAAATAACCCTTCTTGTATATAGGCAAATACAGTAATGTTAATGTTTGAATGCTAATGCTAACTTGCTAATGCTAGCGATCTAATGCTAGTGCTAATATCTGCTCATTGTTATAGTGTAAGTGTCCTCTATGATGAGAATAAGACATCAGATGACATTTAAGCATAACCCTTTATGAGAATATGAGATCAGATAGAATTTATGCTTATCCATTCTTGTATATAGGCAAATACAGTAATGTTAATGTTTGAAAGCTAATGCTAACTTGCTAATGCTAGCGATCTAATGCTAGTGCTAATATCTGGTCATTGTCATACTGTAAGTGTTCTCTATGATGGGAATATGAGATCAGATGGCATTAAAGCATATACCTTCATGAGAATATGAGATCAGATGGCATTTAATTAACCCTTCTTGTATATAGGCAAATACAGTAATGATAATGTTTGAATGCTAATGCTAAGTTGCTAATGCTAGCGATCTAATGCTAGTGCTAATATCTGCTCATTGTTATAATGTTAGTGTCCTCAATGTTGAAAATAAGACATCAGATGGCATTTAAGCATAACCCTTCAAGAGATTATGAGAACAGATGGCATTTAAGCTTATCCATTCTTGTATAAAGGCAAATACAGTAATGTTAATGTTTGAAAGCTAATGCTAACTTGCTAATGCTAGCGATCTAATGCTAGTGCTAAAATCGGGTGATTGTTATACAGTACGTGTACTCTATGATGAGAATATGAGATCAGATGGCAATAAAGCTTAACCCTTCTTGTATATAGGAAAATACAGTAATGTTAATGTTTGAATGCTAATTCTAACTTGCTAATGTCAGCGATCTAATGCTAGAGCTAATATATGTTCATTGTCATACTGTAAGTGTTCTCTATGATGAGAATATGAGAACAGATGGCATTTAATTAACCCTTCCTGTTTATAGGCTAATACAGTAATGTTAATGTTTGAATGCTAAGGCTAACTTGCTAATGCTAGCGATCTAATGCTAGTGCCAATATCTGCTCATTGTAATACTGTAAGTGTCCTCTATGATGAGAATAAGACATCAGATGACATTTAAGCATAACCCTTGATGAGAATATGAGATCAGATATTTAAATTATCCATTCATTTAGGCAAATACAGTCCAATGCTAATTGTATATAGGCAAATACTAATGTTAATGCTTGTGCTAATATCTGGTGCTTGTTGTACTGTATTTGTCCTCTATGATGGGAATAAGAATATCTGGTCATTTATACTGTAAACCCTTGATGAGAATATGAGATCAGATGGCATTTAAATAACCCTTCTTGTATATAGGCAAATACAGTAATGTTAATGTTTGAATGCTAATGCTAACTTGCTAATGCTAGCGATCTAATGCTAGTGCTAATATCTGCTCATTGTTATACTGTAAGTGTCCTCTATGATGAGAATAAGACATCAGATGACATTTAAGCATAACCCTTCATGAGAATATGAGATCAGATGGCATTTAAATAACCCTCCATTGTATATAGGCAAATACAGTAATGTTAATGTTTGAATGCTAATGCTAACTTGCTAATGCTAGCGATCTAATGCTAGTGCTAATATCTGGTCATTGTCATACTGTATTTGTCCTCTATGATGAGAATATGAGATCAGATGGCATTTAATCAGATAATTTAAATAACCCTTCTTGTATATAGGCAAATACAGTAATGTTAATGTTTGAATGCTAATGCTAACTTGCTAATGCTAGCGATCTAATGCTAGTGCTAATATCTGCTCATTGTTATACTGTAAGTGTCCTCTATGATGAGAATAAGACATCAGATGGCATTTAAGCATAACCCTTCATGAGAATATGAGATCAGATGGCATTTAAATAATCCATTCTTGTATATAGGCAAATACAGTAATGTTAATGTTTGAATGCTAATGCTAACTTGCTAATGCTAGCGATCTAATGCTAGTGCTAATATCTGCTCATTGTTATACTGTATTTGTCCTCTATGATGAGAATAAGACATCAGATGACATTTAAGCATAACCCTTCATGAGAATATGAGATCAGATGGCATTTATGCTTATCCATTCTTGTATATAGGCAAATACAGTAATGTTAATGTTTGAATGCTAATGCTAACTTGCTAATGCTAGCGATCTAATGCTAGTGCTAATATCTGCTCATTGTCATACTGTAAGTGTCCTCTATGATGAATAAGACATCAGATGGCATTTAAGCATAACCCTTCATGAGAATATGAGATCAGATGGCATTTAAATTATCCATTCTTGTATATAGGCAAATACAGTAATGTTAATGTTTGAATGCTAATGCTAACTTGCTAATGCTAGCGATCTAATGCTAGTGCTAATATCTGCTCATTGTTATACTGTAAGTGTCCTCTATGATGAGAATAAGACATCAGATGGCATTTAAGCATAACCCTTCATGAGAATATGAGAAATACAGATGCCATTTAATTTAATGTTTGAATGCTAATTCTTGTAATATAGGCTAAATACAGTAATGTTAATGTTTGAATGCTAATGCTGTTTGAAATTGCAGATGGCATCTAATGCTAAATGCTAATGTTAATGTCCTCTAATGCTAGAATGATGAGAATATCTGATCAGATGTCATACATTTAAGTGTCCCCTTGATGAGAATATGAGATCAGATGGCATTTAAATAACCCTTCTTGTATATAGGCAAATACAGTAATGTTAATGTTTGAATGCTAATGCTAACTTGCTAATGCTAGCGATCTAATGCTAGTGCTAATATCTGCTCATTGTTATACTGTAAGTGTCCTCTATGATGAGAATAAGACATCAGATGACATTTAAGCATAACCCTTCATGAGAATATGAGATCAGATAGCATTTAAATGCTTATCCATTCTTGTATATAGGCAAATACAGTAATGTTAATGTTTGAATGCTAATGCTAACTTGCTAATGCTAGCGATCTAATGCTAGTGCTAATATCTGGTCATTGTCATACTGTAAGTGTCCTCTATGATGGGAATAAGAGATCAGATGGCATTTAATTTACCCTTCTTGAGAATATGAGATCAGATGGCATTTAATTAACCCTTATCCATTCTTGTATAAAATACAGTAATGTTAATGTTTGAATGCTAATGCTAACTTGCTAATGCTAGCGATCTAATGCTAGTGCTAATATCTGCTCATTGTTATACTGTAAGTGTCCTCTATGATGAGAATAAGACATCAGATGGCATTTAAGCATAACCCTTCATGAGAATATGAGATCAGATGCCATTTAAATTATCCATTCTTGTATATAGGCAAATACAGTAATGTTAATGTTTGAATGCTAATGCTAACTTGCTAATGCTAGCGATCTAATGCTAGTGCTAATATCTGGTCATTGTTATACTGTACGTGTACTCTATGATGGGAATATGAGATCAGATGGCATTTAAGCATAACCCTTCATGAGAATATGAGATCAGATGGCATTTAAATAACACTTCTTGTATATAGGCAAATACAGTAATGTTAATGTTTGAATGCTAATGCTAACTTGCTAATGCTAGCGATCTAATGCTAGTGCTAATATCTGGTCATTGTTATACTGTATTTGTCCTCTATGATGAGAATAAGACATCAGATGGCATTTAAGCATAACCCTTCATGAGAATATGAGATCAGATGGCATTTAAATAACCCTCTTGTATATAGGCAAATACAGTAATGTTAATGTTTGAATGCTAATGCTAACTTGCTAATGCTAGCGATCTAATGCTAGTGCTAATATCTGCTCATTGTTATACTGTAAGTGTCCTCTATGATGAGAATAAGAGATCAGATGACATTTAAGCATAACCCTTCATGAGAATATGAGATCAGATGGCATTTAAATAACCCTTTCTTGTATATAGGCAAATACAGTAATGTTAATGTTTGAATGCTAATGCTAACTTGCTAATGCTAGCGATCTAATGCTATGCTAATATCTGCTGTCCTCTTTGATGAGAATAAGTATTTAAGCATATCTTGATGAGAATATGAGATCAGATGGCATTTATGCTTATCCATTTCTTGTATATAGGCAAATACAGTAATGTTAATGTTTGAATGCTAATTCTAACTAATGACGATCTAATGCTAGTGCTAATATCTGGTCATTGTCATATTGTTTGTCCTCTGTAAGTGTTCTCTATGATGGGAATATGAGATCAGATGGCATTTAATTAACCCTTCTTGTATATAGGCAAATACAGTAATGTTAATGTTTGAATGCTAATGCTAACTTGCTAATGCTAGCGATCTAATGCTAGTGCTAATATCTGCTCATTGTTATACTGTAAGTGTCCTCTATGATGAGAATAAGACATCAGATGGCATTTAAGCATAACCCTTCATGAGAATATGAGATCAGATGGCATTTAAATAACCCCATTCTTGTATATAGGCAAATACAGTAATGTTAATGTTTGAATGCTAATGCTAACTTGCTAATGCTAGCGATCTAATGCTAGTGCTAATATCTGGTCATTGTCATACTGTAAGTGTCCTCTATGATGGGAATATGAGATCAGATGGCATTTAAGCATAACCCTTCATGAGAATATGAGATCAGATGGCATTTAATTAACCCTTCTTGTATATAGGCAAATACAGTAATGTTAATGTTTGAATGCTAATGCTAACTTGCTAATGCTAGCGATCTAATGCTAGTGCTAATATCTGCTCATTGTATACTGTAAGTGTCCTCTATGATGAATAATAAGACATCAGATGGCATTTAAGCATAACCCTTCATGAGAATATATGAGATCAGATGGCATTTAAATAACCCTTCTTGTATATAGGCAAATACAGTAATGTTAATGTTTGAATGCTAATGCTAACTTGCTAATGCTAGCGATCTAATGCTAGTGCTAATATCTGCTCATTGTTATACTGTAAGTGTCCTCTATGATGAGAATAAGAGATCAGATGGCATTTAAGCATAACCCTTCTTGAATATATAGATCAGATAGCAAATACAAATACAGTAATGTTAATGTTTGAATGCTAATGCTAACTTGCTAATGCTAGCGATCTAATGCTAGTGCTAATATATGTTCATTATCATACTGTATTTGTCCTCTATGATGCGAATATGAGATCAGATGGCATTTAAATAACCCTTCTTGTATATAGGCAAATACAGAAATGTTAATGTTTGAATGCTAATGCTAACTTGCTAATGCTAGCGATCTAATGCTAGTGCTAATATCTGCTCATTGTTATACTGTAAGTGTCCTCTATGATGAGAATAAGACATCAGATGACATTTAAGCATAACCCTTCTTGAGAATATGAGATCAGATAGGCATTTATGCTTATCCATTTTGTATATAGGCAAATACAGTAATGTTAATGTTTGAATGCTAATGCTAACTTGCTAATGCTAGCGATCTAATGCTAGTGCTAATATCTGCTCATTGTTAAACTGTAAGTGTCCTCTATGATGAGAGTAAGACATCAGATGACATTTAAGCATAAGCCTTGATGAGAATATGAGATCATATAGCATTTATGCTTATCCATTCTTGTATATAGGCAAATACAGTAATGTTAATGTTTGAATGCTAATGCTAACTTGCTAATGCTAGCGATCTAATGCTAGTGCTAATATCTGGTCATTGTCATACTGTATTTGTCCTCTATGATGGGAATATGAGATCAGATGGCATTTAAGCATAACCCTTCATGTGAATATGAGATCAGATGCCATTTAAATAACACTTCTTGTATATAGGCAAATACAGTCATGTTAATGTTTGAATGCCAAGGCTAACTTGCTAATGCTAGCGATCAAATGCTAGTGCTAATATCTGCTCATTGTTAAACTGTAAGTGTCCTCTATGATGAGAATAAGACATCAGATGACATTTAAGCATAACCCTTTATGAGAATATGAGATCAGATAGCATTTATGCTTATCCAATCTTGTATATAGGCAAATACAGTAATGTTAATGTTTGAATGCTAATGCTAACTTGCTAATGCTAGCGATCTAATGCTAGTGCTAATATCTGCTCATTGTTATAGTGTTAGTGTCCTCTATGATGAGAATAAGACATCAGATGACATTTAAGCATAACCCTTTATGAGAATATGAGATCAGATAGAATTTATGCTTATCCATTCTTGTATATAGGCAAATACAGTAATGTTAATGTTTGAAAGCTAATGCTAACTTGCTAATGCTAGCGATCTAATGCTAGTGCTAATATCTGGTCATTGTCATACTGTAAGTGTTCTCTATGATGGGAATATGAGATCAGATGGCATTAAAGCATATACCTTCATGAGAATATGAGATCAGATGGCACTTAATTAACCCTTCTTGTATATAGGCTAATACAGTAATGATAATGTTTGAATGCTAATGATAAGTTGCTAATGCTAGCGATCTAATGCTAGTGCTAATATCTGCTCATTGTTATAATGTTAGTGTCCTCAATGTTGAAAATAAGACATCAGATGGCATTTAAGCATAACCCTTCAAGAGATTATGAGAACAGATGGCATTTAAATTATCCATTCTTGTATAAAGGCAAATACAGTAATGTTAATGTTTGAAAGCTAATGCTAACTTGCTAATGCTAGCGATCTAATGCTAGTGCTAAAATCTGGTGATTGTTATACAGTACGTGTACTCTATGATGAGAATATGAGATCAGATGGCAATAAAGCTTAACCCTTCTTGTATATAGGAAAATACAGTAATGTTAATGTTTGAATGCTAATTCTAACTTATTAATGTCAGCGATCTAATGCTAGAGCTAATATATGTTCATTGTCATACTGTAAGTGTTCTCTATGATGGGAATATGAGATCAGATGGCATTTAATTAACCCTTCTTGTATATAGGCAAATACAGTAATGTTAATGTTTGAATGCTAAGGCTAACTTGCTAATGCTAGCGATCTAATGCTAGTGCTAATATCTGCTCATTGTTATACTGTAAGTGTCCTCTATGATGAGAATAAGACATCAGATGGCATTTAAGCATAACCCTTTTATGAGAATATGAGATCAGATGGCATTTAATTATCCATTCTTGTATATAGGCAAATACAGTAATGTTAATGTTTGAATGCTAATGCTAACTTGCTAATGCTAGCGATCTAATGCTAGTGCTAATATCTGGTCATTGTCATACTGTAAGTGTCTCTATGATGAGAATAAGAGATCAGATGACATTTAAGCATAACCCTTCATGAGAATATGAGATCAGATGGCATTTAAATATCCATTCTTGTATATAGGCAAATACAGTAATGTTAATGTTTGAATGCTAATGCTAACTTGCTAATGCTAGCGATCTAATGCTAGTGCTAATATCTGGTCATTGTTATACTGTAAGTGTCCTCTATGATGAGAATATGAGATCAGATGGCATTTAAGCATAACCCTTTCTTGTATATAGGCAAATACAGTAATGTTAATGTTTGAATATGCTAATTCTAATGTTAATGTTTGAATGCTAATAGCGATCTAATGCTAGTGCTAATATCTGTTCATTGTCATACTGTAAGTGTTCTCTATGATGAGAATATGAGATCAGATGGCATTTAATTAACCCTTCTTGTATATAGGCAAATACAGTAATGTTAATGTTTGAATGCTAATTCTAACTTGCTAATGCTTTGAATCTAATGCTAGTGCTAATATCTGCTCTATTGTTATACTATAAGTGTCCTTATGATGAGAATAAGACATCAGATGGCATTTAAGCTAACCCTTTGATGAGAATATGAGATCAGATGGCATTTAATTAATCCATTCTTGTATATAGGCAAATACAGTAATGTTAATGTTTGAATGCTAATGCTAACTTGCTAATGCTAGCGATCTAATGCTAGTGCTAATATCTGGTCATTGTCATACTGTATTTGTCCTCTATGATGGGAATATGAGATCAGATGGCATTTAAGCATAACCCTTCATGAGAATATGAGATCAGATGGCATTTAAATAACCCTTCTTGTATAGGCAAATACAGTAATGTTAATGTTTGAATGCTAATGCTAACTTGCTAATGCTAGCGATCTAATGCTAGTGCTAATATCTGCTCATTGTTATACTGTAAGTGTCCTCTATGATGAGAATAAGACATCAGATGACATTTAAGCATAACCCTTCATGAGAATATGAGATCAGATAGCATTTATGCTTATCCATTCTTGTATATAGGCAAATACAGTAATGTTAATGTTTGAATGCTAATGCTAACTTGCTAATGCTAGCGATCTAATGCTAGTGCTAATATCTGGTCATTGTGATACTGTCAGATGTTTAAGCATCCCTTCATGAGAATATGAGATCAGATGGCATTTAAATAACCCTTCTTGTATATAGGCAAATACAGTAATGTTAATGTTTGAATGCTAATGCTAACTTGCTAATGCTAGCGATCTAATGCTAGTGCTAATATCTGCTCATTGTTATACTGTAAGTGTCCTCTATGATGAGAATAAGAGTCAGATGACATTAATAACCCTTCATGAGAATATGAGATCAGATAATGCTAACATTCTTGTATATAGGCAAATACAGTAATGTTAATATTTGAATGCTAATACTAACTTGCTAATGCTAGCGATCTAATGCTAGTGCTAATATCTGCTCATTGTTATGATGAGATATGATGAGATCAGATGGCATTTAAAGCATCCATTCTTGTATATAGGCAAATACAGTAATGTTAATGTTTGAATGAGAATAACTGAGATCAGATGGCATTTAATATCTGTTCATTGTCATACTGTAAGTGTCCTCTATGATGAATACAGTAATCAATGGCATTGAATGCTTCATGCTAAGATCAAATGCTTTAAATAAATGCTAGTGCTAATATCTAATGTTTGAATGCTAAGTGCTAATATCTGTTATTGTCATACTGTAATTGTTCTCTATGATGAGAATATGAGATCAGATGGCATTTAATTAACCCTTCTTGTATATAGGCAAATACAGTAATGTTAATGTTTGAATGCTAATGCTAACTTGCTAATGCTAGCGATCTAATGCTAGTGCTAATATCTGGTCATTGTCATACTGTATTTTTCCTCTATGATGGGAATATGAGATCAGATGGCATTTAAGCATAACCCTTCATGAGAATATGAGATAAATGGCATTTAAATAACCCTTCTTGTATATAGGCAAATACAGTGAATGTTAATGTTTAATGCTAATGCTAACTTGCTAATGCTAGCGATCTAATGCTAGTGCTAATATCTGCTCATTGTTATACTGTAAGTGTCCTCTATGATGAGAATAAGACATCAGATGGCATTTAAGCATAACCCTTGATGAGAATATGAGATCAGATGGCATTTAAATTAACCATTCTTGTATATAGGCAAATACAGTAATGTTAATGTTTGAATGCTAATGCTAACTTGCTAATGCTAGCGATCTAATGCTAGTGCTAATATCTGCTCATTGTTATACTGTAAGTGTCCTCTATGATGAGAATAAGACATCAGATGGCATTTAAGCATAACCCTTGATGAGAATATGAGATCAGATAGCATTTATGCTTATCCATTCTTGTATATAGGCAAATACAGTAATGTTAATGTTTGAATGCTAATAACTTGCTAACTTGCTAATGCTAGCGATCTAATGCTAGTGCTAATATCTGGTCATTGTTATACTGTATTTGTTAACCTTGATGAGAATATGAGATCAGATGGCATTTAAATTAACCCTTCTTGTATATAGGCAAATACAGTAATGTTAATGTTTGAATGCTAATGCTAACTTGCTAATGCTAGCGATCTAATGCTAGTGCTAATATCTGCTCATTGTTATACTGTAAGTGTTCCTCTATGATGAGAATATGAGATCAGATGGCATTTAATTAACCCTTCTATATATAGATCAAATACAGTAATGTTAATGTTTGAATGCTAAGGCTAACTTGCTAATGCTAGCGATCTAATGCTAGTGCTAATATCTGCTCATTGTTATACTGTAAGTGTCCTCTATGATGAGAATAAGACATAGATGGCATTTAAGCATAACCCTTCATGAGAATATGAGATCAGATGGCATTTAAATAAACCCTTCTGTATATAGGCAAATACAGTAATGTTAATGTTTGAATGCTAATGCTAACTTGCTAATGCTAGCGATCTAATGCTAGTGCTAATATCTGCTCATTGTTATACTGTAAGTGTCCTCTATGATGAGAATAAGACATCAGATGACATTTAAGCATAACCCTTTATGAGAATATGAGATCAGATGGCATTTATGCTTATCCATTCTTGTATATAGGCAAATACAGTAATGTTAATGTTTGAATGCTAATGCTAACTTGCTAATGCTAGCGATCTAATGCTAGTGCTAATATCTGGTCATTGTCATACTGTAAGTGTCCTCTATGATGGGAATATGAGATCAGATGGCATTTAAGCATAACCCTTCATGAGAATATGAGATCAGATGGCATTTAAATAACCCTTTCTGTATATAGGCAAATACAGTAATGTTAATGTTTGAATGCTAATGCTAACTTGCTAATGCTAGCGATCTAATGCTAGTGCTAATATCTGGTCATTGTTATACTGTAAGTGTCCTCTATGATGAGAATAAGACATCAGATGGCATTTAAGCATAACCCTTCATGAGAATATGAGATCAGATGGCATTTAAATTATCCATTCTTGTATATAGGCAAATACAGTAATGTTAATGTTTGAATGCTAATGCTAACTTGCTAATGCTAGCGATCTAATGCTAGTGCTAATATCTGCTCATTGTTATACTGTAAGTGTCCTCTATGATGAGAATAAGACATCAGATGACATTTAAGCATAACCCTTCATGAGAATATGAGATCAGATGGCATTTAAATTATCCCTTCTTGTATATAGGCAAATACAGTAATGTTAATGTTTGAATGCTAATGCTAACTTGCTAATGCTAGCGATCTAATGCTAGTGCTAATATCTGCTCATTGTTATACTGTAAGTGTCCTCTATGATGAGAATATGAGATCAGATGGCATTTAAGCATAACCCTTCATTGAATATGAGATCAGATACATTTAAATAACCCTTCTTGTATATAGGCAAACACAGTAATGTTAATGAAATGCTAATGCTAACTTGCTAATGCTAGCGATCTAATGCTAGTGCTAATATCTGCTCATTGTTATACTGTAAGTGTCCTCTATGATGAGAATAAGACATCAGATGACATTTAAGCATAACCCTTTATGAGAATATGAGATCAGATAGCATTTATGCTTATCCATTCTTGTATATAGGCAAATACAGTAATGTTAATGTTTGAATGCTAATGCTAACTTGCTAATGCTAGCGATCTAATGCTAGTGCTAATATCTGGTCATTGTCATACTGTATTTGTCCTCTATGATGGGAATAATGAGATCAGATGGCATTTAAGCATAACCCTTCATGAGAATATGAGATCAGATGGCATTTAAATAACCCTTCTTGTATATAGGCAAATACAGTAATGTTAATGTTTGAATGCTAATGCTAACTTGCTAATGCTAGCGATCTAATGCTAGTGCTAATATCTGCTCATTGTTATACTGTAAGTGTCCTCTATGATGAGAATAAGACATCAGATGACATTTAAGCATAACCCTTTATGAGAATATGAGATCAGATAGCATTTATGCTTATCCATTCTTGTATATAGGCAAATACAGTAATGTTAATGTTTGAATGCTAATGCTAACTTGCTAATGCTAGCGATCTAATGCTAGTGCTAATATCTGGTCATTGTCATACTGTATTTGTCCTCTATGATGGGAATATGAGATCAGATGGCATTTAAATAACCCTTCTTGTATATAGGCAAATACAGTAATGTTAATGTTTGAATGCTAATGCTAACTTGCTAATGCTAGCGATCTAATGCTAGTGCTAATATCTGCTCATTGTTATACTGTAAGTGTCCTCTATGATGAGAATAAGACATCAGATGACATTTAAGCATAACCCTTTATGAGAATATGAGATCAGATAGAATTTATGCTTATCCATTCTTGTATATAGGCAAATACAGTAATGTTAATGTTTGAATGCTAATGCTAACTTGCTAATGCTAGCGATCTAATGCTAGTGCTAATATCTGGTCATTGTCATACTGTAAGTGTTCTCTATGATGGGAATATGAGATCAGATGGCATTAAAGCATATACCTTCATGAGAATATGAGATCAGATGGCATTTAATTAACCCTTCTTGTATATAGGCTAATACAGTAATGATAATGTTTGAATGCTAATGCTAAGTTGCTAATGCTAGCGATCTAATGCTAGTGCTAATATCTGCTCATTGTTATAATGTAAGTGTCCTCAATGTTGAAAATAAGACATCAGATGGCATTTAAGCATAACCCTTCAAGAGATTATGAGAACAGATGGCATTTAAATTATCCATTCTTGTATAAAGGCAAATACAGTAATGTTAATGTTTGAAAGCTAATGCTAACTTGCTAATGCTAGCGATCTAATGCTAGTGCTAAAATCTGGTGATTGTTATACAGTGGCGTGTACTCTATGATGAGAATATGAGATCAGATGGCAATAAAGCTTAACCCTTCTTGTATATAGGAAAATACAGTAATGTTAATGTTTGAATGCTAATTCTAACTTGCTAATGGCAGCGATCTAATGCTAGAGCTAATATATGTTCATTGTCATACTGTAAGTGTTCTCTATGATGGGAATATGAGAACAGATGGCATTTAATTAACCCTTCCTGTTTATAGGCTAATACAGTAATGTTAATGTTTGAATGCTAAGGCTAACTTGCTAATGCTAGCGATCTAATGCTAGTGCTAATATCTGCTCATTGTTATACTGTAAGTGTCCTCTATGATGAGAATAAGACATCAGATGGCATTTAAGCATAACCCTTCATTAGAATATGAGATCAGATTGCATTTAATTAACCCTTCTGTATATAGGCTAACACAGTAATGTTAATGATTGAATGCTAATGCTAACTTGCTAATGCTAGCGATCTAATGCTAGTGCTAATATCTGCTCATTGTTATACTGTAAGTGTCCTCTATGATGAGAATAAGACATCAGATGACATTTAAGCATAACCCTTGATGAGAATATGAGATCAGATTGCATTTATGCTTATCCATTCTTGTATATAGGCAAATACAGTAATGTTAATTTTTGAATGCTAATGCTAACTTGCTAATGCTAGCGATCTAATGCTAGTGCTAATATCTGGTCATTGTCATACTGTATTTGTCCTCTATGATGGGAATATGAGATCAGATGGCATTTAAGCATAACCCTTCATGAGAATATGAGATCAGATGGCATTTAAATAACCCTTCTTGTATATAGGCAAATACAGTAATGTTAATGTTTGAATGCTAATGCTAACTTGCTAATGCTAGCGATCTAATGCTAGTGCTAATATCTGCTCATTGTTATACTGTAAGTGTCCTCTATGATGAGAATAAGACATCAGATGACATTTAACCATAACCCTTGATGAGAATATGAGATCAGATAGCATTTATGCTTATCCATTCTTGTATATAGGCAAATACAGTAATGTTAATGTTTGAATGCTAATTCTAACTTGCTAATGCTAGCGATCTAATGCTAGTGCTAATATCTGGTCATTGTCGTACTGTAAGTGTTCTCTATGATGGGAATATGAGATCAGATGTCATTTAATTTACCCTTCTTGTATATAGGCAAATACAGTAATGTTAATGTTTGAATGCTAATGCTAACTTGCTAATGCTAGCGATCTAATGCTAGTGCTAATATCTGCTCATTGTTATACTGTAAGTGTCCTCTATGATGAGAATAAGACATCAGATGGCATTTAAGCATAACCCTTCATGAGAATATGAGATCAGATGCCATTTAAATAACCCTTCTTGTATATAGGCAAAAACAGTAATGTTAATGTTTGAATGCTAATGCTAACTTGCTAAGGCTAACGATCTAATGCTAGTGCTAATATCTGCTCATTGTTATACTGTAAGTGTCCTCTATGATGAGAATAAGACATCAGATGACATTTAAGCATAACCCTTTATGAGAATATGAGATCATATGGCATTTATGCTTATCCATTCTTGTATATAGGCAAATACAGTAATGTTAATGTTTGAATGCTAATGCTAACTTGCTAATGCTAGCGATCTAATGCTAGTGCTAATATCTGGTCATTGTCATACTGTATTTGTCCTCTATGATGGGAATATGAGATCAGATGATTTAAGCATAACCCTTCATGATGAATATGAGATCAGATGCCATTTAATTAACCTTCTTGTATATAGGCAAATACAGTAAATACAGTAATGTTAATGTTTGAATGCTAATGCTAACTTGCTAATGCTAGCGATCTAATGCTAGTGCTAATATCTGCTCATTGTTATACTGTAAGTGTCCTCTATGATGAGAATAAGACATCAGATGGCATTTAATTGCATAACCTTTATGAGAATATGAGATCAGATGGCAAAATACATTTAAATAATCCATTTTGTATATAGGCAAATACAGTAATGTTAATGTTTGAATGCTAATGCTAACTTGCTAATGCTAGCGATCTAATGCTAGTGCTAATATCTGCTCATTGTTATACTGTAAAGTGTCCTCTATGATGAGAATAAGACATCAGATGACATTTAAGCATAACCCTTCATGAGAATATGAGATCAGATGGCATTTAATTACCCTTCTTGTATATAGGCAAATACAGTAATGTTAATGTTTGAATGCTAATGCTAACTTGCTAATGCTAGCGATCTAATGCTAGTGCTAATATCTGCTCATTGTCATACTGTAAGTGTCCTCTATGATGAGAATAAGACATCAGATGGCATTTAAGCATAACCCTTCATGAGAATATGAGATCAGATGGCATTTATAGCTTATCCATTCTTGTATATAGGCAAATACAGTAATGTTAATGTTTGAATGCTAATGCTAACTTGCTAATGCTAGCGATCTAATGCTAGTGCTAATATCTGGTCATTGTCATACTGTAAGTGTCCTCTATGATGAGAATAAGAGATCAGATGGCATTTAAAGCATAACCCTTCATGAGAATATGAGATCAGATGGCATTTAATTAACCCTTCTTGTATATAGGCAAATACAGTAATGTTAATGTTTGAATGCTAATGCTAACTTGCTAATGCTAGCGATCTAATGCTAGTGCTAATATCTGCTCATTGTTATAATGTTAGTGTCCTCTATGATGAGAATAAGACATCAGATGGCATTTAGCATAAAACCTTCATGAGAATATGAGATCAGATGGCATTTAATTAACCATTCTTGTATATAGGCAAATACAGTAATGTTAATGTTTGAATGCTAATGCTAACTTGCTAATGCTAGCGATCTAATGCTAGTGCTAATATCTGGTCATTGTTATACTGTAAGTGTCCTCTATGATGAGAATATGAGATCAGATGGCATTTAAGCATTAACCCTTCTTGTATATAGGCAAATACAGTAATGTTAATGTTTGAATGCTAATGCTAACTTGCTAATGCTAGCGATCTAATGCTAGTGCTAATATCTGCTCATTGTTATACTGTAAGTGTCCTCTATGATGAGAATAAGACATCAGATGGCATTTAATTAACCCTTCATGAGAATATGAGATCAGATACATTTATGTTATCCATTCTTGTATATAGGCAAATACAGAATGTTAATGTTTGAATGCTAATGCTAACTTGCTAATGCTAGCGATCTAATGCTAGTGCTAATATCTGGTCATTGTCATACTGTATTTGTCCTCTATGATGAGAATAAGAGATCAGATGGCATTTAAGCATAACCCTTCATGAGAATATGAGATCAGATGGCATTTAAATAACCCTTCTTGTATATAGGCAAATACAGTAATGTTAATGTTTGAATGCTAATGCTAACTTGCTAATGCTAGCGATCTAATGCTAGTGCTAATATCTGCTCATTGTTATACTGTAAGTGTCCCATATGATGAGAATAAGACATCAGATGACATTTAAGCATAACCCTTTATGAGAATATGAGATCAGATAGCATTTATGCTTATCCATTCTTGTATATAGGCAAATACAGTAATGTTAATGTTTGAATGCTAATGCTAACTTGCTAATGCTAGCGATCTAATGCTAGTGCTAATATCTGGTCATTGTCATACTGTATTTGTCCTCTATGATGGGAATATGAGATCAGATGGCATTTAAGCATAACCCTTCATGAGAATATGAGATCAGATGCCATTTAAATAACCCTTCTTGTATATAGGCAAATACAGTAATGTTAATGTTTGAATGCTAATGCTAACTTGCTAATGCTAGCGATCTAATGCTAGTGCTAATATCTGCTCATTGTTATACTGTAAGTGTCCTCTATGATGAGAATAAGACATCAGATGACATTTAAGCATAACCCTTTATGAGAATATGAGATCATATAGCATTTATGCTTATCCATTCTTGTATATAGGCAAATACAGTAATGTTAATGTTTGAATGCTAATGCTAACTTGCTAATGCTAGCGATCTAATGCTAGTGCTAATATCTGGTCATTATCATACTGTATTTGTCCTCTATGATGGGAATATGAGATCAGATGGCATTTAAATAACCCTTCTTGTATATAGGCAAATACAGTAATGTTAATGTTTGAATGCTAATGCTAACTTGCTAATGCTAGCGATCTAATGCTAGTGCTAATATCTGCTCATTGTTATAGTGTAAGTGTCCTCTATGATGAGAATAAGACATCAGATGACATTTAAGCATAACCCTTTATGAGAATATGAGATCAGATAGAATTTATGCTTATCCATTCTTGTATATAGGCAAATACAGTAATGTTAATGTTTGAAAGCTAATGCTAACTTGCTAATGCTAGCGATCTAATGCTAGTGCTAATATCTGGTCATTGTCATACTGTAAGTGTTCTCTATGATGGGAATATGAGATCAGATGGCATTAATGCATATACCTTCATGAGAATATGAGATCAGATGGCATTTAATTAACCCTTCTTGTATATAGGCTAATACAGTAATGATAATGTTTGAATGCTAATGCTAAGTTGCTAATGCTAGCGATCTAATGCTAGTGCTAATATCTGCTCATTGTTATAATGTAAGTGTCTTCAATGTTGAAAATAAGACATCAGATGGCATTTAAGCATAACCCTTGAAGAGATTATGAGAACAGATGGCATTTAAATTATCCATTCTTGTATAAAGGCAAATACAGTAATGTTAATGTTTGAAAGCTAATGCTAACTTGCTAATGCTAGCAATCTAATGCTAGTGCTAAAATCTGGTGATTGTTATCCAGTACGTGTTCTCTATGATGAGAATATGAGATCAGATGGCAATAAAGCTTAACCCTTCTTGTATATAGGAAAATACAGTAATGTTAATGTTTGAATGCTAATTCTAACTTGCTAATGGCAGCGATCTAATGCTAGAGCTAATATATGTTCATTGTCATACTGTAAGTGTTCTCTATGATGGGAATATGAGAACAGATGCCATTTAATTAACCCTTCCTGTTTATAGGCTAATACAGTAATGTTAATGTTTGAATGCTAAGGCTAACTTGCTAATGCTAGCGATCTAATGCTAGTGCTAATATCTGCTCATTGTTATACTGTAAGTGTCCTCTATGATGAGAATAAGACATCAGATGGCATTTACGCATAACCCTTCATTAGAATATGAGATCAGATTGCATTTAATTAACCCTTCTTGTATATAGGCTAACAGAGTAATGTTAATGATTGAATGCTAATGCTCACTAGCTAATGCTAGCGATCTAATGCTAGTGCTAATATCTGCTCATTGTTATACTGTAAGTGTCCTCTATGATGAGAATAAGACATCAGATGACATTTAAGCATAACCCTTGATGAGAATATGAGATCAGATTGCATTTATGCTTATCCATTCTTGTATATAGGCAAATACAGTAATGTTAATGTTTGAATGCTAATGCTAACTTGCTAATGCTAGCGATCTAATGCTAGTGCTAATATCTGGTCATTGTCATACTGTATTTGTCCTCTATGATGGGAATATGAGATCAGATGGCATTTAAGCATAACCCTTCATGAGAATATGAGATCAGATGGCATTTAAATAACCCTTCTTGTATATAGGCAAATACAGTAATGTTAATGTTTGAATGCTAATGCTAACTTGCTAATGCTAGCGATCTAATGCTAGTGCCAATATCTGCTCATTGTAATACTGTAAGTGTCCTCTATGATGAGAATAAGACATCAGATGACATTTAAGCATAACCCTTGATGAGAATATGAGATCAGATAGCATTTATGCTTATCCATTCTTGTATATAGGCAAATACAGTACTGTTAATGTTTGTATGCTAATTCTAACTTGCTAATGCTAGCGATCTAATGCTAGTGCTAATATCTGGTCATTGTCGTACTGTAAGTGTTCTCTATGATGGGAATATGAGATCAGATGTCATTTAATTTACCCTTCTTGTATATAGGCAAATACAGTAATGTTAATGTTTGAATGCTAAGGCTAACTTGCTAATGCTAGCGATCTAATGCTAGTGCTAATATCTGCTCATTGTTATACTGTAAGTGTCCTCTATGATGAGAATAAGACATCAGATGGCATTTAAGCATAACCCTTCATGTGAATATGAGATAAGATGCCATTTAAATAACCCTTCTTGTATATAGGCAAATACAGTAATGTTAATGTTTGAATGCTAATGCTAACTTGCTAATGCTAACGATTTACTGCTAGTGCTAATATCTGCTCATTGTTATACTGGAAGTGTCCTCTATGATGAGAATAAGACATCAGATGACATTTAAGCATAACCCTTTATGAGAATATGAGATCATAAAGCATTTATGCTTATCCATTCTTGTATATAGGCAAATACAGTAATGTTAATGTTTGAATGCTAATGCTAACTTGCTAATGCTAGCGATCTAATGCTAGTGCTAATATCTGGTCATTGTCATACTGTATTTGTCCTCTATGATGGGAATATGAGATCAGATGGCATTTAAGCATAACCCTTCATGTGAATATGAGATCAGATGCCATTTAAATAACACTTCTTGTATATAGGCAAATACAGTCATGTTAATGTTTGAATGCCAAGGCTAACTTGCTAATGCTAGCGATCAAATGCTAGTGCTAATATCTGCTCATTGTTAAACTGTAAGTGTCCTCTATGATGAGAATAAGACATCAGATGACATTTAAGCATAACCCTTGATGAGAATATGAGATCATATAGCATTTATGCTTATCCAATCTTGTATATAGGCAAATACAGTAATGTTAATGTTTGAATGCTAATGCTAACTTGCTTATGCTAGCGATCTAATGCTAGTGCTAATATCTGGTCATTATCATTCTGTATTTGTCCTCTATGATGGGAATATGAGATCAGATGGCATTTAAATAACCCTTCTTGTATATAGGCAAATACAGTAATGTTAATGTTTGAATGCTAATGCTAACTTGCTAATGCTAGCGATCTAATGCTAGTGCTAATATCTGCTCATTGTTATAGTGTAAGTGTCCTCTATGATGAGAATAAGACATCAGATGACATTTAAGCATAACCCTTTATGAGAATATGAGATCAGATAGAATTTATGCTTATCCATTCTTGTATATAGCCAAATACAGTAATGTTAATGTTTGAAAGCTAATGCTGACTTGCTAATGCTAGCGATCTAATGCTAGTGCTAATATCTGGTCATTGTCATACTGTAAGTGTTCTCTATGATGGGAATATGAGATCAGATGGCATTAAAGCATTTACCTTCATGAGAATATGAGATCAGATGGCATTTAATTAACCCTTCTTGTATATGGGCTAATACAGTAATGATAATGTTTGAATGCTAATGCTAAGTTGCTAATGCTAGCGATCTAATGCTAGTGCTAATATCTGCTCATTGTTATAATGTTAGTGTCCTCAATGTTGAAAATAAGACATCAGATGGCATTTTAGCATAACCCTTCAAGAGATTATGAGAACAGATGGCATTTAAGCTTATCCATTCTGGTATAAAGGCAAATACAGTAATGTTAATGTTTGAATGCTAATGCTAACTTGCTAATGCTAGCGATCTAATGCTAGTGCTAATATCTGCTCATTGTTATACTGTAAGTGTTCTCTATGATGAGAATATGAGATCAGATGGCATTTAAGCTTAACCCTTCTTGTATATAGGAAAATACAGTAATGTTAATGTTTGAATGCTAATTCTAACTTGCTAATGGCAGCGATCTAATGCTAGAGCTAATATATGTTCACTGTAAGTGTCATCTATGATGAAATAAGATATCAGATGGCATTTATGATGGGAATATGAGAACAGATGGCATTTAATTAACCCTTCCTGTTTATAGGCTAATACAGTAATGTTAATGTTTGAATGCTAAGGCTAACTTGCTAATGCTAGCGATCTAATGCTAGTGCTAATATCTGCTCATTGTTATACTGTAAGTGTCCTCTATGATGAGAATAAGACATCAGATGGCATTTACGCATAACCCTTCATGAGAATATGAGATCAGATTGCATTTAATTAACCCTTCTTGTATATAGGCTAACAGAGTAATGTTAATGATTGAATGCTAATGCTAACTTGCTAATGCTAGCGATCTAATGCTAGTGCTAATATCTGCTCATTGTTATACTGTAAGTGTCCTCTATGATGAGAATAAGACATCAGATGACATTTAAGCATAACCCTTGATGAGAATATGAGATCAGATTGCATTTATGCTTATCCATTCTTGTATATAGGCAAATACAGTAATGTTAATTTTTGAATGCTAATGCTAACTTGCTAATGCTAGCGATCTAATGCTAGTGCTAATATCTGGTCATTGTCATACTGTATTTGTCCTCTATGATGGGAATATGAGATCAGATGGCATTTAAGCATAACCCTTCATGAGAATATGAGATCAGATGGCATTTAAATAACCCTTCTTGTATATAGGCAAATACAGTAATGTTAATGTTTGAATGCTAATGCTAACTTGCTAATGCTAGCGATCTAATGCTAGTGCCAATATCTGCTCATTGTAATACTGTATGTGTCCTCTATGATGAGAATAAGACATCAGATGACATTTAAGCATAACCCTTGATGAGAATATGAGATCAGATAGCATTTATGCTTATCCATTCTTGTATATAGGCAAATACAGTACTGTTAATGTTTGTATGCTAATTCTAACTTGCTAATTCTAGCGATCTAATGCTAGTGCTAATATCTGGTCATTGTTATACTGGATACTGTAATGAGAATAAGACATTGACTTTAAGCTATTTATGAGAATATGAGATCAGATGGCATTTAATTTTATCCATTTCTTGTATATAGGCAAATACAGTAATGTTAATGTTTGAATGCTAATGCTAACTTGCTAATGCTAGCGATCTAATGCTAGTGCTAATATCTGCTCATTGTTATACTGTATTTGTCCTCTATGATGAGAATAAGACATCAGATGGCATTTAAGCATAACCCTTCATGAGAATATGAGATAAGATGCCATTTAAATAACCCTTCTTGTATATAGGCAAATACAGTAATGTTAATGTTTGAATGCTAATGCTAACTTGCTAATGCTAGCGATCTAATGCTAGTGCTAATATCTGCTCATTGTTATACTGTAAGTGTCCTCTATGATGAGAATAAGACATCAGATGACATTTAAGCATAACCCTTTATGAGAATATGAGATCATATAGCATTTATGCTTATCCATTCTTGTATATAGGCAAAATACAGTAATGTTAATGTTTGAATGCTAATGCTAACTTGCTAATGCTAGCGATCTAATGCTAGTGCTAATATCTGGTCATTATCATACTGTATTTGTCCTCTATGATGGGAATATGAGATCAGATGGCATTTAAGCATAACCCTTCATGTGAATATGAGATCAGATGCCATTTAAATAACACTTCTTGTATATAGGCAAATACAGTAATGTTAATGTTTGAATGCTAATGCTAACTTGCTAATGCTAGCGATCTAATGCTAGTGCTAATATCTGCTCATTGTTAAACTGTAAGTGTCCTCTATGATGAGAATAAGACATCAGATGACATTTAAGCATAACCCTTTATGAGAATATGAGATCATATAGCATTTATGCTTATCCATTCTTGTATATAGGCAAATACAGTAATGTTAATGTTTGAATGCTAATGCTAACTTGCTTATGCTAGCGATCTAATGCTAGTGCTAATATCTGGTCATTATCATACTGTATTTGTCCTCTATGATGGGAATATGAGATCAGATGGCATTTAAATAACCCTTCTTGTATATAGGCAAATACAGTAATGTTAATGTTTGAATGCTAATGCTAACTTGCTAATGCTAGCGATCTAATGCTAGTGCTAATATCTGGTCATTGTCATACTGTAAGTGTTCTCTATGATGGGAATATGAGATCAGATGGCATTAAAGCATATACCTTCATGAGAATATGAGATCAGATGGCATTTAATTAACCCTTCTTGTATATAGGCTAATACAGTAATGATAATGTTTGAATGCTAATGCTAAGTTGCTAATGCTAGCGATCTAATGCTAGTGCTAATATCTGCTCATTGTTATAATGTTAGTGTCCTCAATGTTGAAAATAAGACATCAGATGGCATTTAAGCATAACCCTTCAAGAGATTATGAGAACAGATGGCATTTAAGCTTATCCATTCTTGTATAAAGGCAAATACAGTAATGTTAATGTTTGAAAGCTAATGCTAACTTGCTAATGCTAGCGATCTAATGCTAGTGCTAAAATCTGGGGATTGTTATACAGTACGTGTACTCTATGATGAGAATATGAGATCATATGGCAATAAAGCTTAACCCTTCTTGTATATAGGAAAATACAGTAATGTTAATGTTTGAATGCTAATTCTAACTTGCTAATGGCAGCGATCTAATGCTAGAGCTAATATATGTTCATTGTCATACTGTAAGTGTTCTCTATGATGGGAATATGAGAACAGATGGCATTTAATTAACCCTTCCTGTTTATAGGCTAATACAGTAATGTTAATGTTTGAATGCTAAGGCTAACTTGCTAATGCTAGCGATCTAATGCTAGTGCTAATATCTGCTCATTGTTATACTGTAAGTGTCCTCTATGATGAGAATAAGACATCAGATGGCATTTACGCATAACCCTTCATTAGAATATGAGATCAGATTGCATTTAATTAACCCTTCTTGTATATAGGCTAACAGAGTAATGTTAATGATTGAATGCTAATGCTAACTTGCTAATGCTAGCGATCTAATGCTAGTGCTAATATCTGCTCATTGTTATACTGTAAGTGTCCTCTATGATGAGAATAAGACATCAGATGACATTTAAGCATAACCCTTGATAAGAATATGAGATCAGACTGCATTTATGCTTATCCATTCTTGTATATAGGCAAATACAGTAATGTTAATTTTGAATGCTAATGCTAACTTGCTAATGCTAGCGATCTAATGCTAGTGCTAATATCTGGTCATTGTCATACTGTATTTGTCCTCTATGATGGGAATATGAGATCAGATGGCATTTAAGCATAACCCTTCATGAGAATATGAGATCAGATGGCATTTAAATAACCCTTCTTGTATATAGGCAAATACAGTAATGTTAATGTTTGAATGCTAATGCTAACTTGCTAATGCTAGCGATCTAATGCTAGTGCCAATATCTGCTCATTGTAATACTGTAAGTGTCCTCTATGATGAGAATAAGACATCAGATGACATTTAAAACCCTTGATAACCCTTGATGAGAATATGAGATCAGATAGCATTTATGCTTATCCATTCTAATTCTATATAATACAGTACTGTTAATGTTTGTATGCTAATTCTCTTGCTAATGATGCGAATATGCTAGTGCTAGACATCAGATGACATTTAAGCATAACCCTTCTCTATGATGAGAATATGAGATCAGATGGCATTTAATTTAACCCTTCTTGTATATAGACAAATACAGTAATGTTAATGTTTGAATGCTAATGCTAACTTGCTAATGCTAGCGATCTAATGCTAGTGCTAATATCTGCTCATTGTTATACTGTAAGTGTCCTCTATGATGAGAATAAGACATCAGATGGCATTTAAGCATAACCCTTCATGAAATATGAGATAAGATGCCATTTAAATAACCCTTCTTGTATATAGGCAAATACAGTAATGTTAATGTTTGAATGCTAATGCTAACTTGCTAGCGCTAATGATCTAATGCTAGTGCTAATATCTGCTCATTGTTATACTTGTCCTCTATAGACATCAATGACATTTCAGCTAACCCTATGATGAGAATATCAGATGGCATTTAATGCTTATCCATTCTTGTATATAGGCAAATACAGTAATGTTAATAATGTTGAATGCTAATGTTTGAATGCTAATGCTAACTTGCTAATGCTAGCGATCTAATGCTAGTGCTAATATCTGGTCATTGTTATACTGTATTTGTCCTCTATGATGGGAATATAAGACATCAGATGGCATTTAAGCATAACCCTTCATGAGAATATGAGATCAGATGGCATTTAAATAACCCTTCTTGTATATAGGCAAATACAGTAATGTTAATGTTTGAATGCTAATAACTAACTTGCTAATGCTAGCGATCTAATGCTAGTGCTAATATCTGCTCATTGTTAAACTGTAAGTGTCCTCTATGATGAGAATATACATCAGATGACATTTAAGCATAACCCTTATGAGAATATGAGATCATATGCATTTATGCTTATCCATTCTTGTATATAGGCAAATACAGTAATGTTAATGTTTGAATGCTAATGCTAACTTGCTAATGCTAGCGATCTAATGCTAGTGCTAATATCTGGTCATTGTCATACTGTATTTGTCCTCTATGATGGGAATATGAGATCAGATGGCATTTAAGCATAACCCTTCATGTGAAATATGAGATCAGATGCCATTTAAATAACCCTTCTTGTATATAGGCAAATACAGTCAATGTTAATGTTTGAATGCCAAAGCTAACTTGCTAATGCTAGCGATCTAATGCTAGTGCTAATATCTGCTCATTGTTAAACTGTAAGTGTCCTCTATGATGAGAATAAGACATCAGATGACATTTAAGCATAACCCTTGATGAGAATATGAGATCATATAGCATTTATGCTTATCCAATCTTGTATATAGGCAAATACAGTAATGTTAATGTTTGAATGCTAATGCTAACTTGCTAATGCTAGCGATCTAATGCTAGTGCTAATATCTGGTCATTATCATACTGTATTTGTCCTCTATGATGGGAATATGAGATCAGATGGCATTTAAATAACCCTTCTTGTATATAGGCAAATACAGTAATGTTAATGTTTGAATGCTAATGCTAACTTGCTAATGCTAGCGATCTAATGCTAGTGCTAATATCTGCTCATTGTTATACTGTAAGTGTCCTCTATGATGAGAATAAGACATCAGATGACATTTAAGCATAACCCTTTATGAGAATATGAGATCAGATAGAATTTATGCTTATCCATTCTTGTATATAGGCAAATACAGTAATGTTAATGTTTGAATGCTAATGCTAACTTGCTAATGCTAGCGATCTAATGCTAGTGCTAATATCTGGTCATTGTCATACTGTAAGTGTTCTCTATGATGGGAATATGAGATCAGATGGCATTTAAGCATAACCCTTCATGAGAATATGAGATCAGATGGCATTTAATTAACCCTTCTTGTATATAGGCAAATACAGTAATGTTAATGTTTGAATGCTAATGCTAACTTGCTAATGCTAGCGATCTAATGCTAGTGCTAATATCTGCTCATTGTTATACTGTTAGTGTCCTCTATGATGAAAATAAGACATCAGATGGCATTTAAGCATAACCCTTCATGAGAATATGAGATCAGATGGCATTTAAATTATCCATTCTTGTATATAGGGCAAATACAGTAATGTTAATGTTTGAATGCTAATGCTAACTTGCTAATGCTAGCGATCTAATGCTAGTGCTAATATCTGGTCATTGTTATACTGTAAGTGTCTCTATGATGAGAATATGAGATCAGATGGCATTTAAAATATGAGATCAGATTTTAACCCTTCTTGTATATAGGCAAATACAGTAATGTTAATGTTTGAATGCTAATGCTAACTTGCTAATGCTAGCGATCTAATGCTAGTGCTAATATCTGCTCATTGTTATACTGTAAGTGTCCTCTATGATGAGAATAAGACATCAGATGGCATTTAATGATGAGAATATGAGATCAGATGGCATTTAAATAACCCTTCTTGTATATAGGCAAATACAGTAATGTTAATGTTTGAATGCTAATTCTAACTTGCTAATGCTAGCGATCTAATGCTAGTGCTAAAATCTGGTCATTGTCATACTGTAAGTATGATGTAAGACATCAGATGACTATTAAGCATAACCCTTCATGAGAATATGAGATCAGATGGCATTTAATTAACCTTCTTGTTATAGGCAAATACAGTAATGTTAATGTTTGAATGCTAATGCTAACTTGCTAATGCTAGCGATCTAATGCTAGTGCTAATATCTGCTCATTGTTATACTGTAAGTGTCCTCTATGATGAGAATAAGACATCAGATGGCATTTAAGCATAACCCTTCATGAGAATATGAGATCAGATGGCATTTAAATAACCCTTCTTGTATATAGGCAAATACAGTAATGTTAATGTTTGAATGCTAATGCTAACTTGCTAATGCTAGCGATCTAATGCTAGTGCTAATATCTGCTCATTGTTATACTGTAAGTGTCCTCTATGATGAGAATAAGACATCAGATGACATTTAAGCATAACCCTTGATGAGAATATGAGATCAGATAGCATTTATGCTTATCCATTCTTGTATATAGGCAAATACAGTAATGTTATGTTTTTGAATGCTAATGCTAACTTGCTAATGCTAGCGATCTAATGCTAGTGCTAATATCTGGTCATTGTCATACTGTATTTGTCCTCTATGATGGGAATATGAGATCAGATGGCATTTAAGCATAACCCTTCATGAGAATATGAGATCAGATGGCATTTAAATAACCCTTCTTGTATATAGGCAAATACAGTAATGTTAATGTTTGAATGCTAATGCTAACTTGCTAATGCTAGCGATCTAATGCTAGTGCTAATATCTGCTCATTGTTATACTGTAAGTGTCCTCTATGATGAGAATAAGACATCAGATGACATTTAAGCATAACCCTTGATGAGAATATGAGATCAGATAGCATTTATGCTTATCCATTCTTGTATATAGGCAAATACAGTAATGTTAATGTTTGAATGCTAATTCTAACTTGCTAATGCTAGCGATCTAATGCTAGTGCTAATATCTGGTCATTGTTATACTGTAAGTGTTCTCTATGATGAGAATATGAGATCAGATGGCATTTAATTTAACCTTCTTGTATATAGAATACAGTAATGTTAATGTTTGAATGCTAATTGTTAATAACTTGCTAATGCTAGCGATCTAATGCTAGTGCTAATATCTGTTCATTGTTATACTGTAAGTGTTTGATGAGAATAAGACATCAGATGGCATTTAATTAACCCTTCATGTGAATATCTGATTGATAAGATAGGCATTTAATCAGATAACCCCTTCTGAGTATATATATGGAACTAAATAATCAATGCTAACTTGCTAATGCTAGCGATCTAATGCTAGTGCTAATATCTGCTCATTGTTATACTGTAAGTGTCCTCTATGATGAGAATAAGACATCAGATGACATTTAAGCATAACCCTTCATGAGAATATGAGATCAGATGGCATTTATGCTTATCCATTCTTGTATATAGGCAAATACAGTAATGTTAATGTTTGAATGCTAATGCTAACTTGCTAATGCTAGCGATCTAATGCTAGTGCTAATATCTGGTCATTGTCATACTGTATTTGTCCTCTATGATGGGAATAAGAGATCAGATGGCATTTAAGCATAACCCTTCATGAGAATATGAGATCAGATGGCATTTAAATAACCCTTCTTTTATATAGGCAAATACAGTAATGTTAATGTTTGAATGCTAATGCTAACTTGCTAATGCTAGCGATCTAATGCTAGTGCTAATATCTGCTCATTGTCATTCTGTATTTGTCCTCTATGATGGGAATATGAGATCAGATGGCATTTAAGCATAACCCTTCATGAGAATATGAGATCAGATGGCATTTAAATAACCCTTCTTGTATATAGGCAAATACAGTAATGTTAATGTTTGAATGCTAATGCTAACTTGCTAATGCTAGCGATCTAATGCTAGTGCTAATATCTGCTCATTGTTATACTGTAAGTGTCCTCTATGATGAGAATAAGACATCAGATGACATTTAAGCATAACCCTTCATGTGAATATGAGATCAGATGGCATTTAAATAACACTTCTTGTATAAAGGCAAATACAGTAATGTTAATGTTTGAATGCTAATGGTAACTTGCTTATGCTAGCGATCTAATGCTAGTGCTAATATCTGTTCATTATCATACTGTATTTGTCCTCTATGATGGGAATATGAGATCAGATGGCATTTAAATAACCCTTCTTGTATATAGGCAAATACAGAAATGTTAATGTTTGAATGCTAATGCTAGCGATCTAATGCTAGTGCTAATATCTGCTCATTGTTATACTGTAAGTGTCCTCTATGATGAGAATAAGACATCAGATGACATTTAAGCATAACCCTTTATGAGAATATGAGATCAGATAGAATTTATGCTTATCCATTCTTGTATATAGGCAAATACAGTAATGTTAATGTTTGAAAGCTAATGCTAACTTGCTAATGCTAGCGATCTAATGCTAGTGCTAATATCTGGTCATTGTCATACTGTAAGTGTTCTCTATGATGGGAATATGAGATCAGATGGCATTAAAGCATATACCTTCATGAGAATATGAGATCAGATGGCATTTAATTAACCCTTCTTGTATATAGGCTAATACAGTAATGTTAATGTTTGAATGCTAATGCTAAGTTGCTAATGCTAGCGATCTAATGCTAGTGCTAATATCTGCTCATTGTTATAATGTTAGTGTCCTCAATGATGAAAATAAGACATCAGATGGCATTTAAGCATAACCCTTCAAGAGATTATGAGAACAGATGGCATTTAAATTATCCATTCTTGTATAAAGGCAAATACAGTAATGTTAATGTTTGAAACTAATGCTAACTTGCTAATGCTAGCGATCTAATGCTAGTGCTAAAATCTGGTGATTGTTATACTGTACGTGTACTCTATGATGAGAATATGAGATCAGATGGCAATAAAGCTTAACCCTTCTTGTATATAGGAAAATACAGTAATGTTAATGTTTGAATGCTAATTCTAACTTGCTAATGGCAGCGATCTAATGCTAGAGCTAATATATGTTCATTGTCATACTGTAAGTGTTCTCTATGATGGGAATATGAGATCAGATGGCATTTAATTAACCCTTCTTGTATATAGGCTAATACAGTAATGATAATGTTTGAATGCTAAGGCTAACTTGCTAATGCTAGCGATCTAATGCTAGTGCTAATATCTGGTCATTGTCATACTGTAAGTGTTCTCTATGATGGAAATATGAGATCAGATGGCATTAAAGCATATACCTTCATGAGAATATGAGATCAGATGGCATTTAATTAACCCTTCTTGTATATAGGCTAATACAGTAATGATAATGTTTGAATGCTAATGCTAAGTTGCTAATGCTAGCGATCTAATGCTAGTGCTAATATCTGCTCATTGTTATAATGTTAGTGTCCTCAATGTTGAAAATAAGACATCAGATGGCATTTAAGCATAACCCTTCAAGAGATTATGAGAACAGATGGCATTTAAGCTTATCCATTCTTGTATAAAGGCAAATACAGTAATGTTAATGTTTGAAAGCTAATGCTAACTTGCTAATGCTAGCGATCTAATGCTAGTGCTAAAATCTGGTGATTGTTATACAGTACGTGTACTCTATGATGAGAATATGAGATCAGATGGCAATAAAGCTTAACCCTTCTTCTATATAGGAAAATACAGTAATGTTAATGTTTGAATGCTAATTCTAACTTGCTAATGGCAGCGATCTAATGCTAGAGCTAATATATGTTCATTATCATACTGTAAGTGTTCTCTATGATGGGAATATGAGAACGGATGGCATTTAATTAACCCTTCCTGTTTATAGGCTAATACAGTAATGTTAATGTTTGAATGCTAAGGCTAACTTGCTAATGCTAGCGATCTAATGCTAGTGCTAATATCTGCTCATTGTTATACTGTTAGTGTCCTCTATGATGAGAATAAGACATCAGATGGCATTTACGCATAACCCTTCATGAGAATATGAGATCAGATTGCATTTAATTAACCCTTCTTGTATATAGGCTAACAGAGTAATGTTAATGATTGAATGCTAATGCTAACTTGCTAATGCTAGCGATCTAATGCTAGTGCTAATATCTGCTCATTGTTATACTGTAAGTGTCCTCTATGATGGGAATATGAGATCAGATGGCATTTAATCATAACACTTCATGAGAATATGAGATCAGATGCCATTTAAATAACCCTTCTTGTATATAGGCAAATACAGTAATGTTAATGTTTGAATGCTAATGCTAACTTGCTAATGCTAGCGATCTAATGCTAGTGCTAATATCTGCTCATTGTTATACTGTAAGTGTCCTCTATGATGAGAATAAGACATCAGATGACATTTAAGCATAACCCTTGATGAGAATATGAGATCAGATAGCATTTATGCTTATCCATTCTTGTATATAGGCAAATACAGTAATGTTAATGTTTGAATGCTAATGCTAACTTGCTAATGCTAGCGATCTAATGCTAGTGCTAATATCTGGTCATTGTAATACTGTATTTGTCCTCTATGATGGGAATAAGAGATCAGATGGCATTTAAGCATAACCCTTGATGAGAATATGAGATCAGATGGCATTTAATTAACCCTTCTTGTATATAGGCAAATACAGTAATGTTAATGTTTGAATGCTAATGCTAACTTGCTAATGCTAGCGATCTAATGCTAGTGCTAATATCTGCTCATTGTTATACTGTAAGTGTCCTCTATGATGAGAATAAGACATCAGATGGCATTTAATTTAACCCTTCATGAGAATATGAGATCAGATAGCATTTAAATAATCCATTCTTGTATATAGGCAAATACAGTAATGTTAATGTTTGAATGCTAATGCTAACTTGCTAATGCTAGCGATCTAATGCTAGTGCTAATATCTGCTCATTGTCATTTGTAAGTGTTCTCTATGATGTGAATATGAGATCAGATGGCATTTAAATAACCCTTCTTGTATATAGGCAAATACAGTAATGTTAATGTTTGAATGCTAATAACTTGCTAATGCTAGAATCTAATGCTAGAGCTAATATCTGCTCATTGTTATACTGTAAGTTTATGATGAGAATAAGACATCAGATGACATTTCCCCTTTATGAGAATATGAGATCAATAGCATTTATACATCCATTCTTGTAATAGGCAAATACAGTTGTTAATGTTTGAATGCTAATGCTAACTTGCTAATGCTAGCGATCTAATGCTAGTGCTAATATCTGGTCATTGTCATACTGTATTTGTCCTCTATGATGAGAATATGAGATCAGATGGCATTTAAGCATAACCCTTCATGAGAATATGAGATCAGATGGCATTTAAATAACCCTTCTTGTATATAGGCAAATACAGTAATGTTAATGTTTGAATGCTAATGCTAACTTGCTAATGCTAGCGATCTAATGCTAGTGCTAATATCTGCTCATTGTTATACTGTAAGTGTCCTCTATGATGAGAATAAGACATCAGATGACATTTAAGCATAACCCTTCATGAGAATATGAGATCAGATAGCATTTATGCTTATCCATTCTTGTATAAAGGCAAATACAGTAATGTTAATGTTTGAATGCTAATGCTAACTTGCTAATGCTAGCGATCTAATGCTAGTGCTAATATCTGGTGATTGTTATACTGTAAGTGTACTCTATGATGAGAATATGAGATCAGATGGCAATAACGATCAGAACCTTTCTTGTATATAGGCAAATACAGTAATGTTAATGTTTGAATGCTAATTCTAACTTGCTAATGGTAGCGATCTAATCATTAGTTATGCTAATATCTGTTCATTGTCATACTGTAAGTGTTCTCTATGATGGGAATATGAGATCAGATGGCATTTAATTAACCCTTCTTGTATATAGGCTAATACAGTAATGTTAATGTTTGAATGCTAATTCTAACTTGCTAATGCTAGCGATCTAATGCTAGTGCTAATATCTGCTCATTGTTATACTGTAAGTGTCCTCTATGATGAGAATAAGACATCAGATGGCATTTAAGCATAACCCTTCATGAGAATATGAGATCAGATGGCATTTAATATCCATTCTTGTATATAGGCAAATACAGTAATGTTAATGTTTGAATGCTAATGCTAACTTGCTAATGCTAGCGATCTAATGCTAGTGCTAATATCTGCTCATTGTTATACTGTAAGTGTCCTCTATGATGAGAATATGACATCAGATGGCATTTAAGCATAACCCTTCATGAGAATATGAGATCAGATGGCATTTAAATTAACCCATTTTGTATATAGGCAAATACAGTAATGTTAATGTTTGAATGCTAATGCTAACTTGCTAATGCTAGCGATCTAATGCTAGTGCTAATATCTGCTCATTGTTATACTGTAAGTGTCCTCTATGATGGGAATAAGACATCAGATGACATTTAAGCATAACCCTTCATGAGAATATGAGATCAGATAGCATTTAAATAATCCTTCTTGTATATAGGCAAATACAGTAATGTTAATGTTTGAATGCTAATGCTAACTTGCTAATGCTAGCGATCTAATGCTAGTGCTAATATCTGGTCATTGTCATACTGTATTTGTCCTCTATGATGAGAATAAGACATCAGATGGCATTTAAGCATAACCCTTCATGAGAATATGAGATCAGATGGCATTTATAAATAACCCTTCTTGTATATAGGCAAATACAGTAATGTTAATGTTTGAATGCTAATGCTAACTTGCTAATGCTAGCGATCTAATGCTAGTGCTAATATCTGCTCATTGTCATACTGTAAGTGTCCTCTATGATGAGAATAAGACATCAGATGACATTTAAGCATAACCCTTCATGAGAATATGAGATCAGATAGCATTTATGCTTAACCATTCTTGTATATAGGCAAATACAGTAATGTTAATGTTTGAATGCTAATGCTAACTTGCTAATGCTAGCGATCTAATGCTAGTGCTAATATCTGGTCATTGTTATACTGTAATGTCTCTATGATGAGAATATGAGATCAGATGGCATTTAAATAACCCTTCTTGTATATAGGCAAATACAGTAATGTTAATGTTTGAATGCTAATGCTAACTTTGCTAATGCTAGCGATCTAATGCTAGTGCTAATATCTGCTCATTGTTATACTGTAAGTGTCCTCTATGATGAGAATAAGACATCAGATGACATTTAAGATAACCCTTCATGAGAATATGAGATCAGATGGCATTTAAATAACCCTTCTTGTATATAGGCAAATACAGTAATGTTAATGTTTGAATGCTAATGCTAACTTGCTAATGCTAGCGATCTAATGCTAGTGCTAATATCTGCTCATTGTCATACTGTATTTGTCCTCTATGATGAGAATATAAGAATCAGATGGCATTTAAGCATAACCCTTCATGAGAATATGAGATCAGATGGCATTTAAATATCCATTCTTGTATATAGGCAAATACAGTAATGTTAATGTTTGAATGCTAATGCTAACTTGCTAATGCTAGCGATCTAATGCTAGTGCTAATATCTGCTCATTGTTATACTGTAAGTGTCCTCTATGATGGGAATAAGACATCAGATGGCATTTAAGCATAACCCTTCATGAGAATATGAGATCAGATGGCATTTATAAATATCCATTCTTGTATATAGGCAAATACAGTAATGTTAATGTTTGAATGCTAATGCTAACTTGCTAATGCTAGCGATCTAATGCTAGTGCTAATATCTGTCATTGTTATACTGTATTTGTCCTCTATGATGGGAATATGAGATCAGATGGCATTTAAGCATAACCCTTCATGAGAATATGAGATCAGATGGCATTTAAATAACCCTTCTTGTATATAGGCAAATACAGTAATGTTAATGTTTGAATGCTAATGCTAACTTGCTAATGCTAGCGATCTAATGCTAGTGCTAATATCTGCTCATTGTTATACTGTAAGTGTCCTCTATGATGAGAATAAGACATCAGATGGCATTTAAGCATAACCCTTCATGAGAATATGAGATCAGATGGCATTTATGTTATCCATTCTTGTATATAGGCAAATACAGTAATGTTAATGTTTGAATGCTAATGCTAACTTGCTAATGCTAGCGATCTAATGCTAGTGCTAATATCTGGTCATTGTCATACTGTATTTGTCCTCTATGATGGGAATATGAGATCAGATGGCATTTAAATAACCCTTCATTATGTCAGATGGAATTTAATTAACCCTTCTTGTAAAAATACAGTAATGTTAATGTTTGAATGCTAATGCTAACTTGCTAATGCTAGCGATCTAATGCTAGTGCTAATATCTGCTCATTGTTATACTGTAAGTGTCCTCTATGATGAGAATAAGACATCAGATGACATTTAAGCATAACCCTTTATGAGAATATGAGATCAGATAGCATTTAAATTATCCATTCTTGTATATAGGCAAATACAGTAATGTTAATGTTTGAATGCTAATGCTAACTTGCTAATGCTAGCGATCTAATGCTAGTGCTAATATCTGGTCATTGTCATACTGTAAGTGTTCTCTATGATGGGAATATGAGATCAGATGGCATTAAAGCATATACCTTCATGAGAATATGAGATCAGATGGCATTTAATTAACCCTTCTTGTATATAGGCTAATACAGTAATGATAATGTTTGAATGCTAATGCTAAGTTGCTAATGCTAGCGATCTAATGCTAGTGCTAATATCTGCTCATTGTTATAATGTTAGTGTCCTCAATGTTGAAAATAAGACATCAGATGGCATTTAAGCATAACCCTTCAAGAGAATATGAGAACAGATGGCATTTAAATTATCCATTCTTGTATAAAGGCAAATACAGTAATGTTAATGTTTGAAAGCTAATGCTAACTTGCTAATGCTAGCGATCTAATGCTAGTGCTAAAATCTGGTGATTGTTATACTGTAAGTGTACTCTATGATGAGAATATGAGATCAGATGGCAATTAAAGCTTAACCCTTCTTGTATATAGGAAAATACAGTAATGTTAATGTTTGAATGCTAATTCTAACTTGCTAATGCTAGCGATCTAATGCTAATATCTGCTAATATATGTTCATTGTCATACTGTAAGTGTTTAAGCTCTATGATGGGAATATGAGATCAGATGGCATTTAATTAACCCTTCTTGTATATAGGCTAATACAGTAATGTTAATGTTTGAATGCTAATGCTAACTTGCTAATGCTAGCGATCTAATGCTAGTGCTAATATCTGCTCATTGTTATACTGTAAGTGTTCTCTATGATGAGAATAAGACATCAGATGGCATTTAAGCATAACCCTTCATGAGAATATGAGATCAGATGGCATTTAATTAACCCATTCTTGTATATAGGCTAATACAGTAATGATAATGTTTGAATGCTAATGCTAACTTGCTAATGCTAGCGATCTAATGCTAGTGCTAATATCTGCTCATTGTTATAATGTTAGTGTCCTCTATGTTGAAAAATAAGACATCAGATGGCATTTAAGCATAACCCTTCAAGAGATTATGAGAACAGATGGCATTTAATTATCCATTCTTGTATATAGGCAAATACAGTAATGTTAATGTTTGAATGCTAATGCTAACTTGCTAATGCTAGCGATCTAATGCTAGTGCTAATATCTGCTCATTGTTATACTGTAAGTGTCCTCTATGATGAGAATAAGACATCAGATGGCATTTAAGCATAACCCTTCATGAGAATATGAGATCAGATGGCATTTAAATTAACCATTCTTGTATATAGGCAAATACAGTAATGTTAATGTTTGAATGCTAATGCTAACTTGCTAATGCTAGCGATCTAATGCTAGTGCTAATATCTGGTCATTGTCATACTGTAATATGTTCTCTATGATGGAATAAGAATATGAGATCAGATGGCATTTAATTAACCCTTCTTGTATATAGGCAAATACAGTAATGTTAATGTTTGAATGCTAATGCTAACTTGCTAATGCTAGCGATCTAATGCTAGTGCTAATATCTGCTCATTGTTATACTGTAAGTGTCCTCTATGATGAGAATAAGACATCAGATGGCATTTAAGCATAACCCTTCATGAGAATATGAGATCAGATGCATTTAATTAACCCTTCTTGTATATAGGCAAATACAGTAATGTTAATGTTTGAATGCTAATGCTAACTTGCTAATGCTAGCGATCTAATGCTAGTGCTAATATCTGCTCATTGTTATACTGTAAGTGTCCTCTATGATGAGAATAAGACATCAGATGGCATTTAAGCATAACCCTTCATGAGAATATGAGATCAGATGGCATTTAAATAACCCTTCTTGTATATAGGCAAATACAGTAATGTTAATGTTTGAATGCTAATGCTAACTTGCTAATGCTAGCGATCTAATGCTAGTGCTAATATCTGCTCATTGTTATACTGTAAGTGTCCTCTATGATGAGAATAAGACATCAGATGACATTTAAGCATAACCCTTGATGAGAATATGAGATCAGATAGCATTTAAATTATCCATTCTTGTATATAGGCAAATACAGTAATGTTAATGTTTGAATGCTAATGCTAACTTGCTAATGCTAGCGATCTAATGCTAGTGCTAATATCTGGTCATTGTCATACTGTAAGTGTTCTCTATGATGAGAATATGAGATCAGATGGCATTTAATTAACCCTTCTTGTATATAGGCAAATACAGTAATGTTAATGTTTGAATGCTAATTCTAACTTGCTAATGCTAGCGATCTAATGCTAGTGCTAATATCTGCTCATTGTTATACTGTAAGTGTCCTCTATGATGAGAATAAGAGATCAGATGGCATTTAAGCATAACCCTTCATGTAGAATATGAGATAAGATGCCATTTAAATAACCCTTCTATATATAGTTAATGTTTGAATGCTAATGCTAACTTGCTAATGCTAGCGATCTAATGCTAGTCAGATTATCTGCTCATTGTAATACTTAATATGCTCATTGTCATATAGGCAAATGTCAATGTTATGAGAATAAGACATCAGATGACATTTAAGCTAACCCTTGATGAGAATATGAGATCAGATAATTTAATTATCCCCTTCTTGTATATAGGCAAATACAGTAATGTTAATGTTTGAATGCTAATGCTAACTTGCTAATGCTCGATCTAATGCTAGTGCTAATATCTGCTCATTGTTATACTGTAATATGTGTCCTCTATGATGAGAATAAGACATCAGATGGCATTTAAGCATAACCCTTCTTGAGAATATGAGATCATATAGCATTTATGCTTATCCATTCTTGTATATAGGCAAATACAGTAATGTTAATGTTTGAATGCTAATGCTAACATCATCTTGCTAATGCTAGCGATCTAATGTTAATGTTTGAGAATACTAACTAATATGAGATCAGATGGCTTTAATATCCATTCTTGTTATATATAGGCAAATACAGTAATGTTAATGTTTGAATGCTAATGCTAACTTGCTAATGCTAGCGAATAATGCTATCTAATATCTGGTCATGGCATTTAATGATGGGAATAACCCTTCATGAGAATATGAGATCAGATGGCATTTAAATTAACCCTTCTTGTATATAGGCAAATACAGTAATGTTAATGTTTGAATGCTAATGCTAACTTGCTAATGCTAGCGATCTAATGCTAGTGCTAATATCTGCTCATTGTTATACTGTAAGTGTCCTCTATGATGAGAATAAGACATCAGATGACATTTAAGCATAACCCTTCATGAGAATATGAGATCAGATAGCATTTAAATAACCCATTCTTGTATATAGGCAAATACAGTAATGTTAATGTTTGAATGCTAATGCTAACATGCTAATGCTAGCGATCTAATGCTAGTGCTAATATCTGCTCATTGTCATACTGTAAGTGCTATGTTCTATGAGATCATGATGGGAATATGAGATCATGAGATCATTTAATTAACCCTTCTTGTATATAGGCAAATACAGTAATGTTAATGTTTGAATGCTAATTCTAACTTGCTAATGCTAGCGATCTAATGCTAGTGCTAATATCTGGTCATTGTCATACTGTAAGTGTTCTCTATGATGGGAATATGAGATCAGATGGCATTTAAAATAACCCTCCATTCTTGTATATAGGCAAATACAGTAATGTTAATGTTTGAATGCTAATGCTAACTTGCTAATGCTAGCGATCTAATGCTAGTGCTAATATCTGCTCATTGTTATACTGTAAGTGTCCTCTATGATGAGAATAAGACATCAGATGGCATTTAAGCATAACCCTTCATGAGAATATGAGATCAGATGCCATTTAAATAACCCTTCTTGTATATAGGCAAATACAGTAATGTTAATGTTTGAATGCTAATGCTAACTTGCTAATGCTAGCGATCTAATGCTAGTGCTAATATCTGCTCATTGTTATACTGTAAGTGTCCTCTATGATGAGAATAAGACATCAGATGACATTTAAGCATAACCCTTTATGAGAATATGAGATCATATAGCATTTATGCTTATCCATTCTTGTATATAGGCAAATACAGTAATGTTAATGTTTGAATGCTAATGCTAACTTGCTAATGCTAGCGATCTAATGCTAGTGCTAATATCTGGTCATTGTCATACTGTATTTGTCCTCTATGATGGGAATATGAGATCAGATGGCATTTAAGCATAACCCTTCATGAGAATATGAGATCAGATGGCATTTAAATAACCCTTCTTGTATATAGGCAAATACAGTAATGTTAAAGTTTGAATGCTAATGCTAACTTGCTAATGCTAGCGATCTAATGCTAGTGCTAATATCTGCTCATTGTTATACTGTAAGTGTCCTCTATGATGAGAATAAGACATCAGATGACATTTAAGCATAACCCTTCATGAGAATATGAGATCAGATAGCATTTATGCTTATCCATTCTTGTATATAGGCAAATACAGTAATGTTAATGTTTGAATGCTAATGCTAACTTGCTAATGCTAGCGATCTAATGCTAGTGCTAATATCTGGTCATTGTCATACTGTAATTGTTCTCTATGATGAGAATATGAGATCAGATGGCAATTAATTAAATTAACCCTTCTTGTATATAGGCAAATAAAGTAATGTTAATGTTTGAATGCTAATTCTAACTTGCTAATGCTAGCGATCTAATGCTAGTGCTAATATCTGTTCATTGTCATACTGTAAGTGTTCTCTATGATGGGAATAAGACATCAGATGGCATTTAAGCATAACCCTTCATGAGAATATGAGAACAGATGGCATTTAAGCATATCCATTCTTGTTTATAGGCAAATAGAGTAATGTTAATGTTTGAATGCTAATGCTAACTTGCTAATGCTAGCGATCTAATGCTAGTGCTAATATCTGGTCATTGTCATACTGTATTTGTCCTCTATGATGGGAATATGAGATCAGATGGCATTTAAGCATAACCCTTCATGAGAATATGAGATCAGATGGCATTTAAATAACCCTTCTTGTATATAGGCAAATACAGTAATGTTAATGTTTGAATGCTAATGCTAACTTGCTAATGCTAGCGATCTAATGCTAGTGCTAATATCTGCTCATTGTTATACTGTAAGTGTCCTCTATGATGAGAATAAGACATCAGATGACATTTAAGCATAACCCTTGATGAGAATATGAGATCAAATAGCATTTATGCTTATCCATTCTTGTATATAGGCAAATACAGTAATGTTAATGTTTGAATGCTAATGCTAACTTGCTAATGCTAGCGATCTAATGCTAGTGCTAATATCTGGTCATTGTCATACTGTACATGTCCTCTATGATGAAGAATATGAGATCAGATGGCATTTAAAAGCATAACCCTTCTTGAGAATATGAGATATAGGGCATTTAAATACAGTAATGTTAATGTTTGAATGCTAATTCTAACCTGCTAATGCTAGCGATCTAATGCTAGTGCTAATATCTGTTCATTGTTATACTGTAAGTGTCCTCTATGATGAGAATAAGACATCAGATGGCATTTAAGCATAACCCTTCATGTGAATATGAGATCAAATAGCATTTATGCTTATCCATTCTTGTATATAGGCAAATACAGTAATGTTAATGTTTGAATGCTAATTCTAACTTGCTAATGCTAGCGATCTAATGCTAGTGCTAATATCTGGTCATTGTCATACTGTAAGTGTTCTCTATGATGGGAATATGAGATCAGATGGCGTTTAATTAACCCTTCCTGTATATAGGCAAATACAGTAATGTTAATGTTTCTAATGCTAATGCTAACTTGCTAATGCTAGCGATCTAATGCTAGTGCTAATATCTGCTCATTTTTATACTGTAAGTGTCCTCTATGATGAGAATAAGATATCAGATGACATTTAAGCATAACCCTTGATGAGAATATGAGATCAAATAGCATTTATGCTTATCCATTCTTGTATATAGGCAAATACAGTAATGTTAATGTTTGAATGCTAATTCTAACTTGCTAATGCTAGCGATTTAATGCTAGTGCTAATATCTGCTCATTGTTATACTGTAAGTGTCCTCTATGATGAGAATAAGACATCAGATGGCATTTACGCATAACCCTTCATGAGAATATGAGAACAGATGGCATTTAAGATTATCCATTCTTGTTTATAGGCAAATACAGTAATGTTAATGTTTAAAAGGTAATGCTAACTTGCTAATGCTAGCGATCTAATGCTAGTGCTAATATCTGGTCATTGTCATACTGTATTTGTCCTCTATGATGGGAATATGAGAACAGATGGCATTTAAGCATAACCCTTCATGAGAATATGAGATCAGATGGAATTAAATTAACCCTTCTTGTATATAGGCAAATACAGTAATGTTAATGTTTGAATGCTAATGCTAACATGCTAATGCTAGCGATCTAATGCTAGTGCTAATATCTGCTCATTGTCATACTGTAAGTGTCCTCTTTGATGAGAATAAGACATCAGATGACATTTAAGCATAACCCTTGATGAGAATATGAGATCAGATAGCATTTATGCTTATCCATTCTTGTATATAGGCAAATACAGTAATGTTAATGTTTGAATGCTAATGCTAACTTGCTAATGCTAGCGATTTAATGCTAGTGCTAATATCTGGTCATTGTCATACTGTATTTGTCCTCTATGATGGGAATATGAGATCAGATGGCATTTAAGCATAACCCTTCATGAGAATATGAGATCAGATGGCATTTAAATAACCCTTCTTGTATATAGGCAAATACAGTAATGTTAATGTTTGAATGCTAATGCTAACTTGCTAATGCTAGCGATCTAATGCTAGTGCTAATATCTGCTCATTGTTATACTGTAAGTGTTCTCTATGATGGGAATATGAGATCAGATGGCATTTAATTAACCCTTCTTGAGAATATGAGATCAGATGGCAAATACAGTAATCCATTCTTGTATATAGGCAAATACAGTAATGTTAATGTTTGAATGCTAATGCTAACTTGCTAATGCTAGCGATCTAATGCTAGTGCTAATATCTGCTCATTGTTATACTGTAAGTGTCCTCTATGATGAGAATAAGAGATCAGATGACATTTAAGCATAACCCTTCATGAGAATATGAGATCAGATGGCATTTAAATAACCTTTTGTATATAGGCAAATACAGTAATGTTAATGTTTGAATGCTAATGCTAACTTGCTAATGCTAGCGATCTAATGCTAGTGCTAATATCTGCTCATTGTCATACTGTATTTGTCCTCTATGATGAGAATAAGACATCAGATGGATTTATAACCCTTCATGAGAATATGAGATCAGATGGCATTTAAATAACCCTTCTTGTATATAGGCAAATACAGTAATGTTAATGTTTGAATGCTAATGCTAACTTGCTAATGCTAGCGATCTAATGCTAGTGCTAATATCTGCTCATTGTTATACTGTAAGTGTCCTCTATGATGAGAATAAGACATCAGATGACATTTAAGCATAACCCTTCATGAGAATATGAGATCAGATGGAATTTAAATAACCCTTCTTGTATATAGGCAAATACAGTAATGTTAATGTTTGAATGCTAATGCTAACTTGCTAATGCTAGCGATCTAATGCTAGTGCTAATATCTGCTCATTGTTATACTGTAAGTGTCCTCTATGATGAGAATAAGACATCAGATGACATTTAAGCATAACCCTTCATGAGAATATGAGATCAGATGGCATTTAAATATCCATTCTTGTATATAGGCAAATACAGTAATGTTAATGTTTGAAAAGCTAATGCTAACTTGCTAATGCTAGCGATCTAATGCTAGTGCTAATATCTGGTCATTGTCATACTGTATTTGTCCTCTATGATGGGAATATGAGATCAGATGGCATTTAAGCATAACCCTTCATGAGAATATGAGATCAGATGTCATTTAATTAATCATTCTTATATATAGGCAAATATTGTAATGTTAATGTTTGAATGCTAATGCTAACTTGCTAATGCTAGCGATCTAATGCTAGTGCTAATATCTGCTCATTGTTAAACTGTAAGTGTCCTCTATGATGAGAATAAGACATCAGATGACATTTAAGCATAACCCTTTATGAGAATATGAGATCATATAGCATTTATGCTTATCCAATCTTGTATATAGGCAAATACAGTAATGTTAATGTTTGAATGCTAATGCAAACTTGCTTATGCTAGCGATCTAATGCTAGTGCTAATATCTGGTCATTATCATACTGTATTTGTCCTCTATGATGGGAATCTTTGATGGGAATATGAGATCAGATGGCATTTAAATAACCCTTCTTGTATATAGGCAAATACAGTAATGTTAATGTTTGAATGCTAATGCTAACTTGCTAATGCTAGCGATCTAATGCTAGTGCTAATATCTGCTCATTGTTATAGTTTAAGTGTCCTCTATGATGAGAATAAGACATCAGATGACATTTAAGCATAACCCTTTATGAGAATATGAGATCAGATAGAATTTATGCTTATCCATTCTTGTATATAGGCAAATACAGTAATGTTAATGTTTGAAAGCTAATGCTAACTTGCTATTGCTAGCGATCTAATGCTAGTGCTAATATCTGGTCATTGTCATACTGTAAGTGTTCTCTATGATGGGAATATGAGATCAGATGGCATTAAAGCATATACCTTCATGAGAATATGAGATCAGATGGCATTTAATTAACCCTTCTTGTATATCGGCTAATACAGTAATGATAATGTTTGAATGCTAATGCTAAGTTGCTAATGCTAGCGATCTAATGCTAGTGCTAATATCTGCTCATTGTTATAATGTTAGTGTCCTCAATGTTGAAAATAAGACATCAGATGGCATTAAAGCATAACCCTTCAAGAGATTATGAGAACAGATGGCATTTAAATTATCCATTCTTGTATAAAGGCAAATACAGTAATGTTAATGTTTGAAAGCTAATGCTAACTTGCTAATGCTAGCGATCTAATGCTAGTGCTAAAATCTGGTGATTGTTATACAGTACGTGTACTCTATGATGAGAATATGAGATCAGATGGCAATAAAGCTTAACCCTTCTTGTATATAGGAAAATACAGTAATGTTAATGTTTGAATGCTAATTCTAACTTGCTAATGGCAGCGATCTAATGCTAGAGCTAATATATGTTCATTGTCATACTGTAAATGTTCTCTATGATGGGAATATTAGAACAGATGGCATTTAATTAACCCTTCCTGTTTATAGGCTAATACAGTAATGTTAATGTTTGAATGCTAATGCTAACTTGCTAATGCTAGCGATCTAATGCTAGTGCTAATATCTGCTCATTGTTATACTGTAAGTGTCCTCTATGATGAGAATAAGACATCAGATGGCATTTAAGCATAACCCTTCATGAGAATATGAGAACAGATGGCATTTAAGATTATCCATTCTTGTTTATAGGCAAAATACAGTAATGTTAATGTTTAAAAGGTAATGCTAACTTGCTAATGCTAGCGATCTAATGCTAGTGCTAATATCTGGTCATTGTCATACTGTATTTGTCCTCTATGATGGGAATATGAGAACAGATGGCATTTAAGCATAACCCTTCATGAGAATATGAGATCAGATGGAATTTAATTAACCCTTCTTGTATATAGGCAAATACAGTAATGTTAATGTTTGAATGCTAATGCTAACTTGCTAATGCTAGCGATCTAATGCTAGTGCTAAAATCTGCTCATTGTCATACTGTAAGTGTCCTCTTTGATGAGAATAAGACATCAGATGACATTTAAGCATAACCCTTGATGAGAATATGAGATCAGATAGCATTTATGCTTATCCATTCTTGTATATAAGGCAAATACAGTAATGTTAATGTTTGAATGCTAATGCTAACTTGCTAATGCTAGCGATCTAATGCTAGTGCTAATATCTGCTCATTGTCATACTGTAAGTGTCCTCTATGATGAGAATAAGAGATCAGATGGCATTTAAGCATAACCCTTCATGAGAATATGAGATCAGATGGCATTTAAATAATCCATTCTTGTATATAGGCAAATACAGTAATGTTAATGTTTGAATGCTAATGCTAACTTGCTAATGCTAGCGATCTAATGCTAGTGCTAATATCTGGTCATTGTCATACTGTATTTGTCCTCTATGATGGGAATATGAGATCAGATGGCATTTAAGCATAACCCTTCATGAGAATATGAGAACAGATGGCATTTAAGCTTATCCATTCTTGTTTATAGGCAAATACAGTAATGTTAATGTTTGAATGCTAATGCTAACTTGCTAATGCTAGCGATCTAATGCTAGTGCTAATATCTGGTCATTGTCATACTGTATTTGTCCTCTATGATGGGAATATGAGAACAGATGGCATTTAAGCATAACCCTTCATGAGAATATGAGATCAGATGGCTTTTAATTAACCCTTCTTGTATATAGGCAAATACAGTAATGTTAATGTTTGAATGCTAATGCTAACTTGCTAATGCTAGCGATCTAATGCTAGTGCTAATATCTGCTCATTGTTATACTGTAAGTGTCCTCTATGATGAGAATAAGACATCAGATGGCATTTAAGCATAACCCTTCATGAGAATATGAGATCAAATAGCATTTATGTTTATCCATTCTTGTATATAGGCAAATATAATGTTAATGTTTGAATGCAAATAACTTGCTAATGCTAGCGATTAATGCTTGAATAATATCTGCTCATTGTTATACTGTAAGTGTCCTAATATGATGAGAATAAGACATCAGATGTCATTTAAGCATAACCCTTCATGAGAATATGAGATCAGATGGCATTTATGCTTATCCATTCTTTATGCTTATATATAGGCAAATACAGTAATGTTAATGTTTGAATGCTAATGCTAACTTGCTAATGCTAGCGATCTAATGCTAGTGCTAATATCTGGTCATTGTTATACTGTATTTGTCCTCTCTTGATGAATATAAGACATCAGATGGCATTTAAGCATAACCCTTCATGAGAATATGAGATCAGATGGCATTTAATTTAACCCATTCTTGTATATAGGCAAATACAGTAATGTTAATGTTTGAATGCTAATGCTAACTTGCTAATGCTAGCGATCTAATGCTAGTGCTAATATCTGCTCATTGTTATACTGTAAGTGTCCTCTATGATGAGAAATAAGACATCAGATGACATTTAAGCATAACCCTTCATGAGAATATGAGATCAGATGGCATTTAAATTATCCATTCTTGTATATAGGCAAATACAGTAATGTTAATGTTTGAATGCTAATGCTAACTTGCTAATGCTAGCGATCTAATGCTAGTGCTAATATCTGCTCATTGTTATACTGAGATCAGATGTCCTCTAACCCTTCATGAGAATATGAGATCAGATGGAATTAAATTAATATAAAAATGTTAATGTAATGCTTTCTAACATGCTAATGAGAATAATGTGAGAACAGATGACATTTAAGCATAACCCTTCATGAGAATATGAGATCAGATGGCATTTAATTATCCATTCTTGTATATAGGCAAATACAGTAATGTTAATGTTTGAATGCTAATGCTAACTTGCTAATGCTAGCGATCTAATGCTAGTGCTAATATCTGCTCATTGTCATACTGTAAGTGTCCTCTATGATGGGAAATAAGACATCAGATGGCATTTAAGCATAACCCTTCATGAGAATATGAGATCAGATGGCATTTATGCTTATCCATTCTTGTATATAGGCAAATACAGTAATGTTAATGTTTGAATGCTAATGCTAACTTGCTAATGCTAGCGATCCTTCAATGCTAGTTATGCTAATATCTGCTCATTGTCATAATGTAAGTGTCCTCTATGATGAGAATAAGACATCAGATGACATTTAAGCTAACCCTTCATTGAGAATATAGATCAGATGCATTTATGTTATCCATTCTTGTATATAGGCAAATACAGTAATGTTAATGTTTGAATGCTAATGAACTTGCTAATGATGCGATCTAATTAGTGCTAATATCTGCATTGTCATACTGTATTTGTCCTCTATGATGAGAATATGAGATCAGATGGCATTTAAATAACCCATTCTTGTATATAGGCAAATACAGTAATGTTAATGTTTGAATGCTAATGCTAACTTGCTAATGCTAGCGATCTAATGCTAGTGCTAATATCTGCTCATTGTTATACTGTAAGTGTCCTCTATGATGAGAATAAGACATCAGATGACATTTAAGCATAACCCTTTATGAGAATATGAGATCAGATAGCATTTATGCTTATCCATTCTTGTATATAGGCAAATACAGTAATGTTAATGTTTGAATGCTAATGCTAACTTGCTAATGCTAGCGATCTAATGCTAGTGCTAATATCTGGTCATTGTCATACTGTAAGTGTCCTCTATGATGAGAATATGAGATCAGATGGCATTTTAAGCATACCCTTCATGAGAATATGAGATCAGATGGCATTTAATTAACCCTTCTTGTATATAGGCAAATACAGTAATGTTAATGTTTGAATGCTAATGCTAACTTGCTAATGCTAGCGATCTAATGCTAGTGCTAATATCTGCTCATTGTTATACTGTTAGTGTCCTCTATGATGAAAATAAGACATCAGATGGCATTTAAGCATAACCCTTCATGAGAATATGAGAACAGATGGCATTTAAATTATCCATTCTTGTATATAGGCAAATACAGTAATGTTAATGTTTGAATGCTAATGCTAACTTGCTAATGCTAGCGATCTAATGCTAGTGCTAATATCTGGTCATTGTTATACTGTATTTGTCCTCTATGATGAGAATATGAGATCAGATGGCATTTAAGGCAATGATGAATAATAAGATCAGATGGCATTTAAATAACCCTTCTTGTATATAGGAAAATACAGTAATGTTAATGTTTGAATGCTAATTCTAACTTGCTAATGCTAGCGATCTAATGCTAGTGCTAATATCTGTTCATTGTCATACTGTAAGTGTTCTCTATGATGGGAATATTAGAACAGATGGCATTTAATAACCCTTCCAGATGTTTATAGGCTATAGGCAAATACAGTAATGTTAATGTTTGAATGCTAATGCTAACTTGCTAATGCTAGCGATCTAATGCTAGTGCTAATATCTGCTCATTGTTATACTGTAAGTGTCCTCTATGATGAGAATAAGACATCAGATGGCATTTAAGCATAACCCTTCATGAGAATATGAGATCAGATGGCATTTAAGATTATCCATTCTTGTATATAGGCAAATACAGTAATGTTAATGTTTGAATGCTAATGCTAACTTGCTAATGCTAGCGATCTAATGCTAGTGCTAATATCTGGTCATTGTCATACTGTATTTGTCCTCTATGATGGGAATATGAGATCAGATGGCATTTAAGCATAACCCTTCATGAGAATATGAGATCAGATGGAATTTAAATTAACCCATTCTTGTATATAGGCAAATACAGTAATGTTAATGTTTGAATGCTAATGCTAACTTGCTAATGCTAGCGATCTAATGCTAGTGCTAATATCTGCTCATTGTCATACTGTAAGTGTCCTCTATGATGAGAATAAGACATCAGATGACATTTAAGCATAACCCTTCATGAGAATATGAGATCAGATAGCATTTATGCTTATCCATTCTTGTATATAGGCAAATACAGTAATGTTAATGTTTGAATGCTAATGCTAACTTGCTAATGCTAGCGATCTAATGCTAGTGCTAATATCTGGTCATTGTCATACTGTATTTGTCCTCTATGATGGGAATATGAGATCAGATGGCATTTAAGCATAACCCTTCATGAGAATATGAGATCAGATGGCATTTAAATAATCCCTTCTTGTATATAGGCAAATACAGTAATGTTAATGTTTGAATGCTAATGCTAACTTGCTAATGCTAGCGATCTAATGCTAGTGCTAATATCTGCTCATTGTTATACTGTAAGTGTCCTCTATGATGAGAATAAGACATCAGATGACATTTAAGCATAACCCTTTATGAGAATATGAGATCAGATAGCATTTAAATTATCCATTCTTGTATATAGGCAAATACAGTAATGTTAATGTTTGAATGCTAATGCTAACTTGCTAATGCTAGCGATCTAATGCTAGTGCTAATATCTGGTCATTGTCATACTGTATTGTCCTCTATGATGGGAATATGAGATCAGATGGCATTTAAGCATAACCCTTCATGAGAATATGAGATCAGATGGCATTTAATTAACCATTCTTGTATATAGGCAAATACAGTAATGTTAATGTTTGAATGCTAATGCTAACTTGCTAATGCTAGCGATCTAATGCTAGTGCTAATATCTGCTCATTGTTATACTGTAAGTGTCCTCTATGATGAGAATAAGACATCAGATGACATTTAAGCATAACCCTTCATGAGAATATGAGATCAGATAGCATTTATGCTTATCCAATCTTGTATATAGGCAAATACAGTAATGTTAATGTTTGAATGCTAATGCTAACTTGCTAATGCTAGCGATCTAATGCTAGTGCTAATATCTGGTCATTGTCATACTGTATTTGTCCTCTATGATGGGAATATGAGATCAGATGGCATTTAAATAACCCTTCTTGAGAATATGAGATCAAATGGCAGTAATGTTAATGTTTGAAATACAGTAATGTTAATGTTTGAATGCTAGCTAACTTGCTAATGCTAGCGATCTAATGCTAGTGCTAATATCTGCTCATTGTTATAGTTTAAGTGTCCTCTATGATGAGAATAAGACATCAGATGACATTTAAGCATAACCCTTTATGAGAATATGAGATCAGATAGCATTTATGCTTATCCATTCTTGTATATAGGCAAATACAGTAATGTTAATGTTTGAAAGCTAATGCTAACTTGCTAATGCTAGCGATCTAATGCTAGTGCTAATATCTGGTCATTGTCATACTGTAAGTGTTCTCTATGATGGGAATATGAGATCAGATGGCATTAAAGCATAACCCTTCATGAGAATATGAGATCAGATGGCATTTAATTAACCCTTCTTGTATATAGGCAAATACAGTAATGTAATGTTTGAATGCTAATGCTAACTTGCTAATGCTAGCGATCTAATGCTAGTGCTAATATCTGCTCATTGTTATACTGTTAGTGTCCTCTATGATGAAAATAAGACATCAGATGGCATTTAAGCATAACCCTTCATGAGAATATGAGAACAGATGGCATTTAAGCTTATCCATTCTTGTATATAGGCAAATACAGTAATGTTAATGTTTGAATGCTAATGCTAACTTGCTAATGCTAGCGATCTAATGCTAGTGCTAATATCTGGTCATTGTCATACTGTATTTGTCCTCTATGATGAGAATAAGAATAGATGGCATTTAAAGATAACCCTTCATGAGAATATGAATCAGATGGCATTTAAATTATCCTTCTTGTATATAGGCAAAATACAGTAATGTTAATGTTTGAATGCTAATGCTAACTTGCTAATGCTAGCGATCTAATGCTAGTGCTAATATCTGCTCATTGTCATACTGTAAGTGTCCTCTATGATGATAAATATGAGATCAGATGGCATTTAAGATAACCCTTCATGAGAATATGAGATCAGATGGCATTTAAATTAATCCATTCTTGTATATAGGCAAATACAGTAATGTTAATGTTTGAATGCTAATGCTAACTTGCTAATGCTAGCGATCTAATGCTAGTGCTAATATCTGCTCATTGTCATACTGTAAGTGTCCTCTATGATGAGAATAAGACATCAGATGGCATTTAAGCATAACCCTTCATGAGAATATGAGATCAGATGGCATTTAAATTATCCATCTTGTATATAGGCAAATACAGTAATGTTAATGTTTGAATGCTAATGCTAACTTGCTAATGCTAGCGATCTAATGCTAGTGCTAATATCTGCTCATTGTCATACTGTATTTGTCCTCTATGATGAGAATAAGACATCAGATGGCATTTAAGCATAACCCTTCATGAGAATATGAGATCAGATGGCATTTAAATTATCCATTCTTGTATATAGGCAAATACAGTAATGTTAATGTTTGAATGCTAATGCTAACTTGCTAATGCTAGCGATCTAATGCTAGTGCTAATATCTGGTCATTGTCATACTGTATTTGTCCTCTATGATGAGAATATGAGATCAGATGGCATTTAAGCATAACCCTTCATGATGAGAATATGAGATCAGATGGCATTTAAATTAACCATTCTTGTATATAGGCAAATACAGTAATGTTAATGTTTGAATGCTAATGCTAACTTGCTAATGCTAGCGATCTAATGCTAGTGCTAATATCTGCTCATTGTCATACTGTAAGTGTCCTCTATGATGAGAATAAGAGATCAGATGACATTTAAGCATAACCCTTCATGAGAATATGAGATCAGATGGCATTTAATTAACCATTCTTGTATATAGGCAAATACAGTAATGTTAATGTTTGAATGCTAATGCTAACTTGCTAATGCTAGCGATCTAATGCTAGTGCTAATATCTGCTCATTGTTATACTGTAAGTGTCCTCTATGATGAGAATAAGACATCAGATGGCATTTAAGCATAACCCTTCATGAGAATATGAGATCAGATGGCATTTAAATTATCCATTCTTGTATATAGGCAAATACAGTAATGTTAATGTTTGAATGCTAATGCTAACTTGCTAATGCTAGCGATCTAATGCTAGTGCTAATATCTGGTCATTGTCATACTGTATTTGTCCTCTATGATGGGAATAAGACATCAGATGGCATTTAAGCATAACCCTTCATGAGAATATGAGATCAGATGGCATTTAAATAACCATTCTTGTATATAGGCAAATACAGTAATGTTAATGTTTGAATGCTAATGCTAACTTGCTAATGCTAGCGATCTAATGCTAGTGCTAATATCTGCTCATTGTTATACTGTAAGTGTCCTCTATGATGAGAATAAGACATCAGATGACATTTAAGCATAACCCTTCATGAGAATATGAGATCAGATGGCATTTATGCTTATCCATTCTTGTATATAGGCAAATACAGTAATGTTAATGTTTGAATGCTAATGCTAACTTGCTAATGCTAGCGATCTAATGCTAGTGCTAATATCTGCTCATTGTTATACTGTAAGTGTCCTCTATGATGAGAATAAGACATCAGATGACATTTAAGCATAACCCTTCATGAGAATATGAGATCAGATGGCATTTATGCTTATCCATTCTTGTATATAGGCAAATACAGTAATGTTAATGTTTGAATGCTAATGCTAACTTGCTAATGCTAGCGATCTAATGCTAGTGCTAATATCTGGTCATTGTCATACTGTAAGTGTCCTCTATGATGAGAATATGAGAATCAGATGACATTTAAGCATAACCCTTCATGAGAATATGAGATCAGATAGCATTTTAATTAACCATTCTTGTATATAGGCAAATACAGTAATGTTAATGTTTGAATGCTAATGCTAACATGCTAATGCTAGCGATCTAATGCTAGTGCTAATATCTGCTCATTGTTATACTGTAAGTGTCCTCTATGATGAGAATAAGACATCAGATGACATTTAAGCATAACCCTTCATGAGAATATGAGAACAGATGGCATTTAAGATTATCCATTCTTGTTTATAGGCAAATACAGTAATGTTAATGTTTGAATGCTAATGCTAACTTGCTAATGCTAGCGATCTAATGCTAGTGCTAATATCTGGTCATTGTCATACTGTATTTGTCCTCTATGATGGGAATATGAGATCAGATGGCATTTAAGCATAACCCTTCATGAGAATATGAGATCAGATGGCATTTAAATAACCCTTCTTGTATATAGGCAAATACAGTAATGTTAATGTTTGAATGCTAATGCTAACATGCTAATGCTAGCGATCTAATGCTAGTGCTAATATCTGCTCATTGTTATACTGTAAGTGTCCTCTATGATGAGAATAAGACATCAGATGACATTTAAGCATAACCCTTGATGAGAATATGAGATCAGATAGCATTTAATTATCCATTCTTGTATATAGGCAAATACAGTAATGTTAATGTTTGAATGCTAATGCTAACTTGCTAATGCTAGCGATCTAATGCTAGTGCTAATATCTGCTCATTGTCATACTGTAAGTGTCCTCTATGATGAGAATAAGACATCAGATGGCATTTAAGCATAACCCTTCATGAGAATATGAGATCAGATGGCATTTAAATAACCCTTCTTGTATATAGGCAAATACAGTAATGTTAATGTTTGAATGCTAATGCTAACTTGCTAATGCTAGCGATCTAATGCTAGTGCTAATATCTGCTCATTGTTATACTGTAAGTGTTCTCTATGATGGGAATATGAGATCAGATGACATTTAAGCATAACCCTTTATGAGAATATGAGATCATATAGCATTTATGCTCATCCATTCAGTATATAGGCAAATTCAGTAATGTTAATGTTTGAATGCTAATGCTAACTTGCTAATGCTAGCGATCTAATGCTAGTGCTAATATCTGCTCATTGTTATACTGTATTTGTCCTCTATGATGAGAATAAGAGATCAGATGGCATTTAAGCATAACCCTTCATGAATATGAGATCAGATGCCATTTAAATAACAATTCTTGTATATAGGCAAATACAGTAATGTTAATGTTTGAATGCTAATGCTAACTTGCTAATGCTAGCGATCTAAATGCTAGTGCTAATATCTGCTCATTGTTAAACTGTAAGTGTCCTCTATGATGAGAATAAGACATCAGATGACATTTAAGCATAACCCTTTATGAGAATATGAGATCATATAGCATTTATGCTTATCCAATCTTGTATATAGGCAAATACAGTAATGTTAATGTTTGAATGCTAATGCTAACTTGCTTATGCTAGCGATCTAATGCTAGTGCTAATATCTGGTCATTATCATACTGTATTTGTCCTCTATGATGGGAATATGAGATCAGATGGCATTTAAATAACCCTTCTTGTATATAGGCAAATACAGTAATGTTAATGTTTGAATGCGAATGCTAACTTGCTAATGCTAGCGATCTAATGCTAGTGCTAATATCTGCTCATTGTTATAGTTTAAGTGTCCTCTATGATGAGAATAAGACATCAGATGACATTTAAGCATAACCCTTTATGAGAATATGAGATCAGATAGAATTTATGCTTATCCATTCTTGTATATAGGCAAATACAGTAATGTTAATGTTTGAAAGCTAATGCTAACTTGCTATTGCTAGCGATCTAATGCTAGTGCTAATATCTGGTCATTGTCATACTGTTAGTGTTCTCTATGATGGGAATATGAGATCAGATGGCATTAAAGCATATACCTTCATGAGAATATGAGATCAGATGGCATTTAATTAACCCTTCTTGTATATCGGCTAATACAGTAATGATAATGTTTGAATGCTAATGCTAAGTTGCTAATGCTAGCGATCTAATGCTAGTGCTAATATCTGCTCATTGTTATAATGTTAGTGTCCTCAATGTTGAAAATAAGACATCAGATGGCATTAAAGCATAACCCTTCAAGAGATTATGAGAACAGATGGCATTTAAATTATCCATTCTTGTATAAAGGCAAATACAGTAATGTTAATGTTTGAAAGCTAATGCTAACTTGCTAATGCTAGCGATCTAATGCTAGTGCTAAAATCTGGTGATTGTTATACAGTACGTGTACTCTATGATGAGAATATGAGATCAGATGGCAATAAAGCTTAACCCTTCTTGTATATAGGAAAATACAGTAATGTTAATGTTTGAATGCTAATTCTAACTTGCTAATGGCAGCGATCTAATGCTAGAGCTAATATATGTTCATTGTCATACTGTAAGTGTTCTCTATGATGGGAATATTAGAACAGATGGCATTTAATTAACCCTTCCTGTTTATAGGCAAATACAGTAATGTTAATTTTGAATGCTAAGGCTAACTTGCTAATGCTAGCGATCTAATGCTAGTGCTAATATCTGCTCATTGTTATACTGTAAGTGTCCTCTATGATGAGAATAAGACATCAGATGGCATTTAAGCATAACCCTTCATGAGAATATGAGATCAGATGGCATTTAAAGATTATCCATTCTTGTTTATAGGCAAATACAGTAATGTTAATGTTTGAAAGCTAATGCTAACTTGCTAATGCTAGCGATCTAATGCTAGTGCTAATATCTGGTCATTGTCATACTGTATTTGTCCTCTATGATGGGAATATGAGATCAGATGGCATTTAAGCATAACCCTTCATGAGAATATGAGATCAGATGGAATTTAATTAACCATTCTTGTATATAGGCAAATACAGTAATGTTAATGTTTGAATGCTAATGCTAACTTGCTAATGCTAGCGATCTAATGCTAGTGCTAATATCTGCTCATTGTCATACTGTAAATGTCCTCTTTGATGAGAATAAGACATCAGATGACATTTAAGCATAACCCTTGATGAGAATATGAGATCAGATAGCATTTAATGCTTATCCATTCTTGTATATAGGCAAATACAGTAATGTTAATGTTTGAATGCTAATGCTAACTTGCTAATGCTAGCGATCTAATGCTAGTGCTAATATCTGCTCATTGTTATACTGTAAGTGTCTATGATGAGAATAAGACATCAGATGGCATTTAAGCATAACCCTTCATGAGAATATGAGATCAGATGGCATTTAAATTATCCATTCTTGTATATAGGCAAATACAGTAATGTTAATGTTTGAATGCTAATGCTAACTTGGATAATGCTAGTGATATCTGGTCAATGCTAGTGCAGATAAAATAACCCTTCTTGATATAGAAATACAGTCATACTGTTCTAATGATAACTTTGCTAATGAGATCTAATGAGATCAGATGGCATTTTATCTTGTATATTGGCATGAGAATATGAGAATATGATCAGATGGCATTTTAAATAACCCATTCTTGTATATAGGCAAATACAGTAATGTTAATGTTTGAATGCTAATGCTAACTTGCTAATGCTAGCGATCTAATGCTAGTGCTAATATCTGGTCATTGTTATACTGTATGTCCTCTATGATGAGAATAAGAGATCAGATGGCATTTAAGCATAACCCTTCATGAAATATGAGATCAGATGGCATTTAAATTAAATTCTTGTATATAGGCTTCACAGTAATGTTAATGTTTGAATGCTAATGCTAACTTGCTAATGCTAGCGATCTAATGCTAGTGCTAATATCTGCTCATTGTCATACTGTAAGTGTCCTCTATGATGAGAATAAGACATCAGATGACATTTAAGCATAACCCTTTTGAATATGAGATCAGATAGCATTTATGCTTATCCATTCTTGTATATAGGCAAATACAGTAATGTTAATGTTTGAATGTAATGCTAACTGCTAATGCTAGAGATCTATGCTAGTTGCTTATCTATGCTAATATCTGTCATTGTTATAATGAAACCTATTAACTCTATGATGAGAATATGAGATCAGATGGCAGATTTATGGCATTTAAGCATAACCCTTCTTGTATATAGGCAAATACAGTAATGTTAATGTTTGAATGCTAATGCTAACTTGCTAATGCTAGCGATCTAATGCTAGTGCTAATATCTGCTCATTGTTATACTGTAAGTGTCCTCTATGATGAGAATAAGACATCAGATGACATTTAAGCATAACCCTTTATGAGAATATGAGATCATATAGCATTTATGCTTATCCATTCTTGTATATAGGCAAATACAGTAATGTTAATGTTTGAATGCTAATGCTAACTTGCTAATGCTAGCGATCTAATGCTAGTGCTAATATCTGGTCATTGTCATACTGTATTTGTCCTCTCACCCTTCTTGTATATAGGCAAATACAGTAATGTTAATGTTTGAATGCTAATGCTAACTTGCTAATGCTAGCGATCTAATGCTAGTGCTAATATCTGCTCATTGTTATACTGTAAGTGTCCTCTATGATGAGAATAAGACATCAGATGACATTTAAGCATAACCCTTTATGAGAATATGAGATCAGATAGAATTTATGCTTATCCATTCTTGTATATAGGCAAATACAGTAATGTTAATGTTTGAAAAGCTAATGCTAACTTGCTAATGCTAGCGATCTAATGCTAGTGCTAATATCTGGTCATTGTCATACTGTAAGTGTTCTCTATGATGGGAATATGAGATCAGATGGCATTTAAGCATATATTCATGAGAATATGAGATCAGATGGCATTTAATTAACCCTTCTTGTATATAGGCAAATACAGTAATGATAATGTTTGAATGCTAATGCTAACCTGCTAATGCTAGCGATCTAATGCTAGTGCTAATATCTGCTCATTGTTATAATGTTAAGTGTCCTCAATGTTGAAAATAAGACATCAGATGGCATTTAAGCATAACCCTTCAAGAGAATATGAGAACAGATGGCATTTAAAGCTTATCCATTCTTGTATATAGGCAAATACAGTAATGTTAATGTTTGAAAGCTAATGCTAACTTGCTAATGCTAGCGATCTAATGCTAGTGCTAAAATCTGGTGATTGTTATACTACTGTACTCTTGATGAGAATATGAGATCAGATGGCAATAAAGCTTTTTTACCCTTCTTGTATATAGGAAAATACAGTAATGTTAATGTTTGAATGCTAATTCTAACCTAATGGCATCTAATGCTAGAGCTAATATATGTTCATTGTCATACTGTATGTGTTCTCTTGATGGGAATATTAGAACAGATGGCATTTAATTAACCCTTCCTGTTTATAGGCTAATACAGTAATGTTAATGTTTGAATGCTAAGGCTAACTTGCTAATGCTAGCGATCTAATGCTAGTGCTAATATCTGCTCATTGTTATACTGTAAGTGTCCTCTATGATGAGAATAAGACATCAGATGGCATTTACGCATAACCCTTCATGAGAATATGAGAACAGATGGCATTTAAGATTATCCATTCTTGTTTATAGGCAAATACAGTAATGTTAATGTTTAAAAGGTAATGCTAACTTGCTAATGCTAGCGATCTAATGCTAGTGCTAATATCTGGTCATTGTCATACTGTATTTGTCCTCTATGATGGGAATATGAGAACAGATGGCATTTAAGCATAACCCTTCATGAGAATATGAGATCAGATGGAATTTAATTAATCCATTCTTGTATATAGGCAAAAACAGTAATGTTAATGTTTGAATGCTAATGCTAACTTGCTAATGCTAGCGATCTAATGCTAGTGCTAATATCTGGCCATTGTCATACTGTAAGTGTCCTCTATGATGAGAATAAGACATCAGATGACATTTAAGCATAACCCTTTGAGAATATGAGATCAGATAGCATTTATGCTTATCCATTCTTGTATATAACCAAATACAGTAATGTTAATGTTTGAATGCTAATGCTAACTTGCTAATGCTAGCGATCTAATGCTAGTGCTAATATCTGGTCATTGTCATACTGTATTTGTCCTCTATGGATGAAATATGAGATCAGATGGCATTTAAGCATAACCCTTCATGAGAATATGAGATCAGATGGCATTTAAATAACCCTTCTTGTATATAGGCAAATACAGTAATGTTAATGTTTGAATGCTAATGCTAACTTGCTAATGCTAGCGATCTAATGCTAGTGCTAATATCTGCTCATTGTTATACTGTAAGTGTTCTCTATGATGGGAATAAGATCAGATGGCATTTAAGCATAACCCTTCATGAGAATATGAGAACAGATGGCATTTAAATATCCATTCTTGTATATTGGCAAATACAGTAATGTTAATGTTTGAATGCTAATGCTAACTTGCTAATGCTAGCGATCTAATGCTAGTGCTAATATCTGGTCATTGTCATACTGTAAGTGTTAAACTGATGAGAATATGAGATCAGATGGCATTAAAGCATAAACCTTCATGAGAATATGAGATCAGATGGCATTTAATTAACCATTCTTGTATATAGGCAAATACAGTAATGTTAATGTTTGAATGCTAATGCTAACTTGCTAATGCTAGCGATCTAATGCTAGTGCTAATATCTGCTCATTGTTATTCTGTAAGTGTCCTCTATGATGAGAATAAGACATCAGATGGCATTTAAGCATAACCCTTCATGAGAATATGAGATCAGATAGCATTTATGCTTATCCATTCTTGTATATAGGCAAATACAGTAATGTTAATGCTTGAATGCTAATGCTAACTTGCTAATGCTAGCGATCTAATGCTAGTGCTAATATCTGGTCATTGTCATCATGTTAGTGTTCTCTATGATGGGAATCTGAGATCAGATGGCATTAAAGCATAAACCTTCATGAGAATATGAGATCAGATGGCATTTAATTAACCCTTCTTGTATATAGGCTAATACAGTAATGTTAATGTTTGAATGCTAATGCTAACTTGATAATGCTAGCGATCTAATGCTAGTGCTAATATCTGCTCATTGTTATTCTGTAAGTGTCCTCTATGATGAGAATAAGACATCAGATGGCATTTAAGCATAACCCTTCATGAGAATATGAGATCAGATGGCATTTATGCTTATCCATTCTTGTATATAGGCAAATACAGTAATGTTAATGTTTGAATGCTAATGCTAACTTGCTAATGCTAGCGATCTAATGCTAGTGCTAATATCTGGTCATTGTCATACTGTCGTGTCCTCTATGATGAGAATATGAGATCAGATGGCATTAAAGCATAACCCTTCATGAGAATATGAGATCAGATGTCATTTAATTAACCATTCTTATATATAGGCAAATACAGTAATGTTAATGTTTGATATGCTAATACTAACTTGCTAATGCAAGCGTTAATCTAATGCTAATGCTAATATCTGCTCATTGTTATACTGTAAGTGTCCTCTATGACCTCTATGATGGGAATAAGACATCAGATGGCATTTAAGGATAACCCTTCATGAGAATATGAGATCAGATGGCTTTTAAATAATCCATTCTTGTATATAGGCAAATACAGTAATGTTAATGTTTGAAAGGCTAATGCTAACATGCTAATGCTAGCGATCTAATGCTAGTGCTAATATCTGGTCATTGTTATACTCCTCTATGATGGGAATAAGAGATCAGATGGCATTTAAGCTATGATGAGAATATGAGATCAGATGGCAATAAAGCTTAACCCTTCTTGTGTTTAGGCAAATATAGTAATGTTAATGTTTGAATGCTAATGCTAACTTGCTAATGCTAGCGATCTAATGCTAGTGCTAATATCTTTTCATTGTATACTGTAAGTGTCCTCTATGATGAGAATAAGACATCAGATGGCATTTAAAAGCATAACCCTTCTTGAGAATATGAGATCAAATGGCATTTAATATCCATTCTTGTATATAATGTTAATGTTAATGTTTGAATGCTAATGCTAACTTGCTAATGCTAGCGATCTAATGCTAGTGCTAATATCTGGTCATTGTCATACTGTTAGTGTTCTCTATGATGGGAATATGAGATCAGATGGCATTTAAGCATAACCCTTCATGAGAATATGAGATCAGATGGCATTTAATTAACCCTTCTTGTATATAGGCAAATACAGTAATGTTAATGTTTGAATGCTAATGCTAACTTGCTAATGCTAGCGATCTAATGCTAGTGCTAATATCTGGTCATTGTTATACTGTAAGTGTGCTCTATGATGAGAATAAGAGATCAGATGGCATTTAAGCATAAGATTCAATATGGATGGCATTTAATTTATCCTTCTTGTATATAGGCAAATACAGTAATGTTAATGTTTGAATGTAATGCTAACTTGCTAATGCTAGCGATCTAATGCTAGTGCTAATATCTGCTCATTGTTATACTGTATTTGTCTCTATGATGAGAATAAGACATCAGATGGCATTGTAAGCATAACCCTTCATGAGAATATGAGATCAGATGGCATTTAAGTGTTTATTCTTGTATATAGGCAAATACAGTAATGTTAATGTTTGAATGCTAATGCTAACTTGCTAATGCTAGCGATCTAATGCTAGTGCTAATATCTGGTCATTGTCATACTGTTAGTGTTCTATGAGATCAGATGGCATTTAATTAACCCTTCTTGTATATGAAATCAGATGTTAATTTTGAATGCTAATAACCCTTGCTAGTGAATATCTGATTGTCAGATAGTTCATGATTATGATCAGATGGCATTTAATCCATTCTTGTATATAGATCAAATGTCAGTAATGTTAATGTTTGAATGCTAATGCTAACTTGCTAATGCTAGCGATCTAATGCTAGTCTTAATATCTGGTCATTGTTGTCATACTGTATTTGTCCTCTATGATGGGAATATGAGATCAGATGGCATTTAAGCATAACCCTTCATGAGAATATGAGATCAGATGTCATTTAAATAACCATTCTTGTATATAGGCAAATACAGTAATGTTAATGTTTGAATGCTAATGCTAACTTGCTAATGCTAGCGATCTAATGCTAGTGCTAATATCTGGTCATTGTCATACTGTAAGTGTCCTCTATGATGAGAATAAGACATCAGATGGCATTTTAGCATAACCCTTCATGAGAATATGAGATCAGATGGCATTTAAAATAACCCTTCTTGTATATAGGCAAATACAGTAATGTTAATGTTTGAATGCTAATACTAACTTGCTAATGCTAGCGATCTAATGCTAGTGCTAATATCTGGTCATTGTTATACTGTAAGTGTCCTCTATGAATGAGAAGATGAGATCAGATGGCAATAAGATCAGATGTCCCTTCTTGTATTTAGGCAAATACAGTAATGTTAATGTTTGAATGCTAATGCTAACTTGCTAATGCTAGCGATCTAATGCTAGTGCTAATATCTGGTCATTGTCATACTGTAAGTGTCCTCTATGATGAGAATAAGACATCAGATGACATTTAAGCATAACCCTTAATTAGAATATGAGATCAGATAGCATTTAAATAATCCATTCTTGTATATAGGCAAATACAGTAATGTTAATGTTTGAATGCTAATGCTAACTTGCTAATGCTAGCGATCTAATGCTAGTGCTAATATCTGGTCATTGTTATACTGTATTTGTCTCTATGATGGGAATATGAGATCAGATGGCATTTAAGCATAACCCTTCATGAGAATATGAGATCAGATGGCTTTTAAATAACCCTTCTTGTATATAGGCAAATACAGTAATGTTAATGTTTGAATGCTAATGCTAACTTGCTAATGCTAGCGATCTAATGCTAGTGATAATATCTAGTCATTGTTATCTGGTGTCCTCTGTTGAGAATAAGACATCAGATGGCATTTAAGCTAACCCTTTGATGAGAATATGAGATCAGATGGCAATTAAGCTTAACCCTTCTTGTATTTAGGCAAATACAGTAATGTTAATGTTTGAATGCTAATGCTAACTTGCTAATGCTAGCGATCTAATGCTAGTGCTAATATCTGGTCATTGTCATACTGTATTTGTCCTCTATGATGAGAATATGAGATCAGATGGCATTTAAAGCATAACCCTTCATGAGAATATGAGATCAGATGTCATTTAAATTATCCTTCTTGTATATAGGCAAATACAGTAATGTTAATGTTTGAATGCTAATGCTAACTTGCTAATGCTAGCGATCTAATGCTAGTGCTAATATCTGGTCATTGTCATACTGTATTTGTCCTCTATGATGGGAATATGAGATCAGATGGCATTTAAGCATAACCCTTCATGAGAATATGAGATCAGATGTCATTTAAATAACCCTTCTTGTATATAGGCAAATACAGTAATGTTAATGTTTGAATGCTAATGCTAACTTTGCTAATGCTAGCGATCTAATGCTAGTGCTAATATCTGGTCATTGTTATACTGTAAATGTGTCCTCTATGATGAGAATAAATATGACATCAGATGGCATTTAAGCATAACCCTTCATGAGAATATGAGATCAGATGGCATTTAATCAGATCCATTCTTGTATATTAGGCAAATACAGTAATGTTAATGTTTGAATGCTAATGCTAACTTGCTAATGCTAGCGATCTAATGCTAGTGCTAATATCTGGTCATTGTCATACTGTAAGTGTCCTCTATGATGGGAATAAGACATCAGATGGCATTTAAGCATAACCCTTCATGAGAATATGAGATCAGATGTCATTTAATTATCCATTCTTGTATATAGGCAAATACAGTAATGTTAATGTTTGAATGCTAATGCTAACTTGCTAATGCTAGCGATCTAATGCTAGTGCTAATATCTGGTCATTGTCATACTGTAAGTGTCCTCTATGATGAATAATAAGACATCAGATGGCATTTAAGCATAACCCTTCATGAGAATATGAGATCAGATGGCATTTAAATTATCCATTCTTGTATATAGGCAAATACAGTAATGTTAATGTTTGAATGCTAATGCTAACTTGCTAATGCTAGCGATCTAATGCTAGTGCTAATATCTGGTCATTGTCATACTGTAGTGTTCTCTATGATGGAATATGAGATCAGATGGCATTTAAAAGCATAAACCTTCATGAGAATATGAGATCAGATGGCATTTAATTTAACCCTTCTTGTATATAGGCAAATACAGTAATGTTAATGTTTGAATGCTAATGCTAACTTTGTAATGCTAGCGATCTAATGCTAGTGCTAATATCTGGTCATTGTTATTCTGTAAGTGTCCTCTATGATGAGAATAAGACATCAGATGGCATTTAAGCATAACCCTTCATGAGAATATGAGATCAGATGTCATTTAAATATCCATTCTTGTATATAGGCAAATACAGTAATGTTAATGTTTGAATGCTAATGCTAACTTGCTAATGCTAGCGATCTAATGCTAGTGCTAATATCTGGTCATTGTCATACTGTAAGTGTTCTCTATGATGAGAATATGAGATCAGATGGCATTTTAACCCTTCAACCAGATGTCATTTAATTAATCCATTCTTGTATATAGGCAAATACAGTAATGTTAATGTTTGAATGCTAATAATAACTTGCTAATGCTAGCGATCGAATGCTAGTGCTAATATCTGGTGATTGTCATACTGTATTTGTCCTCTATGATGGGAATATGAGATCAGATGGCATTTAAGCATAACCCTTCATGAGAATATGAGATCAGATGTCTTTTAAATAACCCTTGTTGTATATAGGCAAATACAGTAATGTTAATGTTTGAATGCTAATGCTAACTTGCTAATGCTAGCGATCTAATGCTAGTGCTAATATCTGGTCATTGTCATACTGTAAGTGTCCTCTATGATGAGAATAAGACATCAGATGGCATTTAAGCATAACCCTTCATGAGAATATGAGATCAGATAGCATTTATGCTTATCCATTCTTGTATATAGGCAAATACAGTAATGTTAATGTTTGAATGCTAATACTAACTTGCTAATGCTAGCGATCTAATGCTAGTGCTAATATCTGGTCATTGTCATACTGTAAGTGTCCTCTATGATGAGAATATGAGATCAGATGGCAATTTGATCGGATAACCCTTCTTGTATTAGGCAAATACAGTCATGAATGTTTGAATGCTAATGCTAACTTGCTAATGCTAGCGATCTAATGCTAGTGCTAATATCATTGTTATACTGTAAGTGTCCTCTATGATGAGAATATGAGATCAGATGGCAATTAAGCTTACCCTTCTGAGAATGTATTTAGGCAAATACAGTAATGTTAATGTTTGAATGCTAATGCTAACTTGCTAATGCTAGCGATCTAATGCTAGTGCTAATATCTGGTCATTGTCATACTGTTAGTGTCCTCTATGATGGGAATATAGACATCAGATGGCATTTAAGCATAACCCTTCATGAGAATATGAGATCAGATGGCATTTAATTAACCCTTCTTGTATATAGGCTAATACAGTAATGTTAATGTTTGAATGCTAATGCTAACTTGCTAATGCTAGCGATCTAATGCTAGTGCTAATATCTGGTCATTGTTATACTGTAAGTGTCCTCTATGATGAGAATAAGACATCAGATGACATTTAAGCATAACCCTTCTTGTATTTAGAATATGAGATCGGATAATGTTTATGCTTATCCATTCTTGTATATAGGCAAATACAGTAATGTTAATGTTTGAATGCTAATGCTAACTTGCTGCTAAAGCGATCTAATGCTAATGCTAAGATCTGGTCATTGTCATTAACTGCTCATTTGTTAGTAATGTTCTCTATGATGGAATAAGACATCAGATGGCATTTAAGCATAACCCTTCATGAGAATAATGAGATCAGATGGCATTTAAGCATAACTTATCCATTCTTGTATATAGGCAAATACAGTAATGTTAATGTTTGAATGCTAATGCTAACTTGCTAATGCTAGCGATCTAATGCTAGTGCTAATATCTGGTTGTTATTGTTATAATGTACGTGTGGCTCTATGATGAGAAATATGAGATCAGATGGCATTAAAGCATAACCCTTCTTGTATTTAGATCAGATGGAATTTAAAGCCTTAATGTTAATGTTTGAATAATATTGCTAACTTGCTAATGCTAGCGATCTAATGCCAGTGCTATTTTCTGCTCATTGTTATACTGTAAGTGTCCTCTATGATGAGAATAAGACATCGGATGGCATTTAAGGATAACCCTTCATGAGAATATGAGATCAGATAATTTATGCTTATTTGAATATAAAATACAGTAATGTTAATGTTTGAAGGCTACTACTAACTTGCTAATGCTAGCGATCTAATGCTAGTGCTAATATCTGCTCATTGTTAATCTGTAAGTGTCCTCTATGATGAGAAAAAGACATCAGATGACATTTAAGCATAACCCTTAATTAGAATACGAGATCAGATAGCATTTATGCTTATCCATTCTTGTATATAGGCAAATACGGTAATGTTAATGTTTGAATGCTAATGCTAACTTGCTAATGCTAGCGATCTAATGCTAGTGGTAATATCTGGTCATTGTCATACTGTATTTGTCCTCTATGATGGGAATATGAGATCAGATGGCATTTAAGCATAACCCTTCATGAGAATATGAGATCAGATGCCTTTTAAATAACACTTCTTGTATATAGACAAATACAGTAATGTTAATGTTTGTATGCTAATGCTAACTTGCTAATGCTAGCGATCTAATGCTAGTGCTAATATCTGCTCATTGTCATACTGTAAGTGTTCTCTATGATGGGAATATGAGATCAGATGGCATTAAAGCATAAACCTTCATGAGAATATGAGATCAGATGGCATTTAATTAACCCTTCTTGTATATAGGCAAATACAGTAATGTTAATTTTTGAATGCTAATGCTAACTTGATAATGCTAGCGATCTACTGCTAGTGTAAATATCTGCTCATTGTTATTCTGTAAGTGTCCTCTATGATGAGAATAAGACATCAGATGGCATTTAAGCATAACCCTTCATGAGAATATGAGATCAGATAGCATTTATGCTTATCCATTCTTGTATATAGGCAAATACAGTAATGTTAATGTTTGAATGCCAATGCTAACTTGCTAATGCTAGAGATCTAATGCTATTCCTAATATCTGGTCATTGTCACACTGTACATGTCCTCTATGATGGGAATATGAGATCAGATGGCATTTAAGCATAACCCTTTATGAGAATATGAGATCAGATGGCATTTAATTAACCCTTCTTGTATATAGGCTAATACAGTAATGTTAATGTTTGAATGCTAATGCTAACTTGCTAATGCTAGCGATCTAATGCTAGTGCTATTATCTTTTCATTGTTATACTGTAAGTGTCCTCTATGATGAGAATAAGACATCGGATGGCATTTAAGGATAACCCTTCATGAGAATATGAGATCAGATGGCTTTTAAATAACCCTTCTTGTATATAGGCAAATAGAGTAATGTTAATGTTTGAATGCTAATACTAACTTGCTAATGCAAGCGATCGAATGCTAGTGCTAATATCTGGTGATTGTTATACTGTAAGTGTCCTCTATGATGGGAATATGAGATCAGATGGCATTAAAGCATAAACCTTCATGAGAATATGAGATCAGATGGCATTTAATTGACCCTTCTTGTATATAGGCTAATACAGTAATGTTAATGTTTGAATGCTAATGCTAACTTTCTAATGCTAGCGATCTAATGCTAGTGCTAATATCTGCTCATTGTTATTCTGTAAGTGTCCTCTATGATGAGAATAAGACATCAGATGGCATTTAAGCATAACCCTTCATGAGAATATGAGATCAGATAGCAGTTATGCTTATCCATTCTTGTATATAGACAAATACAGTAATGTTAATGTTTGAAGGCTACTACTAACTTGCTAATGCTAGCGATCTAATGCTAGTGCTAATATCTGGTCATTGTCATACTGTAAGTGTTCTCTATGATGGGAATATGAGATCAGATGGCATTTTATTAACCCTTCTTGTATAAAGGCAAATACAGCAATGTTAATGTTTGAATGCTAATAATAACTTGCTAATGCTAGCGATCGAATGCTAGTGCTAATATCTGGTGATTGTCATACTGTATTTGTCCTCTATGATGGGCATATGAGATCAGATACCATTTAAGCATAACCCTTCATGAGAATATGAGATCAGATGTCTTTTAAATAACCCTTATTGTATATAGGCAAATACAGTAATGTTAATGTTTGAATGCTAATGCTAACTTGCTTATGCTAGCGATCTAATGCTAGTGCTAATATCTGGTCATTGTCATACTGTAAGTGTCCTCTATGATAAGAATAAGACATCAGATGGCATTTAAGCATAACCCTTCATGAGAATATGAGATCAGATAGCATTTATGCTTATCCATTCTTGTATATAGGCAAATACAGTAATGTTAATGTTTGAAGGCTACTACTAACTTGCCAATGCTAGCGATCTAATGCTAGTGCTAATATCTGGTCATTGTCATACTGTAAGTGTCCTTTATGATGAGAATAAGACATCAGATGACATTTAAGCATAACCCTTAATTAGAATATGAGATCGGATTGAATTTATGCTTATCCATTCTTGTATATAGGCAAATACAGAAATGTTAATGTTTGAATGCCAATGCTAACTTGCTAATGCTAGCGATCTAATGCTAGTGCTAATATCAGGTGATTGTTATACTGTAAGTGTACTCTATGATGAGAATATGAGATCAGATGGCAATAAAGCTTAACCCTTCTTGTATTTCGGCAAATACAGTAATGTTAATGTTTGAATGCTAATGCTAACTTGCTAATGCTAGCGATCTAATGCTAGTGCTAATATCTTGGTCTTTGTCATACTGTTAGTGTTCTCTATGATGGGAATATGAGATCAGATGGCATTAAAGCATAAACCTTCATGAGAATATGAGATCAGATGGCATTTAATTAACCCTTCTTGTATATAGGCTAATACAGTAATGTTAATGTTTGAATGCTAATGCTAACTTGATAATGCTAGCGATCTAATGCTAGTGCTAATATCTGCTCATTGTTATTCTGTAAGTGTCCTCTATGATGAGAATAAGACATCAGATGGCATTTTAGCATAACCCTTCATGAGAATATGAGATCAGATGGCATTTATGCTTATCCATTCTTGTATATAGGCAAATACAGAAATGTTAATGTTTGAATGCCAATGCTAACTTGCTAATGCTAGAGATCTAATGCTAGTCTTAATATCTGCTCATTGTCACACTGTACGTGTTCTCTATGATGGGAATATGAGATCAGATGCCATTTAAGCATAACCCTTCATGAGAATATGAGATCAGATGTCATTTAATTAACCATTCTTATATATAGGCAAATATTGTAATGTTAAGATTTGAATGCTAATGCTAACTTGCTAATGCTAGCGATCTAATGCTAGTGCTATTATCTTTTCATTGTTATACTGTAAGTGTCCTCTATGATGAGAATAAGACATCGGATGGCATTTAAGGATAACCCTTCATGAGAATATGAGATCAGATGGCTTTTAAATAACCCTTCTTGTATATAGGCAAATAGAGTAATGTTAATGTTTGAATGCTAATACTAACTTGCTAATGCAAGCGATCGAATGCTAGTGCTAATATCTGGTGATTGTTATACTGTACGTGTACTCTATGATGAGAATATGAGATCAGATGGCAATAAAGCTTAACCCTTCTTGTATTTAGGCAAATACAGTAATGTTTATGTTGGAATGCTAATGCTAACTGGCTAATGCTAGCGATCTAATGCTAGTGCTAATATGTGGTCATTGTCATACTGTAAGTGTCCTCTATGATGAGAATAAGACATCAGATGACATTTAAGCATAACCCTTGATTAGAATATGAGATCAGATAGCATTTATGCTTATCCATTCTTGTATATAGGCAAATACAGTAATGTTAATGTTTGAATGCTAATGCTAACTTGTTAATGCTAGCGATCTAATGCTAGTGCTAATATCTGTTCATTGTCATACTGTATTTGTCCTCAATGATGGGAATATGAGATAAGATGGCAATTAAGCAAAACCCTTCATGAGAATATGAGATCAGATGTCTTTTAAATAACCCTTCTTGTATATAGGCAAATACAGTAATGTTAATGTTTGAATGCTAATGCTAACATGCTAATGCTAGCGATCTAATGCTAGTGCTAATATCTGGTGATTGTTATACTTTACGTGTACTCTATGATGAGAATATGAGATCAGATGGCAATAAAGCTTAACCCTTCTTGTATTTAGGCATATACAGTAATGTTAATGTTTGAATGCTAATGCTAACTTGCTAATTCTAGCGATCTAATGCTAGTGCTAATATCTGGTCATTGTCATACCGTAAGTGTCCTCTATGATCAGAATAAGACATCAGATGGCATTTAAGCATAACCCTTCATGAGAGTATGAGATCAGATGTCATTTATGCTTATCCATCCTTGTATAAAGGCAAATATAGTAATGTTAATGTTTGAAGGCTACTACTAACTTGCAAATGCTAGCGATCTAATGCTAGTGCTAATATCTGGTCATTGTCATACTGTCAGTGTTCTCTATGATGGGAATATGAGATCAGATGGCATTTAAGCATAACCCTTCATGAGAATATGAGATCAGATGGCAATAAAGCTTAACCCTTCTTGTATTTAGGCAAATACAGTAATGTTAATGTTTGAATGCTAATGCTAACTTGCTAATGCTAGCGATCTAATGCTAGTGCTATTATCTGGTCATTGTCATACTGTAAGTTGTCTCTATGATGGGAATATGAGATCAGATGGCATAAAGCATAAACCTTCATGAGAATATGAGATCAGATGGCATTTAATTGACCCTTCTTGTATATAGGCTAATACAGTAATATTAATGTTTGAATGCTAATGCTAACTTTGTAATGCTAGCGATCTAATGCTAGTGCTAATATCTGCTCATTGTTATTCTGTAAGTGTCCTCTACTGTAATGTCTCTATGATGAGAATATGAGATCAGATGCTTAGCATAACCTATGAGAATATAGATCAGATGCTTTACCCTTCTTGTATATAGGCAAATACAGTAATGTTAATTTTGAATGCTAATGCTAACTTGCTAATGCTAGCGATCTAATGCTAGTGCTAATATCTGGTCATTGTCATACTGTAGTGTCTCTATGATGGGAATATGAGATCAGATGGCATTAAGCATAACCTTCATGAGAATATGAGATCAGATGGCATTTAATTAACCCTTCTTGTATATAGGCAAATACAGTAATGTTAATGTTTGAATGCTAATCTAACTTGCAATCTAGCGATCTAATGCTAGTGCTAATATCTGCTCATTGTTATACTGTAAGTGTCCTCTATGATGAGAATAAGACATCAGATGCATTTAAGCATAACCCTTATGAGAATATGAGATCAGATGCATTTATGCTTATCCATTCTTGTATATAGGCAAATACAGTAATGTTAATGTTTGAATGCTAATCTAACTTGCTAATGCTAGCGATCTAATGCTAGTGCTAATATCTGGTATTGTCATACTGTAAGTGTTCTCTATGATGGGAATATGAGATCAGATGGCATTTAAACTTAAAACGCTTTTTTATATAGGCAAATACAGTAATGTTAATGTTTGAATGCTAAGCTAACTTGCTAATGCTAGCGATCTAATGCTAGTGCTAATATCTGGTCATTGTCATACTGTAGTGTCCTCTATGATGAGAATAGAATCAGATGGCATTTAAGCATAACCCTTCATGAGAATATGAGATCAGATGCATTTAATAACCATTCTTGTATATAGGCAAATACAGTAATGTTAATGTTTGAGCTACTACTAACTTGCTAATGCTAGCGATCTAATGCTAGTGCTAATATCTGTATTGTTATCTGTAAGTGTCTCTATATGAAATGAATAAGAAACATCTGAATGCAAAAAATTTTTAAGCATCAACCTAGCTATTAATTAG
>CM056197.1:52052989-52140524 GCA_029692085.1 Gymnothorax javanicus
ATTGCATAGATTAGATCGCTAGCATTAGAAGTTGATTTCATTCAAACATTAACATTTGTATTAGCCTATACAAGAAGGGGTTTAAATTTAAAAGCCATCTGTTATATTCCCCCCTAGAAACATTTTTAAAACAAGAACATATTTTTGCCCCAGCATTAGATCGCTAGCATTAGAAGGAGAATAAATTTAAACATTAACATTATTTTTTTCCTATATACAAGAAGGGTGTTTTTTACTGATCTCATATTTCATCATAGAGTAACCCCATATAACAATCACCAGATTATAGCACTAGCATTAGATCGCAGCATTAGTTAGAATTAGCCAAAAATTAAATTTACTGTATTTTTCCATATACAAGAATGGATAAGTTTTAAAAGCCATCTGTTCTCATATTCTCTTGAAGGGTTATGCTTAAATGCCCTTTAGTCTTATTCTCCCAAAAAGAGGGCACTTACAAAAACAATGAGAGATATTAGCACTAGCATTAGATCGCTAGCATTAGAAAGTTAGCATTAGATTCAAACATTATCATTACTGTATTAGCCATATCAAGAAGGTAATTAAATGCCATCTGGGTCTCATATTCTCATGAAGGGTTATTTTAAATGCCATCTGATCTCATATTCATCATAGAGGACAAATACAGTATGCCAATGACCAGATATTTGCACTAGCATTAGATCGCTAGCATTAGGGTAGTTAGCATTACCTTCAAACATTAACATTACTCTATTTGCCTATAAACCAGAATGGATATGCTTAAATGCCATCTGTTCTCATGTCTCATGAAGGGTTTGCTAATTGCCATCTGATGTCTTATTTTCATCATAGAGGACACTTACAGTATAACAATGAGCAGATATTAGCACTAGCATAAGATCGCCAGCATTAGCAAGTTCCTTAGCATTCAAAACATTGACATTACTGTTTAGCCTATATACAAGAAGGGTTAATTAAATGCCATCTGATCTCATATTTCTATCATAGAGAACACTTACAGTATGACAATGAAAGATATTAGCACTAGATTAGATCGCTACCATTAGCAAGTTAGAATTAGATTCAAACATTAACATTACTGATTTGTTTATCGAAGGGTTAAGTTTTGCCTCTGATCTCATATTCTATCATAGAGCACACGCAAGTATAAAAATCACCAGATATTAGCACTAGCATTAGATCGCTAGATTAGCAAGTTAGCATTAGCATTCAAACATTAACATTACTGTATTTGGTATATACAAGAAGGTTATTAAAATGCCATCTGATCTCTATTCCATGAAGGGTTATGCTTAAATGCCATCTGATCTCATATTCCATCATATAGGACAAATACAGTATGACAATGACCAGATATTAGCACTAGCATTAGATCGCTAGCATTAGCAAGTTAGCATTAGCATTCAAACATTTTTAAATTACTGTATTTTCCTATAAACAAGAATTGGATAAGTTTAAATGCCATCAGTTCTATATTCCCTGAAGGTTTGGGAAAAGCCATCTGATGTCTTATTCTCATCATCGAGGGCACTTACTGTATAACAATAGAGATATTAGCAAAAATTAGATCGCTACCATTAGCAAGTTAGAATTAGCATTCAAACATTAACATTACTGTATTTGCCTATATACAAGAAGGGTTGTTTTAAATTTCCCTCTGATCTCATATTCTCATCATAGAGTACACGAAGTATAAAAAATCACCAGATATTAGCACCTAGCATTAGATCGCTAGCATTTGCAAGTTAGCATTAGCATTCAAAATTAAATTACTGTATTTGCGTATACAAGAAGGGTTATTTAAATGCCATCTGATCTATATTCTCATGAAGGGTTATGCTTATATGCCATCTGATCTCATATTCCCATCATATAGGGCAAATACAGTATGAAATGACCAGATATTAGCACTAGCATTAGATCGCTAGATTTAGCAAGTTAGCATTAGCATTCAAACATTAACATTACTGTATTTGCTATATACAAGAAAAGATAACATAAATTCTATCTGGTCTCATATTCTCAAAGGGTTATGCTTAAATGTCATCTGATGTCTTATTCTCATATCGAGGAAATTTCAGTATAACAATAGGAGATATTAGCACTAGCATTAGATCGCTAGCATTAGCAAGTTAGCATTAGCATTCAAACATTAACATTACTGTATTTGCCAATATACAAAAAGGGTTATTTAAATGCCATCTGATCTCATATTCTCATAAAGGGTTATGCTTAAATGTCATCTGATGTTATTCTCATCATAGAGGACACTTACAGTATAACAATGAGAGATATTAGCACTAGCATTAGATCGCTAGCATTAGCAAGTTAGCATTAGCATTCAAACATTAACATTACTGTACTTGCCTAATACAAGAAGGGTTATTTAAATGGCATTGATCTCATATTCACATGAAGGGTTATGCTTAAAAAGACATCTGATGTCTTATTCTCATCATAGAGAACTTTCACTATAACAATGAGCAGATATTACACTAGCATTAGATCGCTAGCATTAGCAAGTTAGCCTTAGCATTCAAACATTAACATTACTGTATTTGCCTATAAACCAGAATGGATATGCTTAAATGCCATCTGTTCTCATATTCTCATGAAGGGTTATGCTTAAATGGCATCTGATGACTTTTCTCTTCATAGAGGACCCCTTTACAGTATAACAATGAGAGATATTAGCACTAGCATTAGATCGCTAGCATTAGAAGTTAGCTTTGCATTCAAACATTAACATTACTGTATGCTTCATATACTAGAAGGGTTAATTAAATCATCTGATCTCATATTCCTATCATAAGGAACACTTACAGTAATTTCAATGAACAGATATTAGCACTAGCATTAGAATGCCAGCATTAGCAAGTTAGAATTAGCATTCAAACATTAACATTACTGTATTTGCCTATATACAAGAAGGGTAATGTTTATTGCCATCTGATATCATATTATTTATCATAGAGTACACTCAGTATAACACTCACCCGATATTAGCACTAGCATTAGATCGCTAGCTTTAGAAGTTAGTATTAGCATTCAAACATTAACATTACTGTATTTGCCTATATACAAGAATGGATAACATAAATGCTATTTGATCTCATATTCTCATCAAGGGTTATTTCTAAATGTCATCTCATGTCTTGTTCTCTATAGAGGACACTTACAGTATAACAATGAGCAGATATTAGCATAAGCATTAGATCGCTAAATTAGCAAGTTAGCTATAGCATTCAAACATTAACATTACTGTATTTGCCTATATACAAGAAGTGTTATTTAAATGCCATCTGATCCTCATATTCTCAGAAGGGTTATGCTTAAATGACATCTGATCTCATATTCTATCATAGAGGACAAATACAGTATGATAATGACCAGATATTAGCACCATTAGATCGCTAGCATTAGCATTCAAACATTAAACATTACTGTATTTGCCTATATACAAGAAGGGTTATTTAAATGATCTTATCTCATATTCACATGAAGGGTTGCTTTAATGCCATCTGATGTCTTATTCTCATCATAGAAGACAATTACAGTATAACAATGAGCAGATATTAGCACTAGCATTAGATCGCTAGCATTAGCAAGTTAGCCTTAGATTCAAACATTAACATTACTGTATTTGCTATATACAGAAGTGTTATTTAAAAAGCCATCTGATCTCATATTTCATGAAGGTTATGCTTAAATGCCATCTGATCTCATATTCCATAATAGAGGACAAATACAGTATGATAATGACCAGATATTAGCACCCGCATCAGATCGCTAGCATTAGCATTCAAACATTAAACATAACTGTATTTGCCTATATACAAGAAGGGTTATTTAAATGGCATCTTATCTCATATTCACATGAAGGGTTATGCTTAAATGCCATCTGATGTCTTATTCTCATCATAGAAGACACTTACAGTATAACAATGAGCAGATATTAGCACTAGCATTTGATCGCTAGCATTAGCAAGTTAGCATTAGCATTCAAACATTAACATTACTATATTTGCGTATATACAAGAAGGGTTATTTAAATGCCATCTGATCTCATATTCTCATGAAGGGTTATGCTTAAATGCCATCTGATCTCATATTCCCATCATAGAGGACAAATACAGTATGACAATGACCAGATATTAGCACTAGCATTAGATCGCTAGCATTAGCAAGTTAGCATTAGCATTCAAACATTAACATTACTGTATTTGCCTATAAACAAGAATGGATAAGTTTAAATGCCATCTGTTTTCATATTCTCATGAAGGGTTATGCTTAAATGCCATCTGATCTCATATTCCCATCATAGAGGACAAATACAGTATGACAATGACCAGATATTAGCACTAGCATTAGATCGCTAGCATTAGCAAGTTAGCCTTAGCATTCAAACATTAACATTACTGTATTAGCCTATATACAAGAAGGGTTAATTAAATGCCATCTGTTCTCATATTCTCATGAAGGGTTATGCGAAATGCCGCCTGATGTCCCTTTTTCCAAACTAAGGGGAAATTACAAAGAAATTTAACATATATTAGCCCCAGCATTAGATTTGCTTTTGAAGTTAAAATTTGCATTCAAAAATTTAAAATTACTGTACTTTCCGAAAACAAGAAAAGGGGTTTTGCTTTTTTTTATCTGATTTCATATGCTCATCATAGAGACACGACAGTATAAAATTTTAACCGATTTTAAATTAGATCGGGGCATTAACAAAATTGCTTAAAACTTTCAAACATTAACATTACTTTTTGCCCATATACAAAAATGGATAAGCAAATCCATCTGTTCTCATATTCTCTTGAAGGGTTATGCTTAAATGCCATCTGATGTCAAAACCCCCAACATGGACATTAAATTTTAACAATGAGCCAAAATATTTAAACACTAAAACATTAAAATTCGCTTTGCAAGTTAGCCTTAGCATTCAAACATTAACATTATGTTTTTTCCCATATAAAAAGGTTTTTAAAAACCATCTGATTTTTCATATTCAAAATAAAAGGGGAAAAAAAAAAAAAATTTGTTTTTAAAATTTTCTTTTTTTTAAAAAAAAAAATTTTTTTCCCCTTTTCAAAATTTTTTTAAAACCCGTTTGGAAAATTAAAACATTTAAAAGGGAAATTTTCCCCAAAATTAAAAGAATTTTAAAAAACAAAAATTAAATTTTTTTTTTTTTTTTTTTCCCTTTTTAAAAAAAAAAAAAACCCCCAAAAAAAAATTTTTTCCAAAACATTTTTTAAAAAATTTTTTAAAAAATAAAATTTTTAAAAAAAATTTTTTTTTTTTAATTTTTTAAAAATTTTTTTCTTTTAAAAAAAAAATTTTTTTTAAAAAAAAAAAAATTTTTTTTAACCTTTGAAAAATTTTTTCCCCAAAACATTAATTTTGTTTTTTAAAAAAAAAAAAAAATTAAACCCCCTTTTTTTTTTTTGGGTTTTTAAAAATTTTTCCAAAACCCCTCCAAAGGGAAAAAAAACCCCAAAAAAACCCGATATTAGCACTAGCAATAGATCGCTAGCATTAGCTAGTTAGCATTACCTTTTAAAAAAAATTTTTTTTTAAAAAAAAATTTTAAAAATTTTTTTTATTTCCGGGGTTTTTAAAACCCTTTTTTTATTTTTTTAAAAAAAAAATTTTAAAAAAGGAAATTTAAAAAAAAAATCCCCAAAAAATTTTAAAAAAAAAAAATTTTTTTTTTAAAAAGGGGGTTTTTTTCCCCCCCTTTTAAAAATTCCCAAAAAAACCCCAAAAAAAAAAAAAAACCAACCCCAAAATTGAAATTTGCCCAAAAACCCCCTTTTTTCCCCCCCGGGGAAAAAAAATTGTTCCCTTTTTTTTTTTTTTAAAAATTTTTTTTTTCTATTTAAACCCCTTTCCCCCCAAAAAAAAATTTTTAAAAAAACCTTTGGGAAAAAAAAAAAAACCCCTTTTTTTTTAAAAGGGAAAAAAAAAATTTTTTAAAACCCCAAAAAAAAAATTTTGGAAAAAAATTTTTTGGAAAAATTTTTCCCAAAAAATTGGGCCCCAAAAAAAAAAATTTTAAAAAAAGAAAAATTTTTTTTTTTTAAATTTTTTTTTTAAAAAAAAAAAAAACCAAATTTTAAAAAAAAATTTTTGGGAAAAATTAATTTTAAAAAAAATTTCCCCCAAAATGTAAATTTTTTTTTTTTATAAAAATTTTTTTTTAAAAAAATTTTAAAATTTTTTTAAATTTTTAAAAAAAACCCAAAAAAAAAATTTTTTCCCTTTTTGGGAAAAAAAAAAAAAATTTTTTTTTTTTTTAAAAGGGTTTTTAAAAAATTTTTTTTTTTTTAGGTGAAAAAAACCCTTTTAAAAACCCCAAAAAATTAATTTTTTTCCCCCCCTTTTTTTTTTAAAAAATTTTTGGAAAAATTTTTTCCTTTTTTTTTATTAAAAAAAATTTTTAAAAACCCAAAAAAAATTTTTTTTCCCCCCTTTTTAAAATTCCCAAAAAACTTTTTAATTTTTTAAAAAAAAATTAAATTTAAAAAAACCCCCTTTTTTTAAAAAAGGGTTTTTTTTTGAACCCCCCAAAAAAAAAAAATTCAAATTTTTTCCCCTTAAGGGAATTTCATTAAAAAATTAAAATTTTTTTTTTAATGAAAATTTTTTTTTTTTTAAAATTTTAAAATTTTTTTTAAAATTTTTTTTTTTTAAAAAAATTTTTAAAAAATTTTTTAAATTTAACCTTTTTTCCCTTTTTAAAAAATTTTTAACCCAAAAAAAAAAATTTTTTTTTAACCCGGGGGGAAAAAAATTTTTTTTCCTTTTTTCTCCGGGGTTTTCAAAAAGGGGTTTTTTTTTGTTTCCCTTTCCCCCGGGGGAAAAAAAAAATTTTTTTTTTTTTTAAAAAAAAAAGAAAAAAAATTTAAAAAATTTCATTAACTTTTTTAAAAAAATTAATTTAAACCTTAAAAACCTTTTTTAAAAAAGGGTTAAAAAAATTATCTATTTTTCCAAAAAAAAAGAAAATTTTTTCCTTAAAAGGGGGTTTTTTTGGGAAAAATTAAAAATTTTAATTTTTTTTCCCTTGGAAAAATTAAAGGGTTAATTTTTCCGGGTTTCAAAAGGGAAAAAAATTTTTTAAAAATTTCCCCAAAAAAAAAAGGGGTTTAAATTTTTAGGGCCCCCAAAAAAAAAAAAATTTTTTTTTTTTTTTAAAGGGTTTTAAAAAATTTTTTCATTTCCCCTTAAAAATTTCAAAGGGGGGGGAAAAAAAATTTCCCCCTTTTTTTTCCCCCCTTTTTAAAAAAAACAAAAAAATTTTTTTTTAATTTTTGGGGGGTTTTTTTTTTCCAAAATTTCCCTTAAGGCCCCCCCCAAAAAAAAAATTTTTTTAATTTTTTTACAAAAAAAAAAAACCTTAAATTTCCTTTTTTTTAAGGGAAAATTAAAAAAACCCTTTTTTTTAAAATTTTTTTTTTTTCCGGGGTTTTTTTTTCCCCCCCCTTTTTTAAAAAAAAAAAATTCATTTGATTCCCCTTTTCCCTTAGGGAAATTAAAAAAAAAAAAAACCAAAAAATTTTTTTTTAAAACCAAAACCCTTTTTTAAAAAAATTTGTTTTTAAAAAAAATTTTTTTTTTAAAAAAAGGGGGAAAAAAAAAAAAGGGGGGTTTTTTTTAAATTTTTTTAAAAAAAACCCCCAAAAAAAAATTTTTTTCCCAAAAAAAATTTAAATTACCTTTTTTTAAAATTTTTTTTTTTTTTTTTTAATTTTTTCCCCTTTTTTTAAAAAAAGGCCGGGAAAAAAAAAAAGCATTTGCAATTTTTTTTTTAAAAAATTTTTAAAAAAAAAATTTTGGGGGAAAAGGAAAAAAAATTCTATTAAAAAATTTTTTAAAAAAAAACCCAAATTTTAAAATTTTTTCCCAAAAAAATTAAAAAAAAAAAAACCTTTTTTTAAATTTTTTTTAAAAAATTAAAATTTGCTTTTTAACCAAAAATTTTTTGGAAAAAAAAAATTTTTTGAAAAAAATTAAACCAAAAAATTTTTTTTTTAAAAAAATTTCCTTTTTTTAAAACCAAAAAAATTGGGTTTGGATTTTAAAAAACCCTTAGGGTTTTTAAATTTTAAAAAAATTTTTTTCCCCTTTTTTTTTTATAAAAACCAAATTTTTTTAAAAAAAAAAAAAAAATTTTTTAAAAAAATTTTTTTTTAAAAAAATTTTTAAAAACCCCCCCAAAAAAAAAATTTTTTTTCCCTTTTCTCATTTTAAAAAAAAATTTTTTCCCCCCCCAAAAAAAAAAAATTTTTAAAAAAAAATTTTTTAAACTAAAATTAAAATTTCCCGGGGTTTAAAAAAAAATTGGTTTTTTCCCCGTTTTTTAAAATTTTTTTTTTTTTTAAAAAAATTCCCCCCTTTTTTTTTAAAAAAAAAAAAAAATTTTAAAAAAAATTTTTTTTAAAAAAACCCAAAAAAATTTTTTTTTCCTTTAAAAAAGGGGGTTTTTAAAAAATTAAATTTTTTAAATTTTCCCCCCCAAAAAAAAAAATTTAAAAAAAATTTTTTTAAAAAACCTTCAAAAAAAAAAATTTTTTCCAAAAAAATTAAAAAAAAACCCCTTTAAACCCAAAAATTTTTTTTTTTCCCTTTTTTTAAAAAAAAAAAATTTTAAAAAAAAAGTTTTTTAAAAAAAAAGGAAAGGGGGTTTTTTTAAAAACCCAAAAATTTTTTTGGGGAAAAAAAAATTTTCCCCTAAAGCAAAGGGTTTTTAAAAATTTTTTTTTTTTTCCCTTTTTGGGGGTTTAATTTTTTAAAAAAAAAAAAGTATTAAAAATTTTTTCCCCCAAACAAAAAAATTTCAAAGGGTTTTAAAAAAAAATTAAAATTTTTTTTTTTTTTTAAAGAAAAAATTTTAAACCCAAAAAAAATTTTTAAAATTTTTTTATTTTTTTAAATTTTTAACCAAATTTTTTTTTAAAAAGAAAAAAGTTTTTTTTTTTAATTTTACCAAAACACAAGAAGGGGAAAAAAAAAATTTTTTTTTTCCCCCCATTTTAAAAAAAAAAAATTTCCCCCTTTAAAGGAAAAAAAGGGGGGGAAAAAAAACCCTTTTTTTTTTTAAAAAAACTTTTTAAAAAAAAAAAAAATTTAAACCAAAAAAAACCCCTTTTTTTAAAAGCCAAAAAAAAATTTTTTTTAAAAAAGGTTTTTTTTTTAAAAAAAAATATTTTTTTGGGTTTTTTTCTTTGGGGTTTTTTCCCCCCCTTAATTTTTTTTCCCCGGGGGAAAAAAAAGGGAAAAAAAAAATTAAAAAAATTAAAATTTAAAAAAAAAATTTTTTTGCTTTAAAAAAAATTTTTAAACCCCCTTTTTTTTAAAAATTTAAAATTTTTTCCCTTTAAAAAAAAAAAATTAAATTTTTTTAAAAAAAAAAGGGGGGTTTTAAAAAAAAAAATTTTTTTTTTTTTTTTTTTTTAAAAAAAAAAAAAAAAAAACCAAAAAAACCCCCAAAAGGGGGTTTTTAAAAAGGGTTCCCCAAAAAAACATTCATTTAAAAATTAACAAATTTTTTTAAAAAAAAAAATTTTAAAATTTTTCCCAAAAAAAATTTGTTTTTTTAAAAAAAATTTTTTTTTAACCCAAAAAAAAAAGGGTTTTTTTCCAAAATTTTTTTTTTTAAAGGTTTTTTTCCCCAAAAAAACCCCTTTTTTTCCCCTTTAAAAAAAATTTAAAAAAAATTTTTTTTTAAAAAATTTTTAAAAACCTTTGGGGTTTTTTTATTTTTTTAAAAAAGACCCTTTTTAAAAAAAAAAATTAAAAAAAAAACCCCTTTTGGGTTTATTCAAAATTAAACAAATTTTTACAAGGGGGTTTTTAAAATTTAATTTTAAATTTTTTTTAAAAATTTCCCCAAAAAAAAATTTTTTTTGGGCCCCCTTTTTTGGGGGGGTTTTGCATTAAAAAAAACCTTTTTTTTTAAAAAGTTTAAAAAAATTTTTTTTTTTTTTTGGGGGGTTTTTTTTTTGGCCCCCTTTTTTTTTTTTGGGAAATTTTAAAAAAATTAAAAATTTTTTTAAAAAAAAAAATTTAAAAAATTTAAAACCTTTTTTAAAAAAGGGGAATTAAAAAATTTTTTATTTTTTTAAAAAAAAAATTTTTTTTAAAAAAAAAAATTTAAAAAGGGTTTTTAAAAAGAGGTTTCCCTTTTTAAAAAAAAAAGTAAAAAATATTAAAAAGGGGGGCCCCCTTTAAGGGGTTTTTTAAAAAAAAAAAAGTTTTTTTTTAACCTTTTTTTAACTTTTTTTTTCCAAAAAAATTTTTTTTTTTAAAAAAATTGGAAAAAAAGTTTTAAAAATTTTCCTTTTTTAAAAAAACCCCTTTTTTTTTTAAAAAAAAAATTTTTTAAAAAACAATTTGGGGGAAAAAAAAACCCCAAATTTTTAAAAAAAAAAAAAATTTATTTAAAAAAAAATTTTTTTTTTTAAAATTTTTTTTTTAAAATTCCTTTTTCCAAAAAAAAAAAATTCCAAAGATTTTTAAAAAAAAATTTTAAATTCCCGGTTTTTTAAAAAAAAATTTTTTTTTTTGAAAAAAAATAACCCTTTTTTTTTAAAAAATTTTTTGGCCCCAAGTTTTTTTAAAAAAAAAATTTAAAAAAAAAAAAATTTTTTTTTTTTCCAAAAATTTTTTTTTTAAATTTTTTCCCCCGGGAATTTCAGAAAAATTTAAAATTTTTTTTTTAAAAAAAAAAAATTTTTTAAAACCTTAAAAAAAACCCAAAAAAAAAATTAAAATTTTCCCCCCCCCTTTAAAAAATTTTAAAAAAAAAAATTTTTTTTTTAAAAAAATTTGGTTTTTTTTAATTTTTTTGAAATTAAATTTAAAATTTTTTTTATTCCCAAAAAAAAAAAAATTTTTAAAAAAATTTTTTGGGTTTGGTTTAAAAGGTTTTTTTTAAAAAAAAAAAGGGGAAATAAAGAAATTTAAAATTTAAAAAATTTTGGGGGAAAAATTTTTAAAAACCCCCATATTTAAAAAAAAAAAAAATTTCCAAAAAAAATTTGGTTTTTATTTTTCATTTTTTAAAAAAAAAAAAAAAAAAAAAGGGGGGGGCCCCTTTTTTTTTAATTTTTTTTTTTTTTTCCCCCCAAAAAAAAAATTTTTTTTTTAAAATTTTTTTTTTTTAAAAAAAAAAAACCCCAAAAAATCGTACTTTTCCCTTTTAAAAAAAAACCAAAAAAAAATTTTAAAAAAATTAAATAAAAACCCCAAATTTTGGGGGGGAAAAAATTTTGTTTTTTCCCCAAAAAAAAAAAATTTTTTTTTTTTTCCCCCCTTTTTAATTTAAAATTAATTTAAAAAAAAAAAAAAAAATTTTGGGGAAAAAAAAATTTTTTTAAAGGGGGTTTAAAAATTTTAGGTTTAAAATTAAATTTTTTTTTTCCAAAATTTTTTTGCCTTGGTTTTTTTTTTAAAATTAAATTTTTAAAAAAAAAAAAAAAATTTTTTTGCCACTTTTTATTCCTTTTTAAAATTTTTTTAAAAACCCGGCCCCCCAAAAAAAATTCCTTAAAAAAATTAAATTTTTAAAGACCAAATTTTTTTTTTTAAAAAAATTAAAATTTTTTAGTTTTTAAAAAAATTTTTTTTTAAAAAAAAAAAATTTAAAATTTTTTTTTTTAAAAAAGGGAAAAAAACAATTTTTGACCCTTTTTTTAATTTTTGGGTTTAAAAAAATTTTTTTTAAAAAAAAAATTTTTTTTTTAAAAAAAAAAATTTTTTTTTTTGGGTTTTTTTTCCCAAAAAAACCCAAATTTTTTTTTTTTTTTAAAAAATTTTTAAAAAACAATTTGGGGCTTAAACCTTAAACCTTTTAAAATTTTTTTAATTTTTCCCAAAAAAAAAAAAATTTTTTAAAAAAACCCCCCTTAAAAAAAATTGGAAAAAAAAATTTTTTAAACCCAAAGTTTAAATTTTTTTTAAAAAATTTAAAAAAAATTTTTTAAAAAAAAAAATTTTTTCCAAAAGGGTTTTTTTTTAAAAATTTTTTTTTAAAATTACCCCCAAAAAAAACCCCCCCCCGGGGGGTTTTTAAAAATTTTTTTTTTTTTAAAAAAAAAAAAACCTTTTTTTTTTTTTTGGGGGGAAAAAAGGGAGTTTTTTTTTAAAAGGGGGTTTTTTTTTTTTTTAAAAAATTTTTTTTTTTTTTTTTTCCCTTTTTTAAAAAAAAAAAAAAAAAAACCCCTTTTTTTTTTCCAAAATTTTTGGAAAAAAATTTTTTTTTTTATTTGCAAAACCCCCGGGGGTTTTTAAAAAAAAAACCCTTAAAAAAATTTTTTTTTTTTCCCAAAAAAATTTTTTTAAAAAATTTTTTATTTTTTCCCTTTTTTTTAAAAATTTTAGAAATTTTTTAAAAAAAAAAAAAATTTTTTCCCCAAAAAAGGGGTTTTTTTTTTCCCCCAAATTTTAAAAATTTTGGGTTTTTTTCCTTTTTTTAAAAAAAGGAAAATTAAAAAAAAAAAAAAATTTTTTTTTTTAAAAAAAAAAAAATTTTTTTTAAAAAACTTTCCCTTTTTAAAAAAAAGGGGGGTTTTTAAAAATTTTTTTTTAAAAAAGGTTAAATTTTAAAAAATTTTTTTTTTTAAAATTTTTTTAAAAAAAAAGAAAAATATTAACCAAAAAAAAAAAAATTTTAATTTAAAAAAAATTTTTTTTTAAAAAGGGGTTTTTAAAAAAACCCCCCTTTTTTTTTTTTTAAAAACCCGGAAAAAAAAAAAGGGCCCCTTTTTTCCTTTTTAAAACATTAAATTTTTCCCCTTTTTTTCCTTTTAAAAAAATTTTTTTTTTAAAAAAATTTTAAAAATAAATGCCCCAATTTTCCCCAAATTTCCCCAAAAAATCCGGTTTTTTTTAAAACCAAAAATTTTAAAAAAAATTTTTTTTTTTTTTAAAATTTAAAAATTTTTTTTAAAAAAAATTTTAAAACCCCGGGGGAAAAAGGGTTTTAAAAACCCAAATGCTATCAGATCTCATATTCTCATCAAGGGTTATGTAAATGTCATCTGATGTCTTATTCTCATCATAGAGGACACTTACAGTATAACAATGAGCAGATATTAGCACTAGGATTAGATCGCTAGCATTAGCAAGTTAGCATTAGCATTCAATCATTAACATTACTGTATTTGCTTATATACAAGGAGGGTTATTTAAATGCCATCTGTTCTCATATTCCCATCTTAGAGAACACTTACAGTATGACAATGAACATATATTAGCACTAGCATTAGTTCGCTGGCATTAGCAAGTTAAATTAGAATTCAAACATTAACATTACTGTATTTTCCTATATACAAGAAGGGTTAAAACTTTATTGCCATCTGATCTCATATTCTCATCATAGAGTACACGTACAGTATAACAATCACCAGATTTACTTTTAGCATTAGATCGCTAGCATTAGCAAGTAAGCATTAGCATTCAAACATTAACATTACTCTGTTAGCCTATATACAAGAGGGGTTAATTAAATGCCATCTGATCTCATATTTTCATAAAGGGTTATGCTTAAATGTCATCTGATGTCCTATTCTCCTCAGAGAGGACACTTACAGTTCAACAATGAGCAGATATTAGCACTAGCATTTGATCGCTAGCATTAGCAAGTTAGCCTTAGCATTCAAAAATTAACATTCCTGAATTTGCCTATATACAAGAAGGGTTATTTAAATGCCATCTGATCTCATATTCTCATGAAGGGTTATGCTTAAATGCCATCTGATCTCATATTCCCATCATAAAGGACAAATACAGTATGATAATGACCAGATATTAGCACTCGCATTAGATCGCTAGCATTAGCAAGTTAGCATTAGCATTCAAACATTAACATTACTGTATTTGCCTATATACAAGAAGGATTAAGCTTTATTGCCATCTTATCTCATATTCTTATCATAGAGTACACGTACAGTATAACAATCACCAGATATTAGCACTAGCATTAGATCGCTAGCTTTAGCAAGTTAGTATTAGCATTCAAAAATTAACATTACTGTATTTGCCTATATACAAGAATGGATAAGCATAAATACTATATGATCTCATATTCTCATAAAGGGTTATGCTTAAATGTCATCTGATGTCTTATTATCATCATAGAGGACACTTACAGTATAACAATGAGCAGATATTAGCACAAGCATTAGATCGCGAGCATTAGCAAGTTAGCATTAGCATTCAAACATTAACATTACTGTATTTGCCTATATACAAGAAGGGTTATTTAAATGCCATCTGATCTCATATTCCCATCATAGAGATCACTTACAGTATGACAATGACCAGATATTAGCACTAGCATTAGATCACTATCATTAGCAAGTTAGAATTAGCATTCAAACATGAACATTACTGTATTTGCCTATATACAAGAAGGATTAAGCTTTATTGCCATCTTATCTCATATTCTTATCATAGAGTACACGTACAGTATAACAATCACCAGATATTAGCACTAGCATTAGATCGCTAGCTTTAGCAAGTTAGTATTAGCATTCAAAAATTAACATTACTGTATTTGCCTATATACAAGAATGGAAAAGCATAAATGGTATTTGATCTCATATTCTCATCAAGGGTTATGCTTAAATGTCATCTCATGTCTTATTCTCATCATAGAGGACACTAACAGTATAACAATGAGCAGATATTAGCACTAGCATTAGCAAGTTAGCATTAGCATTCAAACATTAACATTACTGTATTTGCCTATATACAAGGAGGGTTATTTAAATGCCATCTGATCTCATATTCTCATGAAGGGTTATGCTTAAATGCCATCTGTTCTCATATTCCCATCATAGAGGAAAAATACAGTATGACAATGACCAGATATTAGCACTAGCATTAGATCGCTAGCATTAGCAAGTTAGCATTACCTTTCAAACATTAACATTACTCGATTTGCCTATAAAAAAGAATGGATAAGTTTAAATGACATCTGTTCTCATATTCTTATGAAGGGTTATGCTTAAATGCCATTTGATGTCTTATTCTCATCATAGAGGACACTTACAATATAACGATGAGCAGATATTAGCACTAGCATTGGTTCGATAGCATTAGCAAGTTAGCATTAGCATTCAAACATTAACATTACTGTATTTGCCTATATACAAGAAGGGTTATTTAAATGCCATCTGATCTCATATTCACATCATAGAGGACAAATACAGTATGACAATGACCAGATATTAGCACTAGGATTAGATCGCTAGCATTAGCAAGTTAGAATTAGCATTCAAACATTAACATTACTGTATTTGCCTATATACAAGAATGGATAAGCATAAATGCTATCTGATCTCATATTCTCATCAAGGTTTATGCTTAAATGTCATCTGATGTCTTATTCTCATCATAGAGGACACTTACAGTATAACAATGAGCAGATATTAGCACTAGCATTAGATCGCTAGCATTAGCAAGTTAGCATTAGCATTCAATTATTAACATTACCCTGTTAGCCTGTATACAAAAAAAGGGTTAATTAAATGACATCTGATCTCATATTCTCATGAAGGGTTATGCTTAAATGCGTTCTGATATCTTATTCTCATCATAGAGGACAGTTACAGTATAACAATGAGCAGATATTAGCACTAGCATTAGATCGCTAGCATTAGCGAGTTAGCCTTAGCATTCAAACATTTACATTACTGTATTAGCCAATATACAAGAAGGGTTAATTAAATTCCATCTGTTCTCATATTCCCATCATAGAGAACAATTAAAGTATGACAATGAACATATATTAGCAGTAGCATTAGATCGCTGCCATTAGCAAGTTAGAATTAGCATTCAAACATTAACATTACTGTATTTTCCTATTTACAAGAAGGGTTAAGCTTTATTGCCATCTGATCTCATATTCTTATCATAGAGTACACGTACAGTATAACAATCACCAGATTTTAGCACTAGCATTAGATCGCTAGCATTAGCAAGTTAGCATTAGCTTTCAAACATAAACATTACAGTATTTGCCTACATACAAGAATGGATAAGCTTAAATGCCATCTGTTCTCATATTCTCTTGAAGGGTTATGCTTAAATGCCATCTGATGTCTTATTTTCAACATTGAGGACACTTAAATTATAACAATGAGCAGATATTAGCACTAACATTAGATCGCTAGCATTAGCAAGTTAGCAATAGCATTCAAACATTATCATTACTGTATTAGCCTATATACAAGAAGGGTTAATTAAATGCCATCTGATCTCATATTCTCATGAAGCTATATGCTTTAATGACCAGATATTAGCACTAGCATTAGATCGCTAGCATTAGCAAGTAAGCATTAGCTTTCAAACATTAACATTACTGTATTTGCGTATATACAAGAATGGATAAGCATAATTTCTATCTGATCTCATATTCTCATAAAGGGTTATGCTTAAATGTCATCTGATGTCTTATTCTCATCATAGAGGACACTTACAGTATAACAATGAGCAGATATTAGCACTAGCATTAGATCGCTAGGATTAGCAAGTTAGCATTAGCATTCAAACATTAACATTACTGTATTTGCCTATATACAAGAAGGGTTATTTAAATGCCATCTAATCTCATATTCTCATGAAGGGTTATGCTTAAATGCCATGTGATCTCATATTCCCATCATAGAGGACAAATACAGAATGACAATGACCAGATATTAGCACTAGCATTAGATCGCTAGCATTAGCAAGTTAGAATTAGCATTTAAACATTAACATTACTGTATTTGCCTATATACAAGAATGGTGTAAAGCTTTATTGCCATCTGATCTCTTATTCTTATCATAGAGTACATGTACAGTATAACAATCACAAGATATTAGCACTAGCATTAGATCGCTAGCATTAGCAAGTATGCATTAGCATTCAATCATTAACATTACTCTGTTAGCCTATATACAAGAGGGGTTAATTAAATGCCATCTGATCTCATATTTTCATAAAGGGTTATGCTTAAATGTCATCTGATGTCTTATTCTCATCATAGAGGACACTTACAGTTTAACAATGAGTAGATATTAGCACTAGCATTTGATCGCTAGCATTAGCAAGTTAGCATTAGCTTTCAAACATTAACATTACTGTATTTGCGTATATACAAGAATGGATAAGCATAATTTCTATCTGATCTCATATTCTCATAAAGGGTTATGCTTAAATGTCATCTGATGTCTTATTCTCATCATAGAGGACACTTACAGTATAACAATGAGCAGATATTAGCACTAGCATTAGATCGCTAGCATTAGCAAGTTAGCATTAGCATTCAAACATTAACATTACTGTATTTGCCTATATACTAGAAGGCTTATTTAAATGCCATCTGATCTCATATTCTCATGAAGGGTTATGCTTAAATGCCATGTGATCTCATATTCCCATCATAGAGGACAAATAAAGAATGACAATGACCAGATATTAGCACTAGCATTAGATCGCTAGCATTAGCAAGTTAGAATTAGCATTCAAACATTAACATTACTGTATTTGCCTATATTCAAGAAGTGTTAAGCTTTATTGCCATCTGATCTCATATTCTTATCATAGAGTACACGTGCAGTATAACAATCACAAGATATTAGCACTAGCAATAGATCGCTAGCATTAGCAAGTTAGCCTTAGCATTCAAACATTAACATTACTGTATTTGCCTATATACAAGAAGTGTTATTTAAATGCCATCTGATCTCATATTCACATGAAGGGTTATGCTTAAATGCCATCTGATCTCATATTCCCATCATAGAGGACAAATACAGTATGATAATGACCAGATATTAGCACTCACATTAGATCGCTAGCATTAGCAAATTAGCATCAGCATTCAAACATTAACATTACTGTATTTGCCTATATACAAGAATGGATAACATAAATTCTATATGATCTCATATTCTCATAAAGGGTTATGCTTAAATGTCATCTGATGTCTTATTCTCACCATAGAGGACACTTCCAGTATAACAATGAGCAGATATTAGCACTAGCATTAGATCGCTAGCATTAGCAAGTTAGTATTAGCATTCAAACATTAACATTACTGTATTTGCCTATATACAAGAAGGGTTATTTAAATGGGATCTTATCTCATATTCACATGAATGGTTATGCTGAAAATGCCATCTGATGTCTTATTCTCATCATAGAGGACACTTACAGTATAACAATGAGCAGATATTAGCACTAGCATTAGATCGCTAGCATTAGCAAGTAAGCCTTAGCATTCAAACATTAACATTACTGTATTTGCCTATATACAAGAAGGGTTAAGCTTCATTGCCATCTGATCTCATATTCTTATCATAGAGTACACGTACAGTATAACAATCACCAGATATTAGCACTAGCATTAGATCGCTAGCTTTAGCAAGTTAGTATTAGCATTCGAACATTAACATTACTGTATTTGCCTATATACAAGAATGGATAAGCATAAATGCTTTTTGATCTCATATTCTCATCAAGGGTTATGCTTAAATGTCATCTGATGTCTTATTCTCATCATAGAGGACACTAACAGTATAACAATGAGCAGATATTAGCACTAGCATTAGATCGCTAGCATTAGCAAGTTAGCATTAGAATTCAAACATTAACATTACTGTATTTGCCTATATACATGAAGGGTTATTTAAATGCCATCTGATCTCATATTCTCATGAAGGGTTATGCTTAAATGCCATCTGTTCTCATATTCTCATCATAGAGGACACTTACAGTATAACAATGAGCAGATATTAGCACTAGCATTAGATCGCTAGCATTAGCAATTTAGCATTACCTTTCAAACATTAACATTACTCTATTTGCCTATAAACAAGAATGGATAAGTTTAAATGCCATCTGTTCTCATATTCTCATGAAGGGTTATGCTTAAATGCCATCTGATGTCTTATTCTCATCATAGAGGACACTTACAGTATAACAATGAGCAGAGATTAGCACTAGCATTAGATCGATAGCATTAGCAAGTTAGCATTAGCATTCAAACATTAACATTACTGTATTTGCCAATATACAAGAAGGGTTATTTAAATGCCATCTGATCTCATATTCTCATGAAGGGTTATGCTTAAATGCCATCTGATCTCATATTCCCATCAAAGAGGACAAATACAGAATGACAATGACCAGATATTAGCACTAGCATTAGATCGCTAGCATTAGCAAGTTAGAATTAGCATTTAAACATTAACATTACTGTATTTGCCTATATACAAGAAGTGTTAAGCTTTATTGCCATCTGATCTCTTATTCTTATCATAGAGTACATGTACAGTATAACAATGGGCAGATATTAGCACTAGCATTAGATCGCTAGCATTAGCAAGTATGCATTAGCATTCAATCATTAACATTACTCTGTTAGCCTATATACAAGAGGGGTTAATTAAATGCCATCTGATCTCATATTTTCATAAAGGGTTATGCTTAAATGTCATCTGATGTCTTATTCTCATCATAGAGGACACTTACAGTTTAACAATGAGTAGATATTAGCACTAGCATTTGATCGCTAGCATTAGCAAGTTAGCATTAGCTTTCAAACATTAACATTACTGTATTTGCGTATATACAAGAATGGATAAGTATAATTTCTATCTGATCTCATATTCTCATAAAGGGTTATGCTTAAATGTCATCTGATGTCTTATTCTCATCATAGAGGACACTTACAGTTTAACAATGAGCAGATATTAGCACTAGCATTTGATCGCTAGCATTAGCAAGTTAGCCTTAGCATTCAAACATTAACATTACTGTATTTGCCTATATACAAGAAGTGTTATTTAAATGCCATCTGATCTCATATTCACATGAAGGGTTATGCTTAAATGCCATCTGATCTCATATTCCCATCATAGAGGACAAATACAGTATGATAATGACCAGATATTAGCACTCACATTAGATCGCTAGCATTAGCAAATTAGCATCAGCATTCAAACATTAACATTACTGTATTTGCCTATATACAAGAATGGATAAGCATAAATTCTATATGATCTCATATTCTCATAAAGGGTTATGCTTAAATGTCATCTGATGTCTTATTCTCACCATAGAGGACACTTACAGTATAACAATGAGCAGATATTAGCACTAGCATTAGATCGCTAGCATTAGCAAGTTAGTATTAGCATTCAAACATTAACATTACTGTATTTGCCTATATACAAGAAGGGTTATTTAAATGGGATCTTATCTCATATTCACATGAATGGTTATGCTCAAATGCCATCTGATGTCTTATTCTCATCATAGAGGACACTTACAGTATAACAATGAGCAGATATTAGCACTAGCATTAGATCGCTAGCATTAGCAAGTTAGCCTTAGCATTCAAACATTAACATTACTGTATTTGCCTATATACAAGAAGGGTTAAGCTTCATTGCCATCTGATCTCATATTCTTATCATAGAGTACACGTACAGTATAACAATCACCAGATATTAGCACTAGCATTAGATCGCTAGCTTTAGCAAGTTAGCATTAGCATTCAAACATTAACATTACTGTATTTGCATATATATAAGAATGGATAATTTAAATGGTTTTTGATCTCATATTCTCATGAAGGGTTATGCTTAAATGTCATCTGATGTCTTATTCTCATCATAGAGGACACTAACAGTATAACAATGAGCAGATATTAGCACTAGCATTAGATCGCTAGCATTAGCAAGTTAGCATTAGAATTCAAACATTAACATTACTGTATTTGCCTATATACATGAAGGGTTATTTAAATGACATCTGATCTCATATTCTCATGAAGGGTTATGCTTAAATGCCATCTGTTCTCATATTCTCATCATAGAGGACACTTACAGTATAACAATGAGCAGATATTAGCACTAGCATTAGATCGCTAACATTAGCAATTTAGCATTACCTTTCAAACATTAACATTACTCTATTTGCCTATAAACAAGAATGGATAAGTTTAAATGCCATCTGTTCTCATATTCTCATGAAGGGTTATGCTTAAATGCCATCTGATGTCTTATTCTCATCATAGAGGACACTTACAGTATAACAATGAACAGATATTAGCACTAGCATTAGATCGATAGCATTAGCAAGTTAGCATTAGCATTCAAACATTAACATTACTGTATTTGCCTATATACAAGAAGGGTTATTTAAATGCCATCTGATCTCATATTCTCATGAAGGGTTATGCTTAAATGCCTCTGATCTCATATTCCCATCAAAGAGGACAAATACAGTATGACAATGACCAGATATTAGCACTAGCATTAGATCGCTAGCATTAGCAAGTTAGCATTAGCATTCAAACATTAACATTACTGTATTTGCCTATATACAAGAATGGATAAGCATAAATGCTATCTGATCTCATATTCTCATCAAGGGTTATGCTTAAATGTCATCTGATGTCTTATTCTCATCATAGAGGACACTTACAGTATAACAATGAGCAGATATTAGCACTAGCATTAGATCGCTAGCATTAGCATTAAGTTTGCTGTATTTAGCATTCAAATGGATTAACATTACCATGTATTCTCATATATACAAGAAGGGTTAATTAAATGCCATCTGATCTCATATTCCCATCATAGAGAACACTTACAGTATGACAATGAACATATATTAGCACTAGCATTAGATCGCTAGCATTAGCAAGTTAGCATTAGCATTCAAACATTAACATTACTGTATTTGCCTATATACAAGAAGGGTTATTTAAATGCCATCTTATCTCATATTCACATGAAGGGTTATCTTAAATGCCATCTGATGTCTTATTCTCATCATAGAGGACACTTACAATACAATGAGCAGATATTAGCACTAGCATTAGATCGCTAGCATTAGCAAGTTAGCCTTAGCATTCAAACATTAACATTACTGTATTTGCCTATATACAAGAATGGGTTAATTTATTGCCATCTGATCTCATATTCTTATCATCATAGAGGACACTTACAGTATAACAATGAGCAGATATTAGCACTAGCATTAGATCGCTAGCATTAACAAGTTAGAATTAGCATTCAAACATTAACATTACTGTATTTGCCTATATATACAAGAATCTGGTTCATATTCTTAAGGGTTATCCATCTGTTCTCATATTCCCATCATAGAGGACAAATACAGTATGACAATGACCAGATATTAGCACTAGCATTAGATCGCTAGCATTAGCAAGTTAGCATTACCTTTGAAACATTAACATTACTCTATTTGCCTATAAACAAGAATGGATATGCTTAAATGCCATCTGTTCTCATATTCTCATGAAGGGTTATGCTTAAATGGCATCTGATGTCTTATTCTCATCATAGAGGACACTTACAGAATAACAATGAGCAGATATTAGCACTGGCATTAGATCGCTAGCATTAGCAAGTTAGCCTTAGCATTCAAACATTAATATTACTGTATTAGCCTATATACAAGATGGGTTAATTAAATGCCATCTGATCTCATATTCCCATCATAGAGAACACTTACAGTATGACAATGAACAGATATTAGCACTAGCATTAGATTGCTACCATTAGCAAGTTAGTATTAGCATTCAAACATTTACATTACTGTATTTGCCTACATACAAGAATGGATAAGAATAAATGCTATCTGATCTAATATTCTCATCAAGGGTTATGTTCAAATGTCATCTGATGTCTTATTCTCATCATAGAGGACACTTACAGTATAACAATTAGCAGATATTGGCACTAGCATTAGATCGCTAGCATTAGAAAGTTAGCATTAGCATTCAAACATTAACATTACTGTATTTGCCTATATACAAGAAGGGTTATTTAAATGCCATCTGATCTCATATTCTCATTAAGGGTTTTACTTAAATGCCATCTGATCTCATATTCCCATCATAGAGGACAAATACAGTATGTTAATGACCAGATATTAGCACAAGCATTAGATCGCTAGCATTAACAAGAAAGCATTAGAATTCAAACAATAACATGACTGTATTTTCCTATAAACAAGAATGGATTAGCTTAAATGCCATCTGTTCTCATATTCTCATGAAGGGTTATGCGTAAATGCCATCTGATCTCATATTCCCATCATAGAGAACACTTACAGTATGACAATGACCAGATATTAGCACTAGCATTAGATCGCTAGCATAAGCAAGTTAGCAATAGCTTTCAAACATTAACATTACTGTATTTGCCTATATACAAGAATGGATAAGCATAAATTCTATCTGATCTCATATTCTCATAAAGGGTTATGCTTAAATGTCATCTGATGTCTTATTCTCATCATAGAGTATATTTACAGTATAACTATGAGCAGATATTAGCACTAGCATTAGATCGCTAGCATTAGCAAGTTAGCATTAGCATTCAAACATTAACATTACTCTATTTGCCTATATACAAGAAGGATTATTTAAATGCCATCTGATCTCATATTCTCATGAAGGGTTATGCTTAAATGCCATCTGATCTCATATTCCCATGATAGAGGACAAACACAGTATGACAATGACCAGATATTAGCACTAGCATTAGATCGCTAGCATTAGCAAGTTAGCATTACCTTTCAAACATTAACATTACTCTATTTGCCTATAAACAAGAATGGATAAGCTTAAATGCCATCTGTTCTCATATTCTCATGAAGGGTTATGCTTAAATGCCATCTGATGTCTTATTCTCTTCATAGAGGACACTTACAGTATAACAATGAGCAGATATTAACACTAGCATTAGATCGATAGCATTAGCAAGTTAGCCTTAGAATTCAAACATTAACATTACTGTATTAGCCTATATACAAGAAGGTTTAATTAAATGCCATCTGATCTCATATTCCCATGATAGAGAACACTTTCAGTATGACAATGAACAGATATTAGAACTAGCATTAGATCGCTAGCATTAGCAAGATAGAATTAGCATTCAAACATTAAATTACTGTATTTGCCATTACTGTATTGCTATATACAAGAAGGGTTAAGCTTTATTGCCATCTGATCTCATATTCCCATCATAGAGTACACGTACAGTATAACAATCACCAGATATTAGCACTAGCATTAGATCGCTAGCATTAGCAAGTTAGTATTAGCATAGAAATATTAACATTACTGTATTTGCCTATATACTAGAATGGATGAGCATGAATGCTATCTGATCTCATATTCTCATCAAGGGTTATGCTTAAATTTCATCTGATGTCTTATTCTCATCATAGAGGACACTTACAGTATTACAATGAGCAGATATTGGCAGTAGCATTAGATCGCTAGCATTAGCAAGTTAGCATTAGCATTCAAACATTAACATTACTGTATTTGCCTATATACAAGAAGGGTTAAGCTTTATTGCCATCTGATCTCATATTCTTATCATAGAGTACACGTACAGTATAACAATCACCAGATATTAGCACTAGCATTAGATTGCTAGCTTTAGCAAGTTAATATTAGCATTCAAACATTAACATTACTGTATTTGCCTATATACAAGAATGGATAAGCATAAAAGCTATTTGATCTCATATTCTCATCAAGGGTTATGCTTAAATGTCATCTGATGTCTTATTCTCATCATAGAGGACACTAACAGTATAACAATGAGCAGATATTAGCACTAGCATTAGATCGCTAGCATTAGCAAGTTAGCATTAGCATTCAAACATTAACATTACTGTATTTGCCTATATACAAGAAGGGTTATTTAAATGCCATCTGATCTCATATTCTCATGAAGGGTTATGCTTAAATGATATCTTTTCTTATATTCCCATCATTGAGGAAAAATACAGTATGACAATGACCAGATATTAGCACTAGCATTAGATCGCTAGCATTAGCAAATTAGCATTACCTTTCAAACATTAACATTACAGTATTTGCCTATATACAAGATTGGATAAGCATAACTACCATCTGATCTCATATTCACATGAAGGGTTATGCTTAAATGCCATCTGATCTCATATTCCCATCATAGAGGACAAATACAGTATGATAATGACCAGATATTAGCACTCGCATTAGATCGCTAGCATTAGCAAGTTAGCATTAGCATTCAAACATTAACATTACTGTATTTGCCTATATACAAGAATGGATAAGAATAAATGCTATATGATCTCTTATTCTCATGAAGGGTTATGCTTAAATGTCATCTGATGTCTTATTCTCATCATAGAGGACACTTACAGTATAACAATGAGCAGATATTAGCACTAGCATTAGATCGCTAGCATTAGCAAGTTAGCATTAGCATTCAAACATTAACATTACTGTATTTGCCTATATACAAGAAGGGTTATTTAAATGGCATCTTATCTCATATTCACATGAAGGGTTATGCTTAAATGCCATATGATGTCTTATTCTCATCATAGAGGACACTTACAGTATAACAATGAGCAGATATTAGCACTAGCAATAGATCGCTAGCATTAGCAAGTTGGCCTTAGCATTCAAACATTAACATTACTGTATTTGCCTATATACAAGAAGGGTTAATTAGATGCCATCTGATCTCATATTCCCATCATCGAGAACACTTACAGTATGACAATGACCAGATATTAGCACTAGCATTAGATCGCTAACATTAGCATGTTAGAATTAGCATTCAAACATTAATATTACTGTATTTGCCTATATACAAGAAGGGTTATTAAAATGCCATCTGATCTCATATTCTCATGAAGGGTTATGCTTAAATGACATCGGATGTCTTATTCTCTTCATAGAGGACACTTACAGTATAACAATGAGCAGATATTAGCACTAGCATTAGATCGATAGCATTAGCAAGTTAGCATTAGCATTCAAACATTAACATTACTGTATTTGCCTATATACAAGAATGGAAAAGCATAAATGCTATTTGATCTCATATTCTCATAAAGGGTTATGCTTAAATATCATCTAATGTCTTATTCTCATCATAGAGGACACTAACAGTATAACAATGAGCAGATATTAGCATTTCAAACATTAACATAACTGTATTTGCCTATATACAAGATGGGTTATTTAAATGCCATCAGATCTCATATTCTCATGATGGGTTATGCTTAAATGCCATCTGTTCTCATATTCCCATCATAGAGGAAAAATACAGTATGACAAAGACCAGATATTAGCACTACCCTTAGATCGCTAGCATAAGCAAGTTAGCATTACCTTTCAAACATTAACATTACTCAATTTGCCTAGAAACAAGAATGGATAAGTTTAAATGCCATCTGTTCTCATATTCTCATGAAGGGTTATGCTTAAATGACATCTGATGTCTTATTCTCATCATAGAGGACACTTACAGTTTAACAATGAGCAGATATTAGCACTAGCATTTGATCGCTAGCATTAGCAAGTTAGCCTTAGCATTCAAACATTAACATTACTGTATTTGCCTATATGCAAGAAGTGTTATTTAAATGCCATCTGATCTCATATTCACATGAAGGGTAATGCTTTAATGCCATCTGATCTCATATTCCCATCATAGAGGACAAATACAGTATGATAATGACCAGATATTAGCACTCGCATTAGATCGCTAGCATTAGCAAGTTAGCATTAGCATTCAAACATTAACATTACTGTATTTGCCTATATACAAGAATGGATAAGCATAAATGCTATATGATCTCATATTCTCATAAAGGGTTATGCTTAAATGTCATCTGATGTCTTATTCTCATCATAGAGGACACTTACAGTATAACAATGAGCAGATATTAGCACTAGCATTAGATCGCTAGCATTAGCAAGTTAGCATTAGCATTCAAACATTAACATTACTGTATTTGCCTATATAAAAGAAGGGTTATTTAAATGGCATCTTATCTCATATTCACATGAAGGGTTATGCTTAAATGCAATCTGATGTCTTATTCTCATCATAGAGGACACTTGCAGTATAACAATGAGCAGATATTAGCACTAGCATTAGATCGCTAGCATTAGCAAGTTAGCCTTAGCATTCAAACATTAACATTACTGTATTTGCATATATACAAGAAGGGTTAATTAAATGCCATCTGATCTCATATTCCCATCATAGAGAACACTTGCAGTATGACAATGACCAGATATTAGCACTAGCATTAGATCGCTAGCATTAGCAAGTTGGAATTAGCATTCAAACATTAACATTACTGTATTTGCCTATATACAAAAAGGGTTAAGCTCTATTGACATCCGATCTCATATTCTTATCATAGAGTACACGTACAGTATAACAATCACCAGATATTAGCACTAGCATTAGATCGCTAGCGTTAGCAAGTAAGTATTAGCATTCAAAAATTAAAATTACTGTATTTGCCTATATACAAGAATGGATAAGCATTAATGCTATTTGATCTCATATTCTCATCAAGGGTTATGCTTAAATGTCATCTGTCTTATTCTCATCATAGAGGAAACTTACAGTTTAACAATGAGCAGATATTAGCACTCGCATTTGATCGCTAGCATTAGCAAGTTAGCCTTAGCATTCAAACATGAACATTACTGTATTTGCCTATATACAAAAAGTGTTATTTAAATGCCATCTGATCTCATATTCACATGAAGGGTTATGCTTAAATGCCATCTGATCTCATATTCCCATCATAGAGGACAAATACAGTATGATAATGACCAGATATTAGCACTAGCATTAGATCGCTAGCATTAGCAAGTTAGCATTAGAATTCAAACATTAACATTACTGTATTTGCCTATATACAAGAATGGATAAGCATAAATACTATCTGATCTCATATTCTCATCAAGGGTAATGCTTAAATGTCATCTGATGTCTTATTCTCATCATAAAGGACACTTACAGTATAACAATGAGCAGATATTAGCACTAGCATTGGATCGCTAGCATTAGCAATTCAGCATTAGCATTCAATCATTAACATTACTCTGTTAGCCTATATACAAGAAGGGTTAATTAAATGCCATCTGATCTCATATTCTCATGAAGGGTTATGCTTAAATGTCATCTGATGTCTTATTCTCATCATAGAGGACACTTACAGTTTAACAATGAGCAGATATTAGCACTAGCATTTGATCGCTAGCATTAGCAAGTTAGCCTTAGCATTCAAACATTAACACCACTGTATTTGCCTATATACAAGAAGTGTTATTTAAATGGCATCTTATCTCATATTCACATGAAGGGTTATGCTTAAATGCCATCTGATGTCTTATTCTCATCATAGAGGAAACTTACAGTATAACAATGAGCAGATATTAGCACTAGCATTAGATCGCTAGCATTAGCAAGTTAGCCTTAGCATTCAAACATTAACAGTACTGTATTTGCCTATATACAAGAAGGGTTAATTAAATGCCATCTGATCTCATATTCCATCATAGAGAACACTTACAGTATGATAATGACCAGATATTAGCACTAGCATTAGATCGCTAGCATTAGCAAGTTGAAATTAGCATTCAAACATTAACATTACTGTATTTGCCTATATACAAGAAGGGTTAAGCTTTATTGCCATCTGATCTCATATTCTTATCATAGAGTACACGTACAGTATAACAATCACCAGATATTAGCACTAGCATTAGATCGCTAGCTTTAGCAAGTTTGTATTAGCATTCAAAAATTAACATTCCAGTATTTGCCTATATACAAGATTGGATAAGCATAACTGCCATCTGATCTCATATTCACATGAAGGGTTATGCTTAAATGCCATCTGATCTCATATTCCCATCATAGAGGACAAATACAGTATGATAATGACCAGATATTAGCACTAGCATTAGATCGCTAGCATTAGCAAGTTAGCATTAGCATTCAAACATTAACATTACTGTATTTGCCTATATACAAGAATGGATAAGAATAAATGCTATATGATCTCTTATTCTCATAAAGGGTTATGCTTAAATGTCATCTGATGTCTTATTCTCATCATAGAGGACACTTACAGTATAACAATGAGCAGATATTAGCACTAGCATTAGATCGCTAGCATTAGCAAGTTAGCATTAGCATTCAAACATTAACATTACTGTATTTGCCTATATACAAGAAGGGTTATTTAAATGGCATCTTATCTCATATTCACATGAAGGGTTATGCTTAAATGCCATCTGATGTCTTATTCTCATCATAGAGGACACTTACAGTATAACAATGAGCAGATATTAGCACTAGCAATAGATCGCTAGCATTAGCAAGTTGGCCTTAGCATTCAAACATTAACATTACTGTATTTGCCTATATACAAGAAGGGTTAATTAGATGCCATCTGATCTCATATTCCCATCATCGAGAACACTTACAGTATGACAATGACCAGATATTAGCACTAGCATTAGATCGCTAACATTAGCATGTTAGAATTAGCATTCAAACATTAATATTACTGTATTTGCCTATATACAAGAAGGGTTATTTAAATGCCATCTGAACTCATATTCTCATGAAGGGTTATGCTTAAATGACATCGGATGTCTTATTCTCTTCATAGAGGACACTTACAGTATAACAATGAGCAGATATTAGCACTAGCATTAGATCGATAGCATTAGCAAGTTAGCATTAGCATTCAAACATTAACATTACTGTATTTGCCTATATACAAGAATGGAAAAGCATAAATGCTATTTGATCTCATATTCTCATAAAGGGTTATGCTTAAATATCATCTAATGTCTTATTCTCATCATAGAGGACACTAACAGTATAAAAATGTGCAGATATTAGCACTGGCATTAGATCGCTAGCAATAGCAAGTTAGCATTAGCATTCAAACATTAACATAACTGTATTTGCCTATATACAAGATGGGTTATTTAAATGCCATCAGATCTCATATTCTCATGATGGGTTATGCTTAAATGCCATCTGTTCTCATATTCCCATCATAGAGGAAAAATACAGTATGACAAAGACCAGATATTAGCACTACCCTTAGATCGCTAGCATTAGCAAGTTAGCATTACCTTTCAAACATTAACATTACTCAATTTGCCTAGAAACAAGAATGGATAAGTTTAAATGCCATCTGTTCTCATATTCTCATGAAGGGTTATGCTTAAATGACATCTGATGTCTTATTCTCATCATAGAGGACACTTACAGTTTAACAATGAGCAGATATTAGCACTAGCATTTGATCGCTAGCATTAGCAAGTTAGCCTTAGCATTCAAACATTAACATTACTGTATTTGCCTATATACAAGAAGTGTTATTTAAATGCCATCTGATCTCATATTCACATGAAGGGTAATGCTTTAATGCCATCTGATCTCATATTCCTATCATAGAGGACAAATACAGTATGATAATGACCAGATATTAGCACTCGCATTAGATCGCTAGCATTAGCAAGTTAGCATTAGCATTCAAACATTAACATTACTGTATTTGCCTATATACAAGAATGGATAAGCATAAATGCTATATGATCTCATATTCTCATAAAGGGTTATGCTTAAATGTCATCTGATGTCTTATTCTCATCATAGAGGACACTTACAGTATAACAATGAGCAGATATTAGCACTAGCATTAGATCGCTAGCATTAGCAAGTTAGCATTAGCATTCAAACATTAACATTACTGTATTTGCCTATATACAAGAAGGGTTATTTAAATGGCATCTTATCTCATATTCACATGAAGGGTTATGCTTAAATGCAATCTGATGTCTTATTCTCATCATAGAGGACACTTGCAGTATAACAATGAGCAGATATTAGCACTAGCATTAGATCGCTAGCATTAGCAAGTTAGCCTTAGCATTCAAACATTAACATTACTGTATTTGCCTATATACAAGAAGGGTTAATTAAATGCCATCTGATCTCATATTCCCATCATAGAGAACACTTACAGTATGACAATGACCAGATATTAGCACTAGCATTAGATCGCTAGCATTAGCAAGTTGGAATTAGCATTCAAACATTAACATTACTGTATTTGCCTATATACAAAAAGGGTTAAGCTCTATTGACATCCGATCTCATATTCTTATCATAGAGTACACGTACAGTATAACAATCACCAGATATTAGCACTAGCATTAGATCGCTAGCGTTAGCAAGTAAGTATTAGCATTCAAAAATTAAAATTACTGTATTTGCCTATATACAAGAATGGATAAGCATTAATGCTATTTGATCTCATATTCTCATCAAGGGTTATGCTTAAATGTCATCTGTCTTATTCTCATCATAGAGAAAACTTACAGTTTAACAATGAGCAGATATTAGCACTCGCATTTGATCGCTAGCATTAGCAAGTTAGCCTTAGCATTCAAACATGAACATTACTGTATTTGCCTATATACAAAAAGTGTTATTTAAATGCCATCTGATCTCATATTCACATGAAGGGTTATGCTTAAATGCCATCTGATCTCATATTCCCATCATAGAGGACAAATACAGTATGATAATGACCAGATATTAGCACTAGCATTAGATCGCTAGCATTAGCAAGTTAGCATTAGAATTCAAACATTAAAATTACTGTATTTGCCTATATACAAGAATGGATAAGCATAAATACTATCTGATCTCATATTCTCATCAAGGGTAATGCTTAAATGTCATCTGATGTCTTATTCTCATCATAGAGGACACTTACAGTATAACAATGAGCAGATATTAGCACTAGCATTGGATCGCTAGCATTAGCAATTCAGCATTAGCATTCAATCATTAACATTACTTTATTTGCCTATATACAAGAAGGATTATTTAAATGCCATCTGATCTCATATTCTCATTAAGGGTTATGCTTAAATGCCATCTGTTCTCATATTCCCATCATTGAGGAAAAATACAGTATGACAATTACCAGATATTAGCACTAGCATTAGATCGCTAGCATTAGCAAGTTAGCATTACCTTTCAAAATTAACATTACTGTATTTGCCTATGAACAAGAATGGATAAGTTTAAATGTCATCTGTTCTCATATTCTCATGAAGGGTTATGCTTAAATGCCATTTGATGTCTTATTCTCATCATAGAGGACTCTTACAGTATAACAATGAGCAGATATTAGCACTAGCATTAGATCGATAGCATTAGCAAGTTAGCATTAGCATTCAAACATTAACATTACTGTATTTGCCAATATACAAGAAGGGTTATTTAAATGCCATCTGATCTCATATTCTCATGAAGGGTTATGCTTAAATGCCATCTGATCTCATATTCCCATCATAGAGAACACTTACAGTATGACAATGACCAGATATTAGCACTAGCATTAGATCGCTAGCATTAGCAAGTTGGAATTAGCATTCAAACATTAACATTACTGTATTTGCCTATATACAAAAGGGTTAAGCATATCTATTGACATCTGATCTCATATTCTTATCATAGAGTACACATACAGTATAACAATCACCAGATATTAGCACTAGCATTAGATCGCTAGCGTTAGCAAGTAAGTATTAGCATTCAAAAATTAAAATTACTGTATTTGCCTATATACAAGAATGGATAAGCATTAATGCTATTTGATCTCATATTCTCATCAAGGGTTATGCTTAAATGTCATCTGTCTTATTCTCATCATAGAGGAAACTTACAGTTTAACAATGAGCAGATATTAGCACTAGCATTAGATCGCTAGCATTAGCAAGTTAGCATTAGCATTCAAACATGAACATTACTGTATTTGCCTATATACAAAAATTGTTATTTAAATGCCATCTGATCTCATATTCACATGAAGGGTTATGCTTAAATGCCATCTGATCTCATATTCCCATCATAGAGGACAAATACAGTATGATAATGACCAGATATTAGCACTAGCATTAGATCGCTAGCATTAGCAAGTTAGCATTAGAATTCAAACATTAACATTACTGTATTTGCCTATATACAAGAATGGATAAGTTTAAATACCATCTGATCTCATATTCTCATCAAGGGTTATGCTTAAATGTCATCTGATGTCTTATTCTCATCATAGAGGACACTTACAGTATAACAATGAGCAGATATTAGCACTAGCATTAGATCGCTAGCATTAGCAAGTTAGCATTAGCATTCAAACATTAACATTACTGTGTTAGCCTATATACAAGAAGGGTTAATTAAATGCCATCTGATCTCATATTCTCATGAAGGGTTATGCTTAAATGTCATCTGATGTCTTATTCTCATCATAGAGGACACTTACAGTTTAACAATGAGCAGATATTAGCACTAGCATTAGATCGCTAGCATTAGCAAGTTAGCATTAGCATTCAAACATTAACATTACTGTATTTGCCTATATACAAGAAGTGTTATTTAAATGGCATCTTATCTCATATTCACATGAAGGGTTATGCTTAAATGCCATCTGATGTCTTATTCTCATCATAGAGGAAACTTACAGTATAACAATGAGCAGATATTAGCACTAGCATTAGATCGCTAGCATTAGCAAGTTAGCCTTAGCATTCAAACATTAACATTACTGTATTTGCCTATATACAAGAAGGGTTAATTAAATGCCATCTGATCTCATATTCCCATCATAGAGAACACTTACAGTATGATAATGACCAGATATTAGCACTAGCATTAGATCGCTAGCATTAGCAAGTTGAAATTAGCATTCAAACATTAACATTACTGTATTTGCCTATATACAAGAAGGGTTAAGCTTTATTGCCATCTGATCTCATATTCTTATCATAGAGTACACGTACAGTATAACAATCACCAGATATTAGCACTAGCATTAGATCGCTAGCTTTAGCAAGTTTGTATTAGCATTCAAAAATTAACATTACTGTATTTGCCTATATACAAGAATGGATAAGCATAAATGCTATTTGATCTCATATTCTCATCAAGGGTTATGCTTAAATGCCATCTGATGTCTTATTCTCATCATAGAGGACACTAACAGTATAACAATGAGCAGATATTAGCACTAGCATTAGATCGCTAGCATTAGCAAGTTAGCATTAGCATTCAAACATTAACATTACTGTATTTGCCTATATACAAGAAGGATTATTTAAATGCCATCTGATCTCATATTCTCATTAAGGGTTATGCTTAAATGCCATCTGTTCTCATATTCCCATCATTGAGGAAAAATACAGTATGACAATGACCAGATATTAGCACTAGCATTAGATCGCTAGCATTAGCAAGTTAGCATTACCTTTCAAAAATTAACATTACTCTATTTGCCTATGAACAAGAATGGATAAGTTTAAATGTCATCTGTTCTCATATTCTCATGAAGGGTTATGCTTAAATGCCATCTGATGTCTTATTCTCATCATAGAGGACACTTACAGTATAACAATGAGCAGATATTAGCACTAGCATTAGATCGATAGCATTAGCAAGTTAGCATTAGCATTCAAACATTAACATTACTGTATTTGCCAATATACAAGAAGGGTTATTTAAATGCCATCTGATCTCATATTCTCATGAAGGGTTATGCTTAAATGCCATCTGATCTCATATTCCCATCATAGAGAACACTTACAGTATGACAATGACCAGATATTAGCACTAGCATTAGATCGCTAGCATTAGCAAGTTGAAATTAGCATTCAAACATTAACATTACTGTATTTGCCTATATACAAGAAGGGTTAAGCTTTATTGCCATCTGATCTCATATTCTTATCATAGAGTACACGTACAGTATAACAATCACCAGAAATTAGCACTAGCATTAGATCGCTAGCTTTAGCAAGTTTGTATTAGCATTCAAAAATTAACATTACTGTATTTGCCTATATACAAGAATGGATAAGCATAAATGCTATTTGATCTCATATTCTCATCAAGGGTTATGCTTAAATGTCATCTGATGTCTTATTCTCATCATAGAGGACACTAACAGTATAACAATGAGCAGATATTAGCACTAGCATTAGATCGCTAGCATTAGCAAGTTAGCATTAGCATTCAAACATTAACATTACTGTATTTGCCTATATACAAGAAGGATTATTTAAATGCCATCTGTTCTCATATTCCCATCATTGAGGAAAAATACAGTATGACAATGACCAGATATTAGCACTAGCATTAGATCGCTAGCATTAGCAAGTTAGCATTACCTTTCAAAAATTAACATTACTCTATTTGCCTATGAACAAGAATGGATAAGTTTAAATGTCATCTGTTCTCATATTCTCATGAAGGGTTATGCTTAAATGCCATCTGATGTCTTATTCTCATCATAGAGGACACTTACAGTATAACAATGAGCAGATATTAGCACTAGCATTAGATCGATAGCATTAGCAAGTTAGCATTAGCATTCAAACATTAACATTACTGTATTTGCCTATATACAAGAAGGGTTATTTAAATGCCATCTGATCTCATATTCTCATGAAGGGTTATGCTTAAATGCCATCTGATGTCTTATTCTCATCATAGAGGAAACTTACAGTATAACAATGAGCAGATATTAGCACTAGCATTAGATCGCTAGCATTAGCAAGTTAGCATTAGCATTCAAACATTAACATTACTGTATTTGCCTATATACAAGAAGGGGTCATTTAAATGGCATCTTATCTCATATTCACATGAAGGGTTATGCTTAAATGCCATCTGATGTCTTATTCTCATCATAGAGAAACTTACAGTATAACAATGAGCAGATATTAGCACTAGCATTAGAACGCTAGCATTAGCAAGTTAGCCTTAGCATTCAAACATTAACATTACTGTATTTGCCTATATACAAGAACGGATAATTAAATGCCATCTGATCTCATATTCCCATCATAGAGAACACTTACAATATGACAATGACCAGATATTAGCACTAGCATTAAATCGCTAGCATTGGCAAGTTGGAATTAGCATTCAAACATTAAAATTACTGTATTTGCCTATATACAAGAGCCGTTAATGCTTTATTGCCATCTGATCTCTTATTAGTATCATAGATTTACAGTATAACAATCACCAGATATTAGCACTAGCATTAGATCGCTAGCTTTAGCAAGTTAGTATAAGCATCAAAAATTAACATTACTGTATTTGCCTATATACAAGAATGGATAAGCATAAATGCTATTTGATCTCATATTCTCATCAAGGGTTATGCTTAAATGTCATCTGATGACTTATTCTCATCATAGAGGACACTAACAGTATAACAATGAGCAGATATTAGCACTAGCATTAGATCGCTAGCATTAGCAAGTTAGCATTAGCATTCAAACATTAACATTACTGTATTTGCCTATATACAAGAAGGGTTATTTAAATGCCATCTGATCTCATATTCTCATGAAGGGTTATGCTTAAATGCCATCTGTTCTCATATTCCCATCATTGAGGAAAAATACAGTATGACAATGACCAGATATTAGCACTAGCATTAGATCGCTAGCATTAGCAAGTTAGCATTACCATTCAAAATTAACATTACTGTATTTGCCTATGAACAAGAATGGATAAGTTTAAATGTCATCTGTTCTCATATTCTCATGAAGGGTTATGCTTAAATGCCATCTGATGTCTTATTCTCATCATAGAGGACACTTACAGTATAACAATGAGCAGATATTAGCACTAGCATTAGATCGATAGCATTAGCAAGTTAGCATTAGCATTCAAACATTAACATTACTGTATTTGCCAATATACAAGAAGGGTTATTTAAATGCCATCTGATCTCATATTCTCATGAAGGGTTATGCTTAAATGCCATCTGATCTCATATTCCCATCATAGAGAACACTTACAGTATGACAATGACCAGATATTAGCACTAGCATTAGATCGCTAGCATTAGCAAGTTGAAATTAGCATTCAAACATTAACATTACTGTATTTGCCTATATACAAGAAGGGTTAAGCTTTATTGCCATCTGATCTCATATTCTCATCATAGAGGACACTTACAGTATAACAATGAGCAGATATTAGCACTAGCATTAGATCGCTAGCATTAGCAAGTTAGCCTTAGCATTCAAACATTAACATTACTGTATTTGCCTATATACAAGAAGGGATAATTAAATGCCATCTGATCTCATCTTCCCATCATAGAATGAAAATATACAGTATGACAATGACCAGATATTAGCACTAGCATTAAATCGCTAGCATTGGCAAGTTGGAATTAGCATTCAAACATTAAATTACTGTATTTGCCTATATACAAGAAGGGTTAAGCTTTATTGCCATCTGATCTCATATTCTTATCTCATATTAGAGTACAACGTACAGTATAACAATCACCAGATATTAGCACTAGCATTAGATCGCTAGCTTTAGCAAGTTAGTATAAGCATTCAAAAATTAACATTACTGTATTTGCCTATATACAAGAATGGATAAGCATAAATGCTATTTGATCTCATATTCTCATCAAGGGTTATGCTTAAATGTCATCTGATGTCTTATTCTCATCATAGAGGACACTAACAGTATAACAATGAGCAGATATTAGCAATAGCATTAGATCGCAAGCATTAGCAAGTTAGCATTAGCATTCAAACATTAACATTACTGTATTTGCCTATATACAAGAAGGGTTATTTAAATGCCATCTGATCTCATATTCTCATGAAGGGTTATGCTTAAATGCCATCTGTTCTCATATTCCCATCATAGAGGAAAAATACAGTATGACAATGACCAGATATTAGCACTAGCATTAGATCGCTAGCATTAGCAAGTTAGCATTACCTTTCAAAAATTAACATTACACTATTTGCCTAAAAACAAGAATGGATAAGTTTAAATGGCATCTGTTCTCATATTCTCATGAAGGGTTATGCTTAAATGCTATCTGATCTCATATTCCCATCATAGAGGACAAATACAGTATGACAATGACCAGATATTAGCACTAGCATTAGATCGCTAGCATTAGAAAGTTAGCATTAGCATTCAAACATTAACATTACTGTATTTGCCTATATACAAGAATGGATAAGAATAAATGCTATCTGATCTCATATTCTCATGAAGGGTTATGCTTAAATGCCATCTGATGTCTTATTCTCATCATAGAGGACACTTACAGTATAACAATGAGCAGATATTAGCACTAGCATTAGATCGATAGCATTAGAAAGTTAGCATTAGCATTCAAACATTAACATTACTGTAATTGCCTGTATACAAGAAGGGTTAATTAAATGCCATCTGATCTCATATTCTCATGAAGGTATATGCTTTTATGCCATCTGATCTCATATTCCCATCATAGAGAACAATTACAGTATGACAATGACCAGATATTAGCACTAGCATTAGATCGCTAGCATTAGCAAGTTAGCATTAGCTTTCAAACATTAACATTACTATATTTGCCTATATACAAGAATGGATAAGGATAAATTCTATCTGATCTCATATTCTCATAAAGGGTTATGCTTAAATGTAATCTGATGTCTTATTCTCATCATAGAGGACACTTACAGTATAACAATGAGCAGATATTAGCACTAGCATTAGATCGCAAGCATTGGCAAGTTAGCATTAGCATTCAAACATTAACATTACTGTATTTGCCTATATACAAGAAGGGTTATTTAAATGCCATCTGATCTCATATTCTCATGAAGGGTTATGCTTAAATGACATCAGATCTCATATTCCCATCATAGAGGACAAATACAGTATGACAATGACCAGATATTAGCACTAGCATTAGATCGCTAGCATTAGCAAGTTAGCATTAGCATTCAAACATTAACATTACTGTATTTGCCTATATACAAGATTGGATAAGCATAAATGCTATATGATCTCTTATTCTCATAAAGGGTTATGTTTAAATGTCATCTGATGTCTTATTCTCATCATAGAGGACACTTACAGTTTAACAATGAGCAGATATTAGCACTAGCATTTGATCGCTAGCATTAGCAAGTTAGCCTTAGCATTCAAACATTAACATTACTGTATTTGCCTATATACAAGAAGGGTTATTTAAATGCCATCTGATCACATATACTCATGAAGGGTTATGCTTAAATGCCATCTGATCTCATATTCCCATGATAGAGGACAAACACAGTATGACAATGACCAGATATTAGCACTCGCATTAGATCGCTAGCATTAGCAAGTTAGCATTAGCATTCAAACATTAACATTACTGTATTTGCCTATATACAAGATTGGATAAGCATAAATGCTATATGATCAGATATTCTCATAAAGGGTTATGCTTAAATGTCATCTGATGTCTTATTCTCATCATAGAGGACAATTACAGTATAACAATGAGCAGATATTAGCACTAGCATTAGATCGCTAGCATTAGCAAGTTAGCCTTAGCATTCAAACATTAATATTACTGTATTAGCCTATATACAAGATGGGTTAATTAAATGCCATCTGATCTCATATTCCCATCATAGAGAACACTTACAGTATGACAATGAACAGATATTAGCACTAGCATTAGATCGCTACCATTAGCAAGTTAGAATTAGCATTCAAACATTAACATTACTGTATTTGCCTATCTAGAAGAAAGGTTAAGCTTTATTGCCATCTGATCTCATATTCTCATCATAGAGTACACGTACAGTATAACAATCACCAGATATTAGCACTAGCATTAGATCGCTACCATTAGCAAGTTAGTATTAGCATTCAAACATTAACATTACTGTATTTTCCTACATACAAGAATGGATAAGAATAAATGCTATCTGATCTAATATTCTCATCAAGGGTTATGTTCAAATGTCATCTGATGTCTTATTCTCATCATAGAGGACACTTACAGTATAACAATTAGCAGATATTAGCACTAGCATTAGATCGCTAGCATTAGCAAGTTAGCATTAGCATTCAAACATTAACATTACTGTATTTGCCTATATACAAGAATGGATAAGCATAAATTCTATCTGATCTCATATTCTCATAAAGGGTTATGCTTAAATGTCATCTGATGTCTTATTCTCATCATAGAGGACACTTACAGTATAACAATGAGCAGATATTAGCACTAGCATTAGATCGCTAGCATTAGCAAGTTAGCATTAGCATTCAAACATTAACATTACTCTATTTGCCTATATACAAGAAGGATTATTTAAATGCCATCTGATCTCATATTCTCATGAAGGGTTATGCTTAAATGCCATCTGATCTCATATTCCCATCATAGAGGACAAATACAGTATGACAATGACCAGATATTAGCACTAGCATTAGATCGCTAGCATTAGCAAGTTAGCATTACCTTTCAAACATTAACATTACTGTATTTGCCTATAAACAAGAATGGATTAGCTTAAATGCCATCTGTTCTCATATTCTCATGAAGGGTTATGCTTAAATGCCATCTGATGTCTTATTCTCATCATAGAGGACACTTACAGTATAACAATGAGCAGATATTAACACTAGCATTAGATCGCTAGCATTAGCAAGTTAGCATTAGAATTCAAACATTAACATTACTGTATTTGCCTATATACAAGAAGGTTTAATTAAATGCCATCTGATCTCATATTCCCAAAGGGTTATGCTTAAATGATGAGAGAACACTTTCAGTATGACAATGAACAGATATTAGAACTAGCATTAGATCGCTAGCATTAGCAAGATAGAATTAGCATTCAAAATCATTAACATTACTGTATTTGCCATCTATATATTCAAGAAGGGTTATGCTTAAATGCCATCTGATCTCATATTCCCATCATAGAGTACACGTACAGTATAACAATGACCAGATATTAGCACTAGCATTAGATCGCTAGCATTAGCAAGTTAGTATTAGCATTCAAACATTAACATTACTGTATTTGCCTATATACTAGAATGGATGAGCATAAATGCTATCTGATCTCATATTCTCATCAAGGGTTATGCTTAAATTTCATCTGATGTCTTATTCTCATCATAGAGGACACTTACAGTATGACAATGAGCAGATATTAGCACTAGCATTAGATCGCTAGCATTAGCAAGTTAGCATTAGCATTCAAACATTAACATTACTGTATTTGCCTATATACAAGAAGGGTTATTTAAATGCCATCTGATCTCATATTCTCATGAAGGGTTATGCTTAAATGCCATCTGATCTCATATTCCCATCATAGAGGACAAATACAGTATGACAATGACCAGATATTAGCACTAGCATTAGATCGCTAGCATTAGCAAGTTAGCATTAGCATTCAAACATTAACATTACTGTATTTGCCTATATACAAGAATGGTTAATAAATGCTATCTGATCTCATATTCTCATAAAGGGTTATGCTTAAATGCCATCTGATGTCTTATTCTCATCATAGAGGACACTTACAGTATAACAATGAGCAGATATTAGCACTAGCATTAGATCGCTAGCATTAGCAAGTTAGCATTAGCATTCAAACATTAACATTACTGTATTTGCCTATATACAAGAAGGGTTAATTAAATGCCATCTGATCTCATATTCTCATGAAGGGTTATGCTTAAATGCCATCTGATCTCATATTCCCATCATAGAGAACAATAACAGTATGACAATGACCAGATATTAGCACTAGCATTAGATCGCTAGCATTAGCAAGTTAGCATTAGCATTCAAACATTAACATTACTATATTTGCCTATATACAAGAATGGATAAGGATAAATGCTATCTGATCTCATATTCTCATAAAGGGTTATGCTTAAATGTAATCTGATGTCTTATTCTCATCATAGAGGACACTTACAGTATAACAATGAGCAGATATTAGCACTAGCATTAGATCGCAAGCATTAGCAAGTTAGCATTAGCATTCAAACATTAACATTACTGTATTTGCCTATATACAAGAAGGGTTATTTAAATGCCATCTGATCTCATATTCTCATGAAGGGTTATGCTTAAATGCCATCTGATCTCATATTCCCATCATAGAGGACAAATACAGTATGACAATGACCAGATATTAGCACTAGCATTAGATCGCTAGCATTAGCAAGTTAGCATTAGCATTCAAACATTAACATTACTGTATTTGCCTATATACAAGAATGGATAATTTAAATGCTATATGATCTCATATTCTCATGAAGGGTTATGCTTAAATGCCATCTGATCTCATATTCCCATCATAGAGGACAAATACAGTATGACAATGACCAGATATTAGCACTAGCATTAGATCGCTAGCATTAGCAAGTTAAATTAGCATTCAAACATTAACATTACTGTATTTGCCTATATACAAGAATGGATAAGCATAAATGCTATCTGATCTCATATTCTCATGAAGGGTTATGCTTAAATGTCATCTGATGTCTTATTCTCATCATAGAGGACAATTACAGTATAACAATGAGCAGATATTAGCACTAGCATTAGATCGCTAGCATTAGCAAGTTAGCCTTAGCATTCAAAACATTAATATTACTGTATTAGCCTATATACAAGATGGGTTAATTAAATGCCATCTGATCTCATATTCCCATCATAGAGAACACTTACAGTATGACAATGAACAGATATTAGCACTAGCATTAGATGCCATTAGCAAGTTAGAATTAGCATTCAAAATTAACATTACTGTATTTGCCTATCTAGCTTAAAGGTTAATCTGATCTTTATTGCCATCTGATCTCATATTCTCATCATAGAGTACACGTACAGTATAACAATCACCAGGTATTAGCACTAGCATTAGATCGCTACCATTAGCAAGTTAGTATTAGCATTCAAACATTAACATTACTGTATTTGCCTATATACAAGAATGGATAAGAATAAATGCTATCTGATCTAATATTCTCATCAAGGGTTATGTTCAAATGTCATCTGATGTCTTATTCTCATCATAGAGGACACTTACAGTATAACAATGAGCAGATATTAGCACTAGCATTAGATCGCTAGCATTAGCAAGTTAGCATTAGCATTCAAACATTAACATTACTGTATTTGCCTATATACAAGAAGGGTTATTTAAATGCCATCTGATCTCATATTCTCATGAAGGGTTATACTTAAATGCCATCTGATCTCATATTCCCATCATAGAGGACAAATACAGTATGATAATGACCAGATATTAGCACTAGCATTAGATCGCTAGCATTAACAAGTTAGCATTAGAATTCAAACAATAACATTACTGTATTTTCCTATAAACAAGAATGGATTATTTAAATGCCATCTGTTCTCATATTCTCATGAAGGGTTATGCTTAAATGCCATCTGATCTCATATTCCCATCATAGAGGACACTTACAGTATGACAATGACCAGATATTAGCACTAGCATTAGATCGCTAGCATAAGCAAGTTAGCATTAGCATTCAAACATTAACATTACTGTATTTGCCTATATACAAGAATGGATAAGCATAAATGCTATCTGATCTCATATTCTCATAAAGGGTTATGCTTAAATGTCATCTGATGTCTTATTCTCATCATAGAGGACACTTACAGTATAACAATGAGCAGATATTAGCACTAGCATTAGATCGCTAGCATTAGCAAGTTAGCATTAGCATTCAAACATTAACATTACTGTATTTGCCTATAAACAAGAAGGATTATTTAAATGCCATCTGATCTCATATTCTCATGAAGGGTTATGCTTAAATGCCATCTGATGTCTTATTCTCATCATAGAGGACAACTTACAGTATGACAATGACCAGATATTAGCACTAGCATTAGATCGCTAGCATTAGCAAGTTAGCATTAGCATTCAAACATTAACATTACTGTATTTGCCTATATACAAGAATGGATTAATTAAATGCCATCTGATCTCATATTCATGAATCTTAAATGCCATCTGATGTCTTATTCTATCATACAATCACTTACATATTAACAATAGCATATTAGCACTAGCATTAGAGCATTAGCAAAGTTAAATTAGCATTCAAACATTAACATTACTGTATTTGCCTATATACAAGAAGGTTTATTTAAATGCCATTTCATATTGCCATCTAAATCATCATATTCTCATCATAGAGGACACTTACAGTATAAACAATGATACAGATATTAGCACTAGCATTAGATCGCTAGCATTAGCAAGTTAGCATTAGCATTCAAACATTAACATTACTGTATTTGCCTATATACAAGAATGGATAAGCATAAATGCTATATGATCTCATATTCTCATCAAGGGTTATGCTTAAATGTCATCTGATGTCTTATTCTCATCATAGAGGACACTTACAGTATAACAATGAGCAGATATTAGCACTAGCATTAGATCGCTAGCATTAGCAAGTTAGCATTAGCATTCAAACATTAACATTACTGTATTTGCCTATATACAAGAAGGGTTATTTAAATGCCATCTGATCTCATATTCTCATGAAGGGTTATGCTTAAATGCCATCTGATCTCTTATTCTCATCATAGAGGACAAATACAGTATGACAATGACCAGATATTAGCACTAGCATTAGATCGCTAGCATTAGCAAGTTAGCATTAGCATTCAAACATTAACATTACTGTATTTGCCTATATACAAGAAGGGTTAATTAAATGCCATCTGATCTCATATTCTCATGAAGGGTTATAAATCATCTGATGTCTTATTCTCATCATAGAGGACACTTACAGTATAACAATGACCAGATATTAGCACTAGCATTAGATCGCTAGCATTAGCAAGTTAGCATTAGCATTCAAACATTAACATTACTGTATTTGCCTATATACAAGAAGGGCATAAATTAAATGCCATCTGATCTCATATTCTCATGAAGGGTTATGCTTAAATGCCATCTGATCTCTTATTCTCATCATAGAGGACAAATACAGTATAACAATGACCAGATATTAGCACTAGCATTAGATCGCTAGCATTAGCAAGTTAGCATTAGCATTCAAACATTAACATTACTGTATTTGCCTATATACAAGAATGGATAATTTAAATGCTATCTGATCTCATATTCTCATCAAGGGTTATGCTTAAATGTCATCTGATCTCTTATTCTCATCATAGAGGACAAATACAGTATAACAATGAGCAGATATTAGCACTAGCATTAGATCGCTAGCATTAGCAAGTTAGCATTAGCATTCAAACATTAACATTACTGTATTTGCCTATATACAAGAAGGGTTATTTAAATGCCATCTGATCTCATATTCTCATGAAGGGTTATGCTTAAATGTCATCTGATGTCTTATTCTCATCATAGAGGACACTTACAGTTATAACAATGAGCAGATATTAGCACTAGCATTAGATCGCTAGCATTAGCAAGTTAGCATTAGCATTCAAACATTAACATTACTGTATTTGCCTATATACAAGAAGGGTTAATTAAATGCCATCTGATCTCATATTCATCATAGAGAACACTTACAGTATGACAATGACCAGATATTAGCACTAGCATTAGATCGCTAGCATTAGCAAGTTGAAATTAGCATTCAAACATTAACATTACTGTATTTGCCTATATACAAGAAGGGTTAATTTATTGCCATCTGATCTCATATTCTTATCATAGAGTACGTGCACAGTATAACAATGACCAGATATTAGCACTAGCATTAGATCGCTAGCTTTAGCAAGTTAGTATTAGCATTCAAACATTAACATTACTGTATTTGCCTATATACAAGAATGGATAAGCATAAATGCTATTTGATCTCATATTCTCATAAAGGGTTATGCTTAAATGTCATCTGATGTCTTATTCTCATCATAGAGGACACTTACAGTATAACAATGAGCAGATATTAGCACTAGCATTAGATCGCTAGCATTAGCAAGTTAGCATTAGCATTCAAACATTAACATTACTGTATTTGCCTATATACAAGAAGGGTTATTTAAATGGCATCTTATCTCATATTCTCATGAAGGGTTATGCTTAAATGCCATCTGATGTCTTATTCTCATCATAGAGGACACTTACAGTATAACAATGAGCAGATATTAGCACTAGCATTAGATCGCTAGCATTAGCAAGTTAGCATTAGCATTCAAACATTAACATTACTGTATTTGCCTATATACAAGAAGGGAAATTTAATTAAATGCCATCTGATCTCATATTCTTATTCTCATCATAGAGAACACTTACAGTATAACAATGAGCAGATATTAGCACTAGCATTAGATCGCTAGCATTAGCAAGTTGGAATTAGCATTCAAACATTAACATTACTGTATTTGCCTATATACAAAAGTTAAGTCATATTCTATTTACATCCATCTGATCTCATATTCTTATCATAGAGTACACTTACAGTATAACAATGACCAGATATTAGCACTAGCATTAGATCGCTAGCATTAGCAAGTTAGCATTAGCATTCAAAAATTAACATTACTGTATTTGCCTATATACAAGAATGGATAAGCATAAATGCTATTTGATCTCATATTCTCATCAAGGGTTATGCTTAAATGTCATCTGATGTCTTATTCTCATCATAGAGGACACTTACAGTATAACAATGAGCAGATATTAGCACTAGCATTAGATCGCTAGCATTAGCAAGTTAGCATTAGCATTCAAACATTAACATTACTGTATTTGCCTATATACAAAAGGGTTATTTAAATGCCATCTGATCTCATATTCTCATGAAGGGTTATGCTTAAATGCCATCTGATCTCATATTCCCATCATAGAGGACAAATACAGTATGACAATGACCAGATATTAGCACTAGCATTAGATCGCTAGCATTAGCAAGTTAGCATTACCATTCAAACATTAACATTACTGTATTTGCCTATTACAAGAATGGATATTTAAATGCCATCTGTTCTCATATTCTCATGAAGGGTTATGCTTAAATGCCATCTGATGTCTTATTCTCATCATAGAGGACACTTACAGTATAACAATGAGCAGATATTAGCACTAGCATTAGATCGATAGCATTAGCAAGTTAGCATTAGCATTCAAACATTAACATTACTGTATTTGCCTATATACAAGAAGGGATTATTTAAATGCCATCTGATCTCATATTCTCATGAAGGGTTATGCTTAAATGCCATCTGATGTCATATTCTCATCATAGAGACAATACAGTATGACAATGAGCAGATATTAGCACTAGCATTAGATCGCTAGCATTAGCAAGTTAGAATTAGCATTCAAACATTAACATTACTGTATTTGCCTATATACAAAAGGGTTAATGCTCTATTGACATCTGATCTCATATTCTTAAATCATAGATCTCATATTCCATCATAGAGGAAACTTACAGTATAACAATCACCAGATATTAGCACTAGCATTAGATCGCTAGCATTAGCAAGTAAGTATTAGCATTCAAACATTAACATTACTGTATTTGCCTATATACAAGAATGGATAAGCATAAATGCTATCTGATCTCATATTCTCATCAAGGGTTATGCTTAAATGTCATCTGATGTCTTATTCTCATCATAGAGGACACTTACAGTTTAACAATGAGCAGATATTAGCACTAGCATTAGATCGCTAGCATTAGCAAGTTAGCCTTAGCATTCAAACATTAACATTACTGTATTTGCCTATATACAAGAAGGGTTATTTAAATGCCATCTGATCTCATATTCTCATGAAGGGTTATGCTTAAATGCCATCTGATCTCATATTCCCATCATAGAGGACAAATACAGTATGATAATGACCAGATATTAGCACTAGCATTAGATCGCTAGCATTAGCAAGTTAGCATTAGCATTCAAACATTAACATTACTGTATTTGCCTATATACAAGAATGGATAAGCATAAATGCTATCTGATCTCATATTCTCATCAAGGGTTATGCTTAAATGTCATCTGATGTCTTATTCTCATCATAGAGGACACTTACAGTATAACAATGAGCAGATATTAGCACTAGCATTAGATCGCTAGCATTAGCAAGTTAGCATTAGCATTCAAACATTAACATTACTGTATATGCCTATATACATGAAGGGTTATTTAAATGGCATCTTATCTCATATTCAAATGAAGGGTTATGCTTAAATGCCATCTGATGTCTTATATTCATCATAGAGGACACATACAGTATAACAATGAGCAGATATTAGCACTAGCATTAGATCGCTAGCATTAGCAAGTTGGCCTGAGCATTCAAACATTAACATTACTGTATTTGCCTATATACAAGAAGGGTTAATTAAATGCCATCTGATCTCATATTCCCCATCTGATCTGAAATATTCCCATCATAGAGAACACTTACAGTATGACAATGACCAGATATTAGCACTAGCATTAGATGGCTAGCATTAGCAAGTTGAAATTAGCATTCAAACATTAACATTACTGTATTTGCCTATATACAAGAATGGATAAGCATAAATGCTATTTGATCTCATATTCTCATCAAGGGTTATGCTTAAATGCCATCTGATGTCTTATTCTCATCATAGAGGACACTTACAGTATAACAATGAGCAGATATTAGCACTAGCATTAGATCGCTAGCATTAGCAAGTTAGCATTAGCATTCAAACATTAACATTACTGTATTTGCCTATATACAAGAATGGTTATTTAAATGCCATCTGATCTCATATTCTCATGAAGGGTTATGCTTAAATGCCATCTGATCTCATATTCCCATCATAGAGGACAAATACAGTATGACAATGACCAGATATTAGCACTAGCATTAGATCGCTAGCATTAGCAAGTTAGCATTAGCTTTCAAACATTAACATTACTGTATTTGCCTATATACAAGAATGGATAATTTAAATGGCATCTGATCTCATATTCTCATGAAGGGTTATGCTTAAATGCCATCTGATGTCTTATTCTCATCATAGAGGACACTTACAGTATAACAATGAGCAGATATTAGCACTAGCATTAGATCGCTAGCATTAGCAAGTTAGCATTAGCATTCAAACATTAACATTACTATATGTATTTTTGCCTCATATACATGAAGGGTTAATTAAATGCCATCTGATCTCATATTCCCATCATAGAGAACACTTACAGTATGACAATGACCAGATATTAGCACTAGCATTAGATCGCTAGCATTAGCAAGTTGAAATTAGCATTCAAACATTAACATTACTGTATTTGCCTATATACAAGAAGGGTTAAGCTTTATTGCCATCTGATCTCATATTCTTATCATAGAGTACACGTACAGTATAACAATCACCAGATATTAGCACTAGCATTAGATCGCTAGCTTTAGCAAGTTAGTATAAGCATTCAAAAATTAACATTACTGTATTTGCCTATATACAAGAATGGATAAGCATAAATGCTATTTGATCTCATATTCTCATCAAGGGTTATGCTTAAATGTCATCTGATGTCTTATTCTCATCATAGAGGACACTAACAGTATAACAATGAGCAGATATTAGCACTAGCATTAGATCGCTAGCATTAGCAAGTTAGCATTAGCATTCAAACATTAACATTACTGTATTTGCCTATATACAAGAAGGGTTATTTAAATGCCATCTGATCTCATATTCTCATGAAGGGTTATGCTTAAATGCCATCTGTTCTCATATTCCCATCATAGAGGAAAAATACAGTATGACAATGACCAGATATTAGCACTAGCATTAGATCGCTAGCATTAGCAAGTTAGCATTACCATTCAAAAATTAACATTACTCTATTTGCCTAAAAACAAGAATGGATAAGTTTAAATGGCATCTGTTCTCATATTCTCATGAAGGGTTATGCTTAAATGCCATCTGATCTCATATTCCCATCATAGAGGACAAATACAGTATAACAATGACCAGATATTAGCACTAGCATTAGATCGCTAGCATTAGCAAGTTAGCATTAGCATTCAAACATTAACATTACTGTATTTGCCTATATACAAGAATGGATAAGAATAAATGCTATCTGATCTCATATTCTCATGAAGGGTTATGCTTAAATGCCATCTGATGTCTTATTCTCATCATAGAGGACACTTACAGTATAACAATGAGCAGATATTAGCACTAGCATTAGATCGATAGCATTAGCAAGTTAGCATTAGCATTCAAACATTAACATTACTGTATTTGCCTATATACAAGAAGGGTTAATTAAATGCCATCTGATCTCATATTCTCATGAAGGGTTATGCTTAAATGCCATCTGATCTCATATTCCCATCATAGAGAACACTTACAGTATGACAATGACCAGATATTAGCACTAGCATTAGATCGCTAGCATTAGCAAGTTAGCATTAGCTTTCAAACATTAACATTACTATATTTGCCTATATACAAGAATGGATAAGCATAAATTCTATCTGATCTCATATTCTCATAAAGGGTTATGCTAAAATGTAATCTGATGTCTTATTCTCATCATAGAGGACACTTACAGTATAACAATGAGCAGATATTAGCACTAGCATTAGATCGCTAGCATTAGCAAGTTAGCATTAGCATTCAAACATTAACATTACTGTATTTGCCTATATACAAGAAGGGTTATTTAAATGCCATCTGATCTCATATTCTCATGAAGGGCTATGCTTAAATGACATCAGATCTCATATTCCCATCATAGAGGACACATACAGTATGACAATGACCAGATATCAGCACTAACATTAGATCGCTAGCATTAGCAAGTTAGCATTAGCATTCAAACATTAACATTACTGTATTTGCCTATATACAAGATTGGTTAAGCATAAATGCTATATGATCTCTTTTTCTCATAAATGGTTATGCGTAAATGTCATCTGATGTCTTATTCTCATCATAGAGGACACTTACAGTTTAACAATGAGCAGATATTAGCACTAGCATTTGATCGCTAGCATTAGCAAGTTAGCCTTAGCATTCAAACATTAACATTACTGTATTTGCCTATATACAAGAAGGGTTATTTAAATGCCATCTGATCACATATACTAATGGAGGGTTATGCTTAAATGCCATCTGATCTCATATTCCCATGATAGAGGACAAATACAGTATGACAATGACCAGATATTAGCACTCGCATTAGATCGCTAGCATAAGCAAGTTAGCATTAGAATTCAAACATTAACATTACTGTATTTGCCTATATACAAGAATGGATAAGCATAAATGCTATATGATCAGATATTCTCATAAAGGGTTATGCTTAAATGTCATCCGATGTCTTATTCTCATCATAGAGGACAATTACAGTATAACAATGAGAAGATTTTAGCACTAGCATTAGATTGCTAGCATTAGCAAGTTAGCATTAGCAGTCAAACATTAACATTACTGTATTTGCCTATATACAAGAAGGCTTATTTAAATGGCATCTTATCTCATATTCACATGAAGGGTTATGCTTAAATGCCATCTGATGTCTTATTCTCATCATAGAGGACACTTGCAGTATAACAATGAGCAGATATTAGCACTAGCATTAGATCGCTAGCATTAGCAAGTTAGCCTTAGCATTCAAACATTAACATTACTGTATTTGCCTATATACAAGAAGGGTTAATTAAATGCCATCTGATCTCATATTCCCATCATAGAGAACACTTACAGTATGACAATGACCAGATATTAGCACTAGCATTAGATTGCTAGCATTAGCAAGTTAGAATTAGCATTCAAACATTAACATTAGTGTATTTCCCTATATACAAGAAGGGTTAAATGCATTTATGAAGGGTTATGCTTAAATGCCATCTGATCTCATATTCTTATCATAGAGGACACTTACAGTATAACAATCACCAGATATTAGCACTAGCATTAGATCGCTAGCATTAGCAAGTTAGTATTAGCATTCAAACATTAACATTACTGTATTTGCCTATATACAAGAATGGATAAGCATAAATGCTATCTGATCTCATATTCTCATCAAAGGGTTATGCTTAAATGTCATCTGATGTCTTATTCTCATCATAGAGGACACTAACAGTATAACAATGAGCAGATATTAGCACTAGCATTAGATCGCTAGCATTAGCAAGTTAGCATTAGCATTCAAACATTAACATTACTGTATTTGCCTATATACAAGAAGGGTTATTTAAATGCCATCTGATCTCATATTCTCATGAAGGGTTATGCTTAAATGCCATCTGATCTCATATTCCCATCATAGAGGACAAATACAGTATGACAATGACCAGATATTAGCACTAGCATTAGATCGCTAGCATTAGCAAGTTAGCATTACCTTTCAAAAATTAACATTACTGTATTTGCCTAAAAACAAGAATGGATAAGTTTAAATGGCATCTGTTCTCATATTCTCATGAAGGGTTATGCTTAAATGTCATCTGATCTCATATTCTCATCATAGAGGACAAATACAGTATAACAATGACCAGATATTAGCACTAGCATTAGATCGCTAGCATTAGCAAGTTAGCATTAGCATTCAAACATTAACATTACTGTATTTGCCTATATACAAGAATGGATAAGAATAAATGCTATCTGATCTCATATTCTCATGAAGGGTTATGCTTAAATGCCATCTGATGTCTTATTCTCATCATAGAGGACACTTACAGTATAACAATGAGCAGATATTAGCACTAGCATTAGATCGCTAGCATTAGCAAGTTAGCATTAGCATTCAAACATTAACATTACTGTATTTGCCTATATACAAGAAGGGTTAATTAAATGCCATCTGATCTCATATTCTCATGAAGGTTATGCTTAAAATGCCATCTGATCTCATATTCCCATCATAGAAACACTTACAGTATGACAATGACCAGATATTAGCACTAGCATTAGATCGCTAGCATTAGCAAGTTAGCATTAGCATTCAAACATTAACATTACTGTATTTGCCTATATACAAGAATGGATATTTAAATTCTATCTGATCTCATATTCTCATAAAGGGTTATGCTTAAATGTCATCTGATGTCTTATTCTCATCATAGAGGACACTTACAGTATAACAATGAGCAGATATTAGCACTAGCATTAGATCGCTAGCATTAGCAAGTTAGCATTAGCATTCAAACATTAACATTACTGTATTTGCCTATATACAAGAAGGGTTATTTAAATGCCATCTGATCTCATATTCTCATGAAGGGTTATGCTTAAATGCCATCTGATCTCATATTCCCATCATAGAGGACAAATACAGTATGACAATGACCAGATATTAGCACTAGCATTAGATCGCTAGCATTAGCAAGTTAGCATTAGCATTCAAACATTAACATTACTGTATTTGCCTATATACAAGATTGGATAAGCATAAATGCTATATGATCTCATATTCTCATAAAGGGTTATGCTTAAATGTCATCTGATGTCTTATTCTCATCATAGAGGACACTTACAGTTTAACAATGAGCAGATATTAGCACTAGCATTAGATCGCTAGCATTAGCAAGTTAGCCTTAGCATTCAAACATTAACATTACTGTATTTGCCTATATACAAGAAGGGTTATTTAAATGCCATCTGATCTCATATTCTCATGAAGGGTTATGCTTAAATGCCATCTGATCTCATATTCCCATCATAGAGGACAAATACAGTATGACAATGACCAGATATTAGCACTAGCATTAGATCGCTAGCATTAGCAAGTTAGCATTAGCATTCAAACATTAACATTACTGTATTTGCCTATATACAAGAATGGATAAGCATAAATGCTATATGATCTCATATTCTCATAAAGGGTTATGCTTAAATGTCATCTGATGTCTTATTCTCATCATAGAGGACACTTACAGTATAACAATGAGCAGATATTAGCACTAGCATTAGATCGCTAGCATTAGCAAGTTAGCATTAGCATTCAAACATTAACATTACTGTATTTTGCCTATATACAAGAAGGGTTATTTAAATGGCATCTGATCTCATATTCACATGAAGGGTTATGCTTAAATGCCATCTGATGTCTTATTCTCATCATAGAGGACACTTACAGTATAACAATGAGCAGATATTAGCACTAGCATTAGATCGCTAGCATTAGCAAGTTAGCCTTAGCATTCAAACATTAACATTACTGTATTTGCCTATATACAAGGGTTATTTAAATGCCATTGATTAAATGCCATCTTAAATGTCATCTGATCATATTCCCATCATAGAGAACACTTACAGTATGACAATGACCAGATATTAGCACTAGCATTAGATCGCTAGCATTAGCAAGTTAGCATTAGCATTCAAACATTAACATTACTGTATTTGCCCTATATACACAAGAAGGGTTATGCTTAAATGCCATCTGATCTCATATTCTTATCATAGAGTACCGTACAGTATAACAATCAATGACCAGATATTAGCACTAGCATTAGATCGCTAGCATTAGCAAGTTAGCATTAGCATTCAAACATTAACATTACTGTATTTGCCTATATACAAGAATGGATATTAAATGCCATCTGATCTCATATTCTCATGAAGGGTTATGCTTAAATGTCATCTGATGTCTTATTCTCATCATAGAGGACACTTACAGTATAACAATGAGCAGATATTAGCACTAGCATTAGATCGCTAGCATTAGCAAGTTAGCATTAGCATTCAAACATTAACATTACTGTATTTTCTTATATACAAGAAGGGTTATTTAAATGCCATCTGATCTCATATTCTCATGAAGGGTTATGCTTAAATGCCATCTGATCTCATATTCTCATCATAGAGGACACTTACAGTATAACAATGACCAGATATTAGCACTAGCATTAGATCGCTAGCATTAGCAAGTTAGCATTAGCATTCAAACATTAACATTACTGTATTTGCCTATATACAAGATGGATGTTTATAAATGCCATCTGATCTCATATTCTCATGAAGGGTTATGCTTAAATGCCATCTGATGTCTTATTCTCATCATAGAGGACACTTACAGTATAACAATGACCAGATATTAGCACTAGCATTAGATCGCTAGCATTAGCAAGTTAGCATTAGCATTCAAACATTAACATTAACATTATTTAAATGCCATCTGATTATTCTCATGAAGGGTTATGCTTAAACCATCTATATTCTCATCATAGATAGTATAACAATGACCAGATATTAGCACTAGCATTAGATCGCTAGCATTAGCAAGTTAATTTCAAAATTAACATTACTGTATTTCCTATATCTCAAGAAGGGTTATTCTTAAATGCCATCTGATCTCATATTCTCATAAAGGGGACACTTAAGTATAACAATGAGCAGATATTAGCACTAGCATTAGAGCAGATATTAGCATTAGCAAGTTAGCATTAGCATTCAAACATTAACATTACTGTATTTGCCTATATACAAGAAGGGTTATTTAAATGCCATCTGATCTCATATTTCATGAAGGGTTATGCTTAAATGCCATCTGATCTCATATTCTCATCATATGACAATTACAGTATGACAATATTAGCACTAGCATTAGATCGCTAGCATTAGCAAGTTAGCATTAGCATTCAAACATTAACATTACTGTATTTGCCTATATACAAGAATGGATAAGCATAAATGCTATCTGGTCTCATATTCTCATAAAGGGTTATGCTTAAATGCCATCTGATGTCTTATTCTCATCATAGAGGACACTTACAGTATAACAATGAGCAGATATTAGCACTAGCATTAGATCGCTAGCATTAGCAAGTTAGCATTAGCATTCAAACATTAACATTACTGTATTTGCCTATATACAAGAATGGTTATTTAAATGCCATCTGATCTCATATTCTCATGAAGGGTTATGCTTAAATGCCATCTGATCTCTTATTCTCATCATAGAGGACACTTACAGTATAACAATGAGCAGATATTAGCACTAGCATTAGATCGCTAGCATTAGCAAGTTAGCATTAGCATTCAAACATTAACATTACTGTATTTGCCTATATACAAGAATGGATTATTTAAATGCCATCTGATCTCATATTCTCATGAAGGGTTATGCTAAAATGCCATCTGATGTCATATTCTCATCATAGAGGACAACTTACAGTATGACAATGACCAGATATTAGCACTAGCATTAGATCGCTAGCATTAGCAAAGTTAGCATTAGCATTCAAACATTAACATTACTGTATTTGCCTATAAACAAGAATGGATAATTTAAATGCCATCTGTTCTCATATTCTCATGAAGGGTTATGCGAAAAATGCCATCTGATGTCTTATTCTCATCATAGAGGACACTTACAGTATAACAATGAGCAGATATTAGCACTAGCATTAGATCGCTAGCATTAGCAAGTTAGCCTTAGCATTCAAACATTAACATTACTGTATTAGCCTATATACAGAAAGGTTTAATTAAATGCCATCTGATCTCATATATTCTCATATTCCCATCATCATATTCCCATCATAGAGAACACTTACAGTATGACAATGAACATATATTAGCCCTAGCATTAGATCGCTAGCATTAGCAAGTTAGAATTAGCATTCAAACATTAACATTACTGTATTTTCCTATATACAAGAAGGGTTAAGCTTTATTGCCATCTGATCTCATATTCTCATCATAGAGTACACGTACAGTATAACAATCACCAGATTTTAGCACTAGCATTAGATCGCTAGCATTAGCAAGTTAGCATTAGCATTCAAACATTAACATTACTGTATTTGCCTATATACAAGAATGGATAAGCTTAAATGCCATCTGTTCTCATATTCTCTTGAAGGGTTATGCTTAAATGCCATCTGATGTCTTATTCTCAACATAGAGGACACTTACAGTATAACAATGAGCAGATATTAGCACTAGCATTAGATCGCTAGCATTAGCAAGATTAGCCTTAGCATTCAAACATTAACATTATTGCATTAGCCTATTCAAACATAACATTACTGTATTAGCCTATATACAAGAAGCAAGGGTTATTTAAATACATCTGATCTCATCTGATCTCATATTCTCATGAAGGGTTATGCTTAAATGCCATCTGATCTCATATTCTCATCATAGAGAACACTTACAGTATAACAATGACCAGATATTAGCACTAGCATTAGATCGCTAGCATTAGCAAGTTAGCATTAGCATTCAAACATTAACATTACTGTATTTGCCTATATACAAGAATGGATAAGCATAATGCCATCTGGTCTCATATTCTCATAAAGGGTTATGCTTAAATGCCATCTGATGTCTTATTCTCATCATAGAGGACACTTACAGTATAACAATGAGCAGATATTAGCACTAGCATTAGATCGCTAGCATTAGCAAGTTAGCATTAGCATTCAAACATTAACATTACTGTATTTGCCTATATACAAGAATGGGTTATTTAAATGCCATCTGATCTCATATTCTCATGAAGGGTTATGCTTAAATGCCATCTGATCTCATATTCCCATCATAGAGGACAAATACAGTATGACAATGACCAGATATTAGCACTAGCATTAGATCGCTAGCATTAGCAAGTTAGCATTAGCATTCAAACATTAACATTACTGTATTTGCCTATATACAAGAATGGATAATTTAAATGCTATATGATCTCATATTCTCATAAAGGGTTATGCTAAAATGTCATCTGATGTCTTATTCTCATCATAGAGGACACTTACAGTTTAACAATGAGCAGATATTAGCACTAGCATTTGATCGCTAGCATTAGCAAATTAGCCTTAGCATTAAAACATAAACATTACTGTATTTGCCTATATACAAGAAGGGTTATTTAAATGCCATCTGATCTCATATTCACATGAAGGGTTATGCTTAAATGCCATCTGATGTCTTATTCTCATCATAGAGGACACTTACAGTATAACAATTAGCAGATATTAGCACTAGCATTAGATCGCTAGCATTAGCAAGTTTGCCTTAGCATTCAAACATTAACATTACTGTATTAGCCTATATACAAGAAAGGTTAATTAAATGCCATCTGATCTCATATTCCTATCATAGAGAACACTTACAGTATGACAATGAAGAGATATTAGCACTAGCATTAGATTGCTACCATTAGCAAGTTAGAATTAGCATTCAAACATTTACATTACTGTATTTGCCTATATACAAGAAGGGTTAAGCTTTATTGCCATCTGATCTCATATTCTCATCATAGAGTACACGTACAGTATAACAATCACCAGATTTTAGCACTAGCATTAGATCGCTAGCATTAGCAAGTTAGCATTAGCATTCAAACATTAACATTACTGTATTTGCCTATGAACAAGAATGGATAAGCTTGAATGCCATCTTTTCTCATATTCTCATGAAGGGTTATGCGTAAATGCCATCTGATGTCTTATTCTCATCATAGAGGACACTTACAGTATAACAATGAGCAGATATTAGCACTAGCATTAGATAGCTAGCATTAACATTAAGTTACTGTATTAGCATTCAAACATTAACATTATTGTATTAGCCTATATTACAAGAAGGGTTAATTAAATGCCATCTGATCTCATATTCCCATCATAGAGAACACTTACAGTATGACAATGACCAGATATTAGCCTAGCATTAGATCGCTAGCATTAGCTTGTTAGAATTAGCATTCAAACATTAACATTACTGTATTTTCCTATATACAAGAATGGGTTAAGCTTTATTGCCATCTGATCTCATATTCTCATCATAGAGACATGTCTTATTACAGTATAACAATGAGCAGATATTAGCACTAGCATTAGATCGCTAGCATTAGCAAGTTAGCATTAGCATTCAAACATTAACATTACTGTATTTGCCTATATACAAGAAGGGTTATTTAAATGCCATCTGATCTCATATTCTCATGAAGGGTTATGCTTAAATGCCATCTGATCTCATATTCCCATCATAGAGGACAAATACAGTATGACAATGAACAGATATTAGCACTAGCATTAGATTGCTACCATTAGCAAGTTAGAATTAGCATTCAAACATTTACATTACTGTATTTGCCTATATACAAGAAGGGTTAAGCTTTATTGCCATCTGATCTCATATTATTATCATAGAGTACACGTACAGTATAACAATCACCAGATATTAGCACTAGCATTAGATCGCTAGCTTTAGCAAGTTAGTATTAGCATTCAAACATTAACATTACTGTATTTGCCTATATACAAGAATGGATAAGCATAAATGCTATTTGATCTCATATTCTCATCAAGGGTTATGCTTAAATGTCATCTGATGTCTTATTCTCATCATAGAGGACACTTACAGTATAACAATGAGCAGATATTAGCACTAGCATTAGATCGCTAGCATTAGCAAGTTAGCATTAGCATTCAAACATTAACATTACTGTATTTGCCTATATACAAGAAGGGTTATTTAAATGCCATCTGATCTCATATTCTCATGAAGGTTTATGCTTAAATGCCATCTGATCTCATATTCCCATCATAGAGGACAATTACAGTATGACAATGACCAGATATTAGCACTAGCATTAGATCGCTAGCATTAGCAAGTTAGTATTAGCATTCAAACATTAACTTTACTGTATTTGCCTATATACAAGAATGGATAATTTAAATGCTATCTGATCTCATATTCTCATCAAGGGTTATGCTTAAATGTCATCTGATGTCTTATTCTCATCATTGAGGACACTAACAGTATAACAATGAGCAGATATTGGCACTAGCATTAGATCGCTAGCATTAGCAAGTTAGCATTAGCATTCAAACATTAACATTACTGTATTAGCCTATATACAAGAAGGGTTAATTAAATGCCATCTGTTCTCATATTCCCATCATAGAGAACACTTACAGTATGACAATGAACATATATTAGCCCTAGCATTAGATCGCTAGCATTAGCAAGTTAGAATTAGCATTCAAACATTAACATTACTGTATTTGCCTATATACAAGAAGGGTCAAGCTTTATTGCCATCTGATCTCATATTCCCATCATAGAGGACAAATACAGTATAACAATGAGCAGATATTAGCACTAGCATTAGATCGCTAGCATTAGCAAGTTAGCATTAGCAGTCAAACATTATCATTACTGTATTTGCCTATATACAAGAATGGATAATTAAAAATGCCATCTGATCTCATATTCTCATGAAGGGTTATGCTTAAATGTCATCTGATGTCATATTCTCATCATAGAGACACTTACAGTATGACAATGACAGATATTAGCACTAGCATTAGATCGTTAGCATTAGCAAGTTAGCCTTAGCATTCAAACATTAACATTACTGTATTTGCCTATATACAGGGTTATTTAAATGCCATCTGATCTCATTATTGCTTAAATGCCATCTGATCTCATATTCTCATCATAGAGGACAAATACAGTATAACAATCAACAGATATTAGCACTAGCATTAGATCGCTAGCATTAGCAAGTTAGTATTAGCATTCAAACATTAACATTACTGTATTTGCCTATATACAAGAATGGATAAGCATAAATGCTATCTGATCTCATATTCTCATCAAGGGTTATGCTTAAATGTCATCTGATGTCTTATTCTCATCATAGAGGACACTTACAGTATAACAATGAGCAGATATTAGCACTAGCATTAGATCGCTAGCATTAGCAAGTTAGCCTTAGCATTAAAACATTAACATTACTGTATTTGCCTATATACAAGAAGGGTTATTTAAATGCCATCTGATCTCATATTCTCATGAAGGGTTATGCTTAAATGCCATCTGATCTCATATTCCCATCATAGAGGACAAATACAGTATGACAATGACCAGATATTAGCACTAGCATTAGATCGCTAGCATTAGCAAGTTAGCATTAGCATTCAAACATTAACATTACTGTATTTGCCTATATACAAGAATGGATTAGCATAAATGCTATCTGATCTCATATTCTCATCAAGGGTTATGCTTAAATGTCATCTGATGTCTTATTCTCATCATAGAGGACACTTACAGTATAACAATGAGCAGATATTAGCACTAGCATTAGATCGCTAGCATTAGCAAGTTAGCATTAGCATTCAAACATTAACATTACTGTATTTGCCTATATACAAGAAGGGTTATTTAAATGCCATCTGATCTCATATTCTCATGAAGGGTTATGCTTAAATGCCATCTGATCTCATATTCCCATCATAGAGAACACTTACAGTATGACAATGACCAGAAATGAGCAAAAGCATTAGATCGCTAGCATTAGCAAGTTAGCATTAGCTTTCAAACATTAACATTACTGTATTTGCCTATATACAAGAATGGATAAGCATAAATTCTATCTGGTCTTATATTCTCATAAAGGGTTATGCTTAAATGTCATCTGATGTCTTATTCTCATCATAGAGGACACTTACAGTATAACAATGAGCAGATATTAGCACTAGCATTAGATCGCTAGCATTAGCAAGTTAGCATTAGCATTCAAACATTAACATTACTGTATTTGCCTATATACAAGAAGGGTTAATTAAATGCCATCTGATCTCATATTCTCATGAAGGGTTATGCTTAAATGCCATCTGATCTCATATTCCCATCATAGAGGACAAATACAGTATGACAATGACCAGATATTTGCACTAGCATAAAATCGCTATCATTAGCAAGTTAGCATTACCTTTCAAACATTAACATTACTGTATTTGCCTATATACAAGAATGGATAAGCATAAATGCTATATGATCTCATATTCTCATAAAGGGTTATGCTAAAATGTCATCTGATGTCTTATTCTCATCATAGAGGACACTTACAGTTTAACAATGAGCAGATATTAGCACTAGCATTTGATCGCTAGCATTAGCAAGTTAGCCTTAGCATTAAAACATAAACATTACTGTATTTGCCTATATACAAGAAGGGTTATTTAAATGCCATCTGATCTCATATTCACATGAAGGGTTATGCTTAAATGCCATCTGATGTCTTATTCTCATCATAGAGGACACTTACAGTATAACAATGAGCAGATATTAGCACTAACATTAGATCGCTAGCATTAGCAAGTTAGCATTAGCATTCAAACATTAACATTACTGTATTTGCCTATATACAAGAATGGATTATTTAAATGCCATCTGATCTCATATTCTCATCAAGGGTTATGCTTAAATGTCATCTGATGTCTTATTCTCATCATAGAGGACACTTACAGTATAACAATGAGCAGATATTAGCACTAGCATTAGATCGCTAGCATTAGCAAGTTAGCATTAGCATTCAAACATTAACATTACTGTATTTGCCTATATACAAGAAGGTTTAATTAAATGCCATCTGATCTCATATTCTCATAAAGGGTTATCATAAAAGGGTTATTCTCATCATATGACAATGCCATGATATTAGCACTAGCATTAGATCGCTAGCATTAGCAAGTTAGTTTAGCATTCAAACATTAACATTACTGTATTTGCCTATATACATGGTATTTAAATGCCATCTGATCTCATATACATGAAGGGTTATGCTTAAATGCCATCTGATCTCATATTCTCATCATAGAGGACAAATACAGTATGACAATGACCAGATATTAGCACTAGCATTAGATCGCTAGCATTAGCAAGTTAGCATTAGCATTCAAACATTAACATTACTGTATTTGCCTATAAACAAGAATGGATAAGCTTGAATGCCATCTGTTCTCATATTCTCATGAAGGGTTATGCGAAAATGCCATCTGATCTTATTCTCATCATAGAGGACACTTACAGTATAACAATGAGCAGATATTAGCACTAGCATTAGATCGCTAGCATTAGCAAGTTAGCCTTAGCATTCAAACATTAACATTACTTTATTAGCCTATATACAAGAAGGTTTAATTAAATGCCATGTGTTCTCATATTCCCATCATAGAGAAAACTTACAGTATGACAATGAAGATATATTTGCCCTAGCATTAGATCGCTAGCATTAGCAAGTTTAGAATTAGCATTCAAACATTAACATTACAGTATTTTCCTATATACAAGAAGGGTTAAGCTTTATTGCCATCTGATCTCATATTCTCATCATAGAGTACACGTACAGTATAACAATCACCAGATTTTAGCACTAGCATTAGATCGCTAGCATTAGCAAGTTAGCATTAGCTTTCAAACATTAACATTACTGTATTTGCCTATATACAAGAATGGATAAGCTTAAATGCCATCTGTTCTCATATTCTCTTGAAGGGTTATGCTTAAATGCCATCTGATGTCTTATTCTCATCATAGAGGGACTAACAGTATAACAATGAGCAGATATTAGAACTAGCATTAGATCGCTAGCATTAGAAAGTTAGCATTAGCATTCAAACATTATCATTACTGTATTAGCCTATATACAAGAAGGGTTAATTAAATGCCATCTGATCTCATATTCTCATGAAGGTATATGCTTTAATGCCATCTGATCTCATATTCCCATCATAGAGAACACTTACAGTATGACAATGACCAGAAATTAGCAAAAGCATTAGATCGCTAGCATTAGCAAGTTAGCATTAGCTTTCAAACATTAACATTACTGTATTTGCCTATATACAAGAATGGATAAGCATAAATTCTATCTGGTCTCATATTCTCATAAAGGGTTATGCTTAAATGTCATCTGATGTCTTATTCTCATCATAGAGGACACTTACAGTATAACAATGAGCAGATATTAGCACTAGCATTAGATCGCTAGCATTAGCAAGTTAGCATTAGCATTCAAACATTAACATTACTGTATTTGCCTATATACAAGAAGGGTTATTTAAATGCCATCTGATCTCATATTCTCATGAAGGGTTATGCTTAAATGCCATCTGATCTCATATTCCCATCATAGAGGACAAATACAGTATGACAATGACCAGATATTTGCACTAGCATTAGATCGCTAGCATTAGCAAGTTAGCATTACCTTTCAAACATTAACATTACTGTATTTGCCTATATACAAGAATGGATAAGCATAAATGCTATATGATCTCATATTCTCATAAAGGGTTATGCTTAAATGTCATCTGATGTCTTATTCTCATCATAGAGGACACTTACAGTATAACAATGAGCAGATATTAGCACTAGCATTAGATCGCTAGCATTAGCAAGTTAGCATTAGCATTCAAACATTAACATTACTGTATTTGCCTATATACAAGAAGGGTTATTTAAATGCCATCTGATCTCATATTCACATGAAGGGTTATGCTTAAATGCCATCTGATGTCTTATTCTCATCATAGAGGACACTTACAGTATAACAATGAGCAGATATTAGCACTAGCATTAGATCGCTAGCATTAGCAAGTTAGCCTTAGCATTCAAACATTAACATTACTGTATTTGCCTATAAACCAGAATGGCTATGCTTAAATGCCATCTGTTCTCATATTCTCATGAAGGGTTATGCTTAAATGCCATCTGATGTCTTATTCTCATCATAGAGGACACTTACAGTATAACAATGAGCAGATATTAGCACTAGCATTAGATCGCTAGCATTAGCAAGTTTGCCTTAGCATTCAAACATTAACATTACTGTATTAGCCTATATACAAGAAGGGTTAATTAAATGCCATCTGATCTCATATTCCTATCATAGAGAACACTTACAGTATGACAATGAACAGATATTAGCACTAGCATTAGATTGCTACCATTAGCAAGTTAGAATTAGCATTCAAACATTTACATTACTGTATTTGCCTATATACAAGAAGGGTTAAGCTTTATTGCCATCTGATCTCATATTATTATCATAGAGTACACGTACAGTATAACAATCACCAGATATTAGCACTAGCATTAGATCGCTAGCTTTAGCAAGTTAGTATTAGCATTCAAACATTAACATTACTGTATTTGCCTATATACAAGAATGGATAAGCATAAATGCTATTTGATCTCATATTCTCATCAAGGGTTATGCTTAAATGTCATCTGATGTCTTATTCTCATCATAGAGGACACTTACAGTATAACAATGAGCAGATATTAGCACTAGCATTAGATCGCTAGCATTAGCAAGTTAGCATTAGCATTCAAACATTAACATTACTGTATTTGCCTATATACAAGAAGGGTTATTTAAATGCCATCTGATCTCATATTCTCATGAAGGGTTATGCTTAAATGCCATCTGATCTCATATTCCCATCATAGAGGACAAATACAGTATGACAATGACCAGATATTAGCACTAGCATTAGATCGCTAGCATTAGCAAGTTAGTATTAGCATTCAAACATTAACATTACTGTATTTGCCTATATACAAGAATGGATAATTTAAATGCCATCTGATCTCATATTCTCATCAAGGGTTATGCTTAAATGTCATCTGATGTCTTATTCTCATCATAGAGGACACTAACAGTATAACAATGAGCAGATATTAGCACTAGCATTAGATCGCTAGCATTAGCAAGTTAGCATTAGCATTCAAACATTAACATTACTGTATTTGCCTATATACAAGAAGGGTTATTTAAATGCCATCTGATCTCATATTCTCATCATAGGTTAACACTTAAATGCCATATGACAATGAACAGATATTAGCACTAGCATTAGATCGCTACAATGAGCAGAAATTAGCAATTAGCATTCAAACATTAACATTACTGTATTTGCCTAAGTTAGCATTAGCATTATTGCCATCTGATCATTATTATTGTATTTAACAATGAGCAGATATTAGCACTAGCATTGATAGCAGCATTCAAAGTTAGATTTACATTTAGCATTCAAACATTAACATTATATTAGCCTATATACAAGATCTTAAATGCCATATTGATCTCATATTCTCATGAAGGGTTATGCTTAAATGCCATCTGATATCATATTTCATCATAGAGGACACTTACAGTATAACAATGAGCAGATATTAGCACTAGCATTAGATCGTTAGCCTTAGCAAGTTAGCATTAGCATTCAAACATTAACATTACTGTATTTGCCTATATACAAGAAGGGATATTTAAATGCCATCTGATCTCATATTCTCATGAAGGGTTATATTAAATGCCATCTGATGTCTTATTCTCATCATAGAGGACACTTACAGTATAACAATGAACAGATATTAGCACTAGCATTTGATCGCTAGCATTAGCAAGTTAGCATTAGCATTCAAACATTAACATTACTGTATTTTCCTATATACAAGAAGGGTTATTAAATGCCATCTGATCTCATATTCTCATCATAAGGACACATTATAACAATAAATGATATTTAGCATTAGATCATATTCCAAGTTAATGGATTCAAACATTAACATTCATGGTTAATAAATTCCATCTGATCTCATATTCTCATGAAGGTTATGTTACACAATGAAATCTGATCTCTTATTCCCATCATAGAGGACAAATACAGTATAACAATGAGCAGATATTAGCACTAGCATTAGATCGCTAGCATTAGCAAGTTAGCATTAGCATTCAAACATTAACATTACTGTATTTGCCTATATACAAGAATGGATTAAGCATAAATGCCATCTGATCTCATATTCTCATGAAGGGTTATGCTTAAATGCCATCTGATGTCTTATTCTCATCATAGAGGACACTTACAGTATAACAATGAGCAGATATTAGCACTAGCATTAGATCGCTAGCATTAGCAAGTTAGCATTAGCATTCAAAACATTAACATTACTGTATTTGCCTATATACAAGAATGGTTATATTTAAATGCCATCTGATCTCATATTCTCATAAAGGGTTATGCAGTATAAATGCCATCTGATGTCATTAGATCATCATTAGAGGACAAATACAGTATTCAAACAATGAACAGATATTAGCACAAGCATTAGATCGCTAGCATTAGTATTCAAACATTAGCATTACATGTCATTCAAACAAGAATGGATAAGCATAAAAGTTAGCATTAGCATTCAAACATTACTGTATTTTCCTATATACAAGAAGGGTTATTTAAATGCCATCTGATCTCATATTCTCATAAAGGGTTATGCTTAAATGCCATCTGATGTCTTAAACATATTAACAGTATAACAATGAGCAGATATTAGCATTAGCATTAGATCGCTAGCATTAGCAAGTTAGCATTAGCATTCAAACATTAACATTACTGTATTTTCCTATATACAAGAATGCTTAAATTTAAATGCCATCTGATCTCATATTCTCATGAAGGTTACAATTAAATGCCATCTGATGTCATTTATTCTCATCATAGAGACATTAGCATTCAAACATTAACATTACTGTATTTGCCTATATACAGATAAGCATAAATGCTATTTGATCTCATATTCTCATTAGATGCTTAAATGTCATTGATGTCTTATTAGCATCATAGAGGACACTTTCAAACATTAACATCGCTAGCATTAGTATTTGCCTATAAACATTAACATTACTGTATTTGCCTATATACAAGAAGGGTTATTTTAAATGATCTGATCTCATATTCTCATGAAGGGTTATGCTAAAATGCCATCTGATGTCTTATTCTCATCATAGAGGACACTTACAGTATAACAATGAGCAGATATTAGCACTAGCATTAGATCGCTAGCATTAGCAAGTTAGCATTAGCATTCAAACATTAACATTACTGTATTTGCCTATATACAAGAAGGGTTATTTAAATGCCATCTGATCTCATATTCACATGAAGGGTTATGCTTAAATGCCATCTGATGTCTTATTCTCATCACAGACACTTACAGTATAACAATGAGCAGATATTAGCACTAGCATTAGCAAGTTAGCATTAGCATTCAAACATTAACATTACTGTATTTGCCTATATACATTCAAATTTATTAACCATCTGTATCTCATATATACATGAAGGGTTAATTTAAATGCCATCTGATGTCTTATTCTCATCATAGAGGAAATTACAGTATAACAATGAGCAGATATTAGCACTAGCATTAGATCTAGCATCAGTTAGCATTAGCATCAAATTAACATTATTATTAGCCTATATACAAGAAGGGTTATTTAAATGCCATCTGATCTCATATTCTCATCTAGTTATTGCTTAAGTTAGAATATTCTCATCAAACATTACAGTATAACAATGAGATATTAGCACTAGCATTAGATAGCATTAGCAAGTTAGATTAGCATTCAAACATTAACATTAGCCATCTATTTATTTAAATGCCATCATCTCATATTCTCATGAAGGGTTAGATCATCTGATGTCTTATTCTCATCATAGAGACACACTTACAGTATAACAATGACCAGATATTAGCACTAGCATTAGATTAGCATTATTCAATTAGCATTCAAACATTAACATTACTGTATTTGCCTATATACAAGAATGGATATTTAAATGCCATCTGATCTCATATTCTCATGAAGGGTTATGCTTAAATGCCATCTGATCTCATTTCTCATCATAGAGGACACTTACAGTATAACAATGAGCAGATATTAGCACTAGCATTAGATCGCTAGCATTAGCAAGTTAGCATTAGCATTCAAACATTAACATTAATGTATTTGCCTATATACAAGAATGGGGTTATTTAAATGCCATCTGATCTCATATTCTCATGAAGGGTTATGCTTAAATGCCATCTGATGTCTTATTCTCATCATAGAGGACAAATACAGTATGATAATGACCAGATATTTGAACTAGCATTAGATCGCTAGCATTAGCAAGTTTGTATTAGCATTCAAACATTAACATTACTGTATTTGCCTATATACAAGAATGGATAAGCATAAATGCCATCTGATCTCATATTCTCATGAAGGGTTATTCTTAAATGCCATCTGATGTCTTATTCTCATCATAGAGGACACTTACAGTATAACAATGAGCAGATATTAGCACTAGCATTAGATCGCTAGCATTAGCAAGTTAGCATTAGCATTCAAACATTAACATTACTGTATTTGCCTATATACAAGAAGGGTTAATTAAATGCCATCTGATCTCATATTCCTATCATTGAGAACACTTACAGAATGACAATGAACAGATATTAGCACTAGCATTAGATCGCTACCATTAGCAAGTTATAATTAGCATTCAAACATTAACATTACTGTATTTGCCTATATACAAGATATTTAAAGGGTGAAGGGCTTTATTGCCCTCTGATCTCATATTCTCATCATAGAGTACAAGTACAGAATAACAATCAACAGATATTAGCACTAGCATTAGATCGCTAGCATTAGCAAGTTAGTATTAGCATTTAAACATTAACATTACTATATTTGCCTATATACAAGAATGGATAAGCATAAATGCTATCTGATCTCATATTCTCATCAAGGGTTATGCTTAAATGTCATCTGATGTCTTATTCTCATCATAGAGGACACTTACAGTTTAACAATGAGCAGATATTAGCACTAGCATTTGATCGCTAGCATTAGCAAGTTAGCCTTAGCATTAAAACATTAACATTACTGTATTTGCCTATATACAAGAAGGGTTATTTAAATGCCATCTGATCTCATATTCACATGAAGGGTTATGCTTAAATGCCATCTGATGTCTTATTCTCATCATAGAGGACACTTACAGTACGACAATGACCAGATATTAGCACTAGCATTAGATCGCTAGCATTAGCAAGTTAGCCTTAGCATTCAAACATTAATATTACTGTATTAGCCTATATACAAGAAGGTTTAATTAAATGCCATCTGATCTCATATTCCCATCATAGAGAACACTTACAGTATGACAATGAACAGATATTAGCACTAGCATTAGATCACTACCATTAGCAAGTTAGAATTAGCATTCAAAATTAACATTACTGTATTTGCCTATATACAAGAAGGGTTATTTAAATGCCATCTGATCTCATATTCTCATTAAGGGTTATGCTTAAATGCCATCTGATCTCATATTCCCATCATAGAGGACAAATACAGTATTACAATGACCAGATATTAGCACAAGCATTAGATCGCTAGCATTAACAAGAAAGCATTAGCATTCAAACATTAACATTACTGTATTTGCCTATAAACAAGAATGGTTTAGCTTAAATGCAATCTGTTCTTATATTCTCATGAAGTTAAATGCTTTAATGCCATCTGATCTCATATTCCCATCATAGAGAACACTTACAGTATGACAATGACCAGATATTAGCACTAGCATTGGATCGCTAGCATTAGCAAGTTAGCAATAGCTTTCAAACATTAACATTACTGTATTTGCCTATATACAAGAATGGATAAGCATAAATTCTATCTGATCTCATATTCTCATAAAGGGTTATGCTTAAATGTCATCTGATGTCTTATTCTCAACATAGAGGACACTTACAGTATAACAATGAGCAGATATTAGCACTAGCATTAGATCGCTAGCATTAGCAAGTTAGCATTAGCATTCAAACATTAACATTACTGTATTTGCCTATATACAAGAAGGGTTATTTAAATGCCATCTGATCTCATATTCTCATGAAGGGTTATGCTTAAATGCCATCTGATCTCATATTCCCATCATAGAGGACAAATACAGTATGACAATGACCAGATATTAGCACTAGAATTAGATCGCTAGCATGAGCAAGTTAGCATTACCTTTCAAACATTAACATTACTCTATTTGCATATAAACAAGAATGGATAAGCTTAAAAGCCATCTGTTCTTATATTCTCATGAAGGGTTATGCTTAAATGCCATCTGATCTCATATTCCCATCATAGAGGACAAATACAGTATGACAATGACCAGATATTAGCACTAGCATTAGATCGCTAGCATTAGCTAGTTAGCATTACCTTTCAAACATTAACATTACTCTATTCGCCTATAAACCAGAATGGATATGCTTAAATGCCATCTGTTCTCATATTCTAATGAAGGGTTATGCTTAAATGCCATCTGATGTCTTATTTTCATCATAGAGGACACTTACAGTATAACAATGAGCAGATATTAGCACTATCATTAGATCGCTAGCATTAGCAAGTTAGCCTTAGCATTCAAGCATTGACATAACTGTATTAGCCTATATACAAGAAGGGTTAATTAAATGCCATCTGATCTCATATTCCTATCATAGAGAACACTTACAGTATTACAATGAACAGATATTAGCACTAGCATTAGATCGCTACCATTAGCAAGTTAGAATTAGCATTCAAACATTAACATTACTGTATTTGCCTATATACAAGAAGGGTTAAGCTTTATTGCCCTCTGATCTCATATTCTCATCATAGAGTACATGTACATGATAACAATCACCAGATATTAGCACTAGCATTAGATCGCTAGCATTAGCAAGTTAGCATTAGCATTCAAACATTAACATTACTGTATTTGCGTATATACAAGAAGGGTTATTTAAATGCCAACTGAAATCTCATATTCTCATGAAGGGTTATGCTTAAATGCCATCTGATCTCATATTCCCATCATAGAGGACAAATACAGTATGACAATGACCAGATATTAGCACTAGCATTAGATCGCTAGCATTAGCAAGTTAGCATTAGCATTCAAACATTAACATGACTGTATTTGCCTATAAACAAGAATGGATAAGTTTTAATGCCATCTGTTCTCATATTCTCATGAAGGGTTATGCGTAAATGCCATCTGATGTCTTATTCTAATCATCGAGGACACTTACAGTATAACAATGAGCAGATATAAGCACTAGCATTAGATCGCTAGCATTAGCAATTTAGCCTTAGCATTCAAACATTAACATTACTGTATTAGCCGATATACAAGAAGGGTTAAGCTTTATTGCCATCTGATCTCATATTCTCATCATAGAGTACACGTACAGTATAACAATCACCAGATTTTAGCACTAGCCCTAGATCGCTAGCATTAGCAAGTTAGCATTAGCTTTCAAACATTAACATTACCGTATTTGCCTATATACAAGAATGTATAAGCTTAAATGCCATCTGTTCTCATATTCTCTTGAAGGGTTATGCTTAAATGCCATCTGATGTCTTATTCTCAACATAGAGGACACTTACAGTATAAGAATGAGCAGATATTAGCACTAGCATTAGATCGCTAGCATTAGAAAGTTAGCATTAGCATTCAAACATTATCATTACTGTATTAGCCTAAATACAAGAAGGGTTAAATAAATGCCATCTGATCTCATATTCTCATAAAGGGTTATGCTTAAATGTCATCTGATGTGTTATTCTCATCATAGAGGACACTTACAGTATAACAATGAGCAGATATTAGCACTAGCATTAAATCGCTAGCATTAGCAAGTTAGCATTAGCATTCAAACATTAACATGACTGTATTTGCCTATATACAAGAAGGGTTATTTAAATGGCATCTGATCTCATATTCACATGAAGGGTTATGCTTAAATGCCATCTGATGTCTTATGAGCTCATCATAGAGGACACATTAACATTACAGTATAACAATGAGCAGATATTAGCACTAGCATTAGATCGCTAGCATTAGCAAGTTAGCTAGCATTAGCATTCAAACATTAACATTACTGTATTAGCCTATATACAAGAAGGGTTAATTAAATGCCATCTGATCTCATATTCTACAAGAAGGGTTAAGCACTTTAAATTGCCATCTGATAGCATTCATATTACTGTATCATAGAGGACAAATACAGTATAACAATCACCAGATATGAGCACTAGCATTAGATCGCTAGCTTTAGCAAGTTAGTATTAGCATTCAAACATTAACATTACTGTATTTGCCTATATACAAGAATGGATAAGCATAAATGCTATTTGATCTCATATTCTCATCAAGGGTTATGCTTAAATGTCATCTGATGTCTTATTCTCATCATAGAGGACACTTACAGTATAACAATGAGCAGATATTAGCACTAGCATTAGATCGCTAGCATTGGCAAGTTAGCCTTAGCATTCAAACATTAACATTACTGTATTTGCCTATATAGAAGAAGTGTTATTTAAATGCCATCTGATCTCATATTCACATGAAGGGTTATGCTTAAATGCCATCTGATCTCATATTCCCATCATAGAGGACAAATACAGTATGATAATGACCAGATATTAGCACTCGCATTAGATCGCTAGCATTAGCATTCAAACATTAACATTACTGTATTAGCCTATATACAAGAAGGGTTAATTAAATGCCATCTGATCTCATATTCCAATGATAGAGAACACTTACAGTATGACAATGAACAGATATTAGGACTAGCATTAGATCGTTAGCATTAGCAAGTTAGCATTAGCATTCAAACATTAACATTACTGTATTTGCCTATATACAAGAAGGGTTAAGCATTATTGCCCTCTGATCTCATATTCTCATCATTGATAACACGTACAGTATAACAATCACCAGATATTAGCACTATCATTAGATCGCTAGCATTAGCAAGTTAGTATTAGCATTCAAACATAAACATTACTGTATTTGCCTATATACAAGAATGGATAAGCTTAAATGCCTTCTGTTCTCATATTCTCATGAAGGGTTATGCTTAAATGCCCTCTGATGTCTTATTCTCATCATAGAGGACACTTACAGCATAACAATGAGCAGATATTAGCACTAGCATTAGATCGCTAGCATTAGCAAGTTAGACTTAGCATTCAAACATTAACAATACTGTATTAGCCTATATACAACAAGGGTTAATTAAATGCCATCTGTTATCATATTCCCATCATAGAGAACACTTACAGTATGACAATGAACATATATTAGCCCTAGCATTAGATCGCTAGCATTAGCAAGTTAGAATTAGCATTCAAACATTAACATTACTGTGTTTTCCGATATACAAGAAGGGTTCAGCTTTATTGCCATCTGATCTCATATTCTCATCATAGAGTACACGTACAGTATAACAATCACCAGATTTAAGCACTAGCATTAGATTGCTAACATTAGCAAGTTAGCATTAGCTTTCAAACATTAACATTACTGTATTTGCCTATATACTAAGAATGGATAAGCTTAAAAGTCATCTGTTATCATATTCTCTTGAAGGGTTATGATTAAATGCCATCTGATGTCTTATTCTCAACATAGAGGACAAATACAGTATGACAATGAACAGATATTTGCACTAGCATTAGATCGCTAGCATTAGCAATTTAGCATTATTATTCAAACATTAACATGACTGTATTTGCCTATAAACAAGAATGGATAAGCTTAAATGCCTTCTGTTCTCATATTCTCATGAAGGGTTATGCTTAAATGCCCTCTGATGTCTTATTCTCATCATAGAGGACACTTACAGCATAACAATGAGCAGATATTAGCACTAGCATTAGATCGCTAGCATTAGCAAGTTAGACTTAGCATTCAAACATTAACAATACTGTATTAGCCTATATACAACAAGGGTTAATTAAATGCCATCTGTTATCATATTCCCATCATAGAGAACACTTACAGTATGACAATGAACATATATTAGCCCTAGCATTAGATCGCTAGCATTAGCAAGTTAGAATTAGCATTCAAACATTAACATTACTGTGTTTTCCTATATACAAGAAGGGTTCAGCTTTATTGCCATCTGATCTCATATTCTCATCATAGAGTACACGTACAGTATAACAATCACCAGATTTAAGCACTAGCATTAGATTGCTAACATTAGCAAGTTAGCATTAGCTTTCAAACATTAACATTACTGTATTTGCCTATATACTAAGAATGGATAAGCTTAAATGCCATCTGTTATCATATTCTCTTGAAGGGTTATGATTAAATGCCATCTGATGTCTTATTCTCAACATAGAGGACACTTACAGTATAACAATGAGCTGATATTAGCACTAGCATTAGATCGCTAGCATTAGAAAGTTAGCATTAGCATTCAAACATTATCATTACTGTATTAGACTATATACAAGAAGGGTTAATTAAATGGCATCTGATCTCATATTCTCATGAAGGGTTATGCTTAAATGCCATCTGATGTCTTATTCTCATCATAGAGGACAAATACAGTATGCCAATGTCCAGATATTAGCACTAGCATTAGATCGCTAGCATTAGCTAGTTAGCATTACCTTTCAAACATTAACATTACTCTATTTGCCTATAAACCAGAATGGATATGCTTAAATGCCATCTGTTCTCATATTCTCATGAAGGGTTATGCTTAAATGCCATCTGATGACATATTTTCATCAAAGAGGACACTTACAGTATAACAATGAGCAGATATTAGCACTAGCATTAGATCGCTAGCATTAAACAAGTTAGCCTATATACAAGAAGGGTTAATTAGCATTCAAACATTAACATTACTGTATTAGCCTATATACAAGAATGGATAATTAAATGCCATCTGTTCTCATATTCTCATGAAGGGTTTAATTAAATGCCATCTGATGTCTTATTCCTATATACATAAGAGCCCTCTGACACTTACAGTATAACAATGACCAGATATTAGCACTAGCATTAGATCGCTAGCATTAGCAAGTTAGAATTAGCATTCAAACATTAACATTACTGTATTTGCCTATATACAAGAAGGGTTATTTAAATGCCATCTGATCTCATATTCTCATGAAGGGTTATCTTAAATGCCATCTGATCTCATATTCCCATCATAGAGGACAAATACAGTATGACAATGACCAGATATTAGCACTAGCATTAGATCGCTAGCATTAGCAAGTTAGCATTAGCATTCAAACATTAACATTACTGTATTTGCCTATATACAAGAATGGATATTTAAATGCCATCTGATCTCATATTCTCATGAAGGGTTATGCTTAAATGCCAAATGATGTCTTATTCTCATCATAGAGGACACTTACAGTATAACAATGAGCAGATATTAGCACTAGCATTAGATCGCTAGCATTAGCAAGTTAGTATTAGCATTCAAACATTAACATTACTGTATTTGCCTATATACAAGAAGGGTTAATTAAATGCCATCTGATCTCATATTCTCATCAAGGATTACACTTAAGTATGACAATGACCAGATCTTAGCACATCATTAGATCGCTAGCATTATGACAAGTTATATATTAGCATTCAAACATTAACATTACTGTATTTGCCTATATACAAGAAGGATTAAACATAAACATTATCTGTATCTCATATTCTCATGAAGGGTTATGCTTAAATGCCATCTGATGTCTTATTCTCATCATAGAGGACACTTACAGTATAACAATGAGCAGATATTAGCACTAGCATTAGATCGCTAGCATTAGCAAGTTAGCATTAGCATTCAAACATTAACATTACTGTATTTGCCTATATACAAGAAGGATTATTTAAATGCCATCTGATCTCATATTCTCATGAAGGGTTATGCTTAAATGCCATCTGATGTCATATTCTCATCATAGAGGACAAATACAGTATGACAATGAGCAGATATTAGCACTATCATTAGATCGCTAGCATTAGCAAGTTAGCATTAGCATTCAAAAACATTAACATTACTGTATTTGCCTATAAACAAGAATGGATAAGCTTAAATGCCATCTGATCTCATATTCTCATGAAGGGTTATGCTTAAATGTCATCTGATGTCTTATTCTCATCATAGAGGACACTTACAGTATGACAATGAACAGATATTAGCACTAGCATTAGATCGCTAGCATTAGCAAGTTAGCATTAGCATTCAAACATTAACATTACTGTATTTGCCTATATACAAGAAGGGTTATTTAAATGCCATCTGATCTCATATTCATATTCTTAAATCATCTGATGTCTTATTCTCATCACAGTATGTACAATGACCAGATATTAGCACTAGCATTAGATCGCTAGCATTAGCAAGTTAGCATTAGCATTCAAACATTAACATTACTGTATTTGCCTATATACAAGAATGGATAAGCATTAAATGCCATCTGATCTCATATTCTCATCATCATCTGAGTTCACATAGAGGACATTTACAGTATGACAATGACCAGATATTAGCACTAGCATTAGATCGCTAGCATTAGCAAGTTAGCATTAGCATTCAAACATTAACATTACTGTATTTGCCTATATACAAGAATGGATTATTTAAATGCCATCTGATCTCATATTCTCATGAAGGGTTATGCTTAAATGCCATCTGATGTCTTATTCTCATCATAGAGGACAAATACAGTATGACAATGACCAGATATTAGCACTAGCATTAGATCGCTAGCATTAGCAAGTTAGCATTAGCATTCAAACATTAACATTACTGTATTTGCCTATAAACAAGAATGGATAATTTAAATGCCATCTGATCTCATATTCTCATGAAGGGTTATGCTTAAATGCCATCTGATGTCTTATTCTCATCATAGAGGACACTTACAGTATAACAATGAGCAGATATTAGCACTAGCATTAGATCGCTAGCATTAGCAAGTTAGCATTAGCATTCAAACATTAACATTACTGTATTTGCCTATATACAAGAATGGGTTATTTAAATGCCATCTGATCTCATATTCTCATGAAGGGTTATGCTAAATATATTAGCCCATCTGATCTTCTTATTCATTAACATTAGAGGACATATACAGTATAACAATGAGCAGATATTAGCACAGATTTTAGCATTAGATCGCTAGCATTAGCAAGTTAGCATTAGCATTCAAACATTAACATTACTGTATTTGCCTATATACAAGAATGGATAAGTTTAAATGCCATCTGTTCTCATATTCTCTTGAAGGGTTATGCTTAAATGCCATCTGATGTCTTATTCTCAACATAGAGGACACTTACAGTGTTACAAAGAGCAGATATTAGCACTAGATTTAGATCGCTAGCATTAGAAAGTTAGCATTAGCATTCAAACATTATCATTACTATATTAGCCTATATACAAGAAGGATTAATTAAATGCCATCTGATGTCATATTCTCATGAAGGGTTATGCTTAAATGCCATCTGATGTCTTATTCTCATCATAGAGGACACTTACAGTTTAACAATGAGCAGATATTAGCACTAGCATTAGATCGCTACCATTAGGAAGTTAGAATTAGCATTCAAACATTAACATTACTGTATTTGCCTATATACAAGAAGGGTTAAGCTTTATTGCCCTCTGATCTCATATTCTCATCATAGAGTACACGTAAAGTATAACAATGACCAGATATTAGCACTAGCATTAGATCGCTAGCATTAGCTAGTTAGCATTACCTTTCAAACATTAACATTACTCTATTTGCCTATAAACCTGAATGGATATGCTTAAATGCCATCTGTTCTCATATTCTCATGAAGGGTTATGCTTAAATGGCATCTGATGACTTATTCTCATCATAGAGGACACTTACAGTATAACAATGAGCAGATATTAGCACTAGCATTAGATCGCTAGCATTAGCAAGTTAGCTTTAGCATTCAAACATTAACATTACTGTATTAGCCTATATACAAGAAGGGTTAATTAAATGCCATCTGATCTCATATTCCTATCATAAGGAACACTAACAGTATGACAATGAACAGATATTAGCACTAGCATTAGATTTCTACCATAAGCAAGTTAGAATTAGCATTCAAACATTAACATTTCTGTATTTGCCTATATACAAGAAGGGTTATGCTTTATTGCCATCTGATATCATATTATTGTCATAGAGTACACGTGCAGTATAACACTCACCAGACATTAGCACTAGCATTAGATCACTAGCTTTAGCAAGTAAGTATTAGCATTCAAACATTAACATTACTGTATTTGCCTCTATACAAGAATGGATAAGCATAAATGCTATTTGATCTCATATTCTCATCAAGGGTTATGCTTAAAGGTCATCTGATGTCTTATTCTCATCATAGAGGACACTTACAGTATAACAATGAGCAGATATTAGCACTAGCATTAGATCGCTAGCATTAGCAAGTTAGCCTTAGCATTCAAACATTAACATTACTGTATTTGCCTATATACAAGAAGTGTTATTTAAATGCCATCTGATCTCATATTCCCATCATAAAAGACGAATACAGTATGATAATGACCAGATATTAGCTCTCGCATTAGATCGCTAGCATTAGCATTCAAACATTAACATTACTGTATTAGCCTATATACAAGAAGGGTTAATTAAATGCCATCTGATCTCATATTCCTATCATAGAGAACAATTACAGTATGACAATGAACAGATATATTAGGACTAGCATTAGATCGTTAGCATTAGCAAGTTAGCATTAGCATTCAAACATTAACATTACTGTATTTGCCTATATACAAGAATGGATAAGCATAAATGCTATCTGATCTCATATTCTCATCAAGGGTTATGCTTAAATGTCATCTGATGTCTTATTTTCATCATAGAGGACACTGACAGTATAACAATGAGCAGATATTGGCACTAGCATTAGATCACTAGCATTAGCAAGTTAGCAGTAGCATTCAAACATTAACATTACTGTATTTGCCTATATACAAGAATGGATAAGCATAAATGCTATCTGATCTCATATTCTCATCAAGGGTTATGCTTAAATGTCATCTGATGTCTTATTCTCATCATGTAGGACACTTACAGTATAACAATGAGCAGATATTGGCACTAGCATTAGATCTCTAGCATTAGCAAGTTAGCAGTAGCATTCAAACATTAACATTACTGTATTTGCCTATATACAAGAAGGGTTATTTAAATGCCATATGATCTCATATTCTCATGAAGGGTTATGCTTAAATGCCATCTGATGTCATATTCCCATCATAGAGGACAAATACAGTATGACAATGACCAGATATTTGCACTATCATTAGATCGCCAGCATTAGCAAGTTAGCATTAGCATTCAAACATTAACATTACTGTATTTGCCTATAAAGAAGAATGGATAAGCTTAAATGCCATCTGTTCTCATATTCTCATGAAGGGTTATGCGTAAATGCCATCTGATGTCTAATTCTCATCATAGAGGACACTTACAGTATAACAATGAGCAGATATTAGCACTAGCATTAGATCGCTAGCATTAGCAAGTTAGACTTAGCATTCAAACATTAACATTACTGTATTAGCCTATATACAAGAAGGGTTAATTAAATGCCATCTGTTATCATATTCCCATCATAGAGAACACTTACAGTATGACAATGAACATATATTAGCACTAGCATTAGATCGCTAGCATTAGCAAGTTAGCCTTAGCATTCAATCATTTACATTACTGTATTAGCCTATATACAAGAAGGCTTAATTAAATGCCATCTGATCTCATATTCTCATGAAGGGTTATGCTTAAATGCCATCTGATGTCTTATTCTCATCATAGAGGACAAATACAGTGTGCCAATGACCAGATATTAGCACTAGCATTAGATCGCTAGCATTAGCTAGTTAGCATTACCTTTCAAACATTAACATTACTCTATTTGCCGATAAACCAGAATGGATATGCTTAAATGCCATCTGTTTTCATATTCTCATGAAGGGTTATGCTTAAATGCCATCTGATGTCTTATTTTCATCATAGAGGACACTAACAGTATAACAATGAGCAGATATTAGCACTAGCATTAGATCGCTAGCATTAGCAAGTTAGCCTTAGCATTCAAACATTGACATTACTGTATTAGCCTATATACAAGAAGGTTTAATTAAATGCCATCTGTTCTCATATTCCTATCATAGAGAACACTTACAGTATGACAATGAACAGATATTAGCACTAGCATTAGATCGCTACCATTAGCTAGTTAGAATTAGCATTCAAACATTTACATTACTGTATTTGCCTATATACAAGAAGGGTTAAGCTTTATTGCCCTCTGATCTCATATTCTCATCATAGAGTACACGTACAGTATAACAATCACCAGATATTAGCACTAGCATTAGATCGCTAGCATTAGCAAGTTAGCATTAGCATTCAAACATTAACATTACTGTATTTGCGTATATACAAGAAGGGTTATTTAAATGCCATCTGATCTCATATTCTCATGAAGGGTTATGCTTAAATGCCATCTGATCTCATATTCCCATCATAGAGGACAAATACAGTATGACAATGACCAGATATTAGCACTAGCATTAGATCGCTAGCATTAGCAAGTTAGCATTAGCATTCAAACATTAACATGACTGTATTTGCCTATAAACAAGAATGGTTAAGTTTAAATGCCATCTGTTCTTATATTCTCATGAAGGGTTATGCGTAAATGCCATCTGATGTCTTATTCTCATCATAGAGGACACTTACAGAATGACAATGAACATATATTAGCCCTAGCATTAGATTGCTAGCATTAGCAATTAGAATTAGCATTCAAACATTAACATTACTGTATTTTCCGATATACAAGAAGGGTTAAGCTTTATTGCTATCTGATTTCATATTCTCATCATAGAGTACATGTACAGTATAACAATAACCAGATTTTAGCACTAGCATTAGATCGCTAGCATTAGCAAGTTAGCCTTAGCATTCAAACATTAACATTACTGTATTAGCCTATATACAAGAAGGGTTAATTAAATGCCATCTGTTCTCATATTCTCTTGAAGGGTTATGCGTAAATGCCATCTGATGTCTCATTCTCATCATAGAGGACACTTACAGAATGACAATGAACATATATTAGGCCTAGCATTAGATTGCTAGCATTAGCAAGTTAGAATTAGCATTCAAACATTGACATTACTCTATTTTCCGATATACAAGAAGGGTTAAGCTTTATTGCTATCTGATTTCTTATTCTCATCATAGAGTACACGTACAGTATAACAATCACCAGATTTTAGCACTAGCATTAGATCGCTAGCATTAGCAAGTTAGCATTAGCTTTCAAACATTAACATTACTGTATTTGCCTATATACAAGAATGGATAAGTTAAATGCCATCTGTTCTCATATTCTCTTGAAGGGTTATGCTTAAATGCCATCTGATGTCTTATTCTCAACATAGAGGACACTTACAGTATAACAATGAGCAGATATTAGCACTAGCATTAGATCGCTATCATTAGCAAGTTAGCCTTAGCATTCAAACATTAACATTACTGTATTTGCCTATATACAAGAAGTGTTATTTAAATGCCATCTGATCTCATATTCACATGAAGGGTTATGCTTAAATGCCATCTGATCTCATATTCCCATCATAGAGGACAAATACAGTATGATAATGACCAGATATTAGCACTCGCATTAGATCGCTAGCATTAGCATTCAAACATTAACATTACTGTATTAGCCTATATACAAGAAGGGTTAATTAAATGCCATCTGATCTCATATTCCTATCATAGAGAACACTTACAGTATGACAATGAACAGATATTAGGACTAGCATTAGATCGTTAGCATTAGCAAGTTAGCATTAGCATTCAAACATAAACATGACTGTATTTGCCTATATACAAGAATGGATAAGCATTAATGCTATCTGATCTCATATTCTCATCAAGGGTTATGCTTAAATGTCATCTGATGTCTTATTCTCATCATAGAGGACACTTACAGTATAACAATGAGCAGATATTGGCACTAGCATTAGATCGCTAGCATTAGAAAGTTAGCATTAGCATTCGAACATTAACATTACTGTATTTGCCTATATACAAGAAGGGTTATTTAAATGCCATATGATCTCATATTCTCATGAAGGGTTATGCTTAAATGCCATCTGATCTCATATTCCCATCATAGAGGACAAATACAGTATTACAATGTCCAGATACTTGCACTAGCATTAGATCGCTAGCATTAGCAAGTTGGCATTAGCATTCAAACATTAACATTACTGTATTTGCCTATAAACAAGAATGGATAAGCTTAAATGCCATCTGTTCTCATATTCTCATGAAGGGTTATGCGTAAATGGCATCTGATGTCTTATTCTCATCATAGAGGACACTTACAGTATAACAATGAGCAGATATTAGCACTAGCATTAGATCGCTAGCATTAGCAAGTTAGACTTAGCATTCAAACATTAACATTACTGTATTAGCCTATATACAAGAAGGGTTAATTAAATGCCATCTGTTATATTCCCATCATAGAGAACACTTACAGTATGACAATGAACATATTTTAGCCCTAGCATTAGATCGCTAGCATTAGCAAGGTAGAATAAGCATTCAAACATTAACATTACTGTATTTTCCTATATACAAGAAGGGTTAAGCTTTATTGCCATCTGATCTCATATTCTCATCATAGAGTACACGTACAGTATAACAATCACCAGATTATAGCACTAGCATTAGATCGCTAGCATTAGCAAGTTAGAATTAGCTTTCAAACATTAACATTACTGTATTTGCCTATATACAAGAATGGATAAGTTTAAATGCCATCTGTTCTCATATTCTCTTGAAGGGTTATGCTTAAATGGCATTTGATGTCTTATTCTCAACATAGAGGACACTTACAGTATAACAATGAGCAGATATTAGCACTAGCATTAGATCGCTAGCATTAGAAAGTTAGCATTAGCATTCAAACATTATCATTACTGTATTAGCCTATATACAAGAAGGGTTAATTAAATGCCATCTGATCTCATATTCTCATGAAGGGTTATGTTTAAATGCCATCTGATCTCATATTCCCATCATAGAGGACAAATACAGTATGCCAATGACCAGATATTTGCACTAGCATTAGATCGCTAGCATTAGCTAGTTAGCATTACCTTTCAAACATTAACATTACTCTATTTGCCTATAAACCAGAATGGATATGCTTAAATGCCATCTGTTCTCATGTTCTCATGAAGGGTTATGCTTAATTGGCATCTGATGTCTTATTTTCATCATAGAGGACACTTACAGTATAACAATGAGTTGATATTAGCACTAGCATTAGATCGCTAGCATTAGCAAGTTAGCCTTAGCATTCAAACATTGACATTACTGTATTAGCCTATATACAAGAAGGGTTAATTAAATGCCATCTGATCTCATATTTCTATCATAGAGAACACTTACAGTATGACAATGAACAGATATTAGCACTAGCATTAGATCGCTACCATTAGCAAGTTAGAATTAGCATTCAAACATTAACATTACTGTATTTGCCTATATACAAGAAGGGTTAAGTTTTATTGCCCTCTGATCTCATATTCTCATCATAGAGTACACGTACAGTATAACAATCACCAGATATTAGCACTAGCATTAGATCGCTAGCATTAGCAAGTTAGCATTAGCATTCAAACATTAACATTACTGTATTTGCGTATATACAAGAAGGGTTATTAAAATGCCATCTGATCTCATATTCTCATGAAGGGTTATGCTTAAATGCCATCTGATCTCATATTCCCATCATATAGGACAAATACAGTATGACAATGACCAGATATTAGCACTAGCATTAGATCGCTAGCATTAGCAAGTTAGCATTAGCATTCAAACATTAACATTACTGTATTTGCCTATAAACAAGAATTGGATAAGTTTAAATGCCATCAGTTCTCATATTCTCATGAAGGGTTATGCGTAAATGCCATCTGATGTCTTATTCTCATCATCGAGGACACTTACAGTATAACAATGAGCAGATATTAGCAAAAGCATTAGATCGCTACCATTAGCAAGTTAGAATTAGCATTCAAACATTAACATTACTGTATTTGCCTATATACAAGAAGGGTTAAGCTTAATTGCCCTCTGATCTCATATTCTCATCATAGAGTACACGTACAGTATAACAATCACCAGATATTAGCACTAGCATTAGATCGCTAGCATTAGCAAGTTAGCATTAGCATTCAAACATTAACATTACTGTATTTGCGTATATACAAGAAGGGTTATTTAAATGCCATCTGATCTCATATTCTCATGAAGGGTTATGCTTATATGCCATCTGATCTCATATTCCCATCATATAGGACAAATACAGTATGACAATGACCAGATATTAGCACTAGCATTAGATCGCTAGCATTAGCAAGTTAGCATTAGCATTCAAACATTAACATTACTGTATTTGCCTATATACAGAATGGATAAGCATAAATTCTACATATTTCAAAAAACTTAAATGTCATCTGATGTCTTATTCTATTTGACACTTACAGTATAACAATGAGGAGATATTAGCACTAGCATTAGATCGCTAGCATTAGCAAGTTAGCATTAGCATTCAAACATTAACATTACTGTATTTGCCAATATACAAGAAGGGTTATTTAAATGCCATCTGATCTCATATTCTCATAAAGGGTTATGCTTAAATGTCATCTGATGTGTTATTCTCATCATAGAGGACACTTACAGTATAACAATGAGCAGATATTAGCACTAGCATTAGATCGCTAGCATTAGCAAGTTAGCATTAGCATTCAAACATTAACATTACTGTACTTGCCTATATACAAGAAGGGTTATTTAAATGGCATCTGATCTCATATTCACATGAAGGGTTATGCTTAAATGACATCTGATGTCTTATTCTCATCATAGAGGACACTTTCACTATAACAATGAGCAGATATTAGCACTAGCATTAGATCGCTAGCATTAGCAAGTTAGCCTTAGCATTCAAACATTAACATTACTGTATTTGCCTATAAACCAGAATGGATATGCTTAAATGCCATCTGTTCTCATATTCTCATGAAGGGTTATGCTTAAATGGCATCTGATGACTTATTCTCTTCATAGAGGACACTTACAGTATAACAATGAGCAGATATTAGCACTAGCATTAGATCGCTAGCATTAGCAAGTTAGCTTTAGCATTCAAACATTAACATTACTGTATAAGCCTATATACTAGAAGGGTTAATTAAATGCCATCTGATCTCATATTCCTATCATAAGGAACACTTACAGTATTACAATGAACAGATATTAGCACTAGCATTAGAATGCCAGCATTAGCAAGTTAGAATTAGCATTCAAACATTAACATTACTGTATTTGCCTATATACAAGAAGGGTAATGCTTTATTGCCATCTGATATCATATTATTATCATAGAGTACACGTACAGTATAACACTCACCAGATATTAGCACTAGCATTAGATCGCTAGCTTTAGCAAGTTAGTATTAGCATTCAAACATTAACATTACTGTATTTGCCTATATACAAGAATGGATAAGCATAAATGCTATTTGATCTCATATTCTCATCAAGGGTTATGCTAAAATGTCATCTCATGTCTTGTTCTCATCATAGAGGACACTTACAGTATAACAATGAGCAGATATTAGCACAAGCATTAGATCGCTAACATTAGCAAGTTAGCCATAGCATTCAAACATTAACATTACTGTATTTGCCTATATACAAGAAGTGTTATTTAAATGCCATCTGATCTCATATTCTCATGAAGGGTTATGCTTAAATGCCATCTGATCTCATATTCCCATCATAGAGGACAAATACAGTATGATAATGACCAGATATTAGCACTCGCATTAGATCGCTAGCATTAGCATTCAAACATTAAACATTACTGTATTTGCCTATATACAAGAAGGGTTATTTAAATGGCATCTTATCTCATATTCACATGAAGGGTTAAGCTTTAATGCCATCTGATGTCTTATTCTCATCATAGAAGACAATTACAGTATAACAATGAGCAGATATTAGCACTAGCATTAGATCGCTAGCATTAGCAAGTTAGCCTTAGCATTCAAACATTAACATTACTGTATTTGCCTATATACAAGAAGTGTTATTTAAATGCCATCTGATCTCATATTCTCATGAAGGGTTATGCTTAAATGCCATCTGATCTCATATTCCCATAATAGAGGACAAATACAGTATGATAATGACCAGATATTAGCACTCGCATCAGATCGCTAGCATTAGCATTCAAACATTAAACATAACTGTATTTGCCTATATACAAGAAGGGTTATTTAAATGGCATCTTATCTCATATTCACATGAAGGGTTATGCTTAAATGCCATCTGATGTCTTATTCTCATCATAGAAGACACTTACAGTATAACAATGAGCAGATATTAGCACTAGCATTTGATCGCTAGCATTAGCAAGTTAGCATTAGCATTCAAACATTAACATTACTATATTTGCGTATATACAAGAAGGGTTATTTAAATGCCATCTGATCTCATATTCTCATGAAGGGTTATGCTTAAATGCCATCTGATCTCATATTCCCATCATAGAGGACAAATACAGTATGACAATGACCAGATATTAGCACTAGCATTAGATCGCTAGCATTAGCAAGTTAGCATTAGCATTCAAACATTAACATTACTGTATTTGCCTATAAACAAGAATGGATAAGTTTAAATGCCATTTGTTTTTCATATTCTCATGAAGGGTTATGCTTAAATGCCATCTGATCTCATATTCCCATCATAGAGGACAAATACAGTATGACAATGACCAGATATTAGCACTAGCATTAGATCGCTAGCATTAGCAAGTTAGCCTTAGCATTCAAACATTAACATTACTGTATTAGCCTATATACAAGAAGGGTTAATTAAATGCCATCTGTTCTCATATTCTCATGAAGGGTTATGCGCAAATGCCGTCTGATGTCTTATTCTCATCATAGAGGACACTTACAGTATGACAATGAACATATATTAGCCCTAGCATTAGATTGCTAGCATATGCAAGTTAGAATTAGCATTCAAACATTAACATTACTGTACTTTCCGATATACAAGAAGGGTTTAGCTTTATTGCTATCTGATTTCATATGCTCATCATAGAGTACACGTACAGTATAACAATAACCAGATTTTAGCTCTAGCATTAGATCGGTAGCATTAGCAAGTTAGCATTAGCTTTCAAACATTAAC
>CM056197.1:52140624-52159547 GCA_029692085.1 Gymnothorax javanicus
ACAGATATTAGCACTACTTGACTCATTAGCAATTAGATTAGCATTCAAACATTAATACTGTATTTGCCTATATACAAGAAGGTTAAGCTAATGCCACTGATCTCATATTCATCATAAGTAACACGCATATACAATACCAGATATTGCATAGCATTAGACCTGCATTAGCAAGTTAGCATTAGCATTCAAACATTAACATTACTGTATTTGCCTATATACAAGAAGGGTTAATTTAATCATCTGATCTCATATTCTCATGAAGGGTTATGCTTAAATGCCATCTGATTCTCATATTCCTCATCATAGAGGACATACAGTATGACAATGACCAGATATTAGCACTAGCATTAGATCGCTAGCATTAGCAAGTTAGCATTAGCATTCAACATTAACATTACTTATTTGCCTATAACAAGAATGGTTATGTTAAATGCCATCTGATCTCATATTCTCATGAAGGGTTATGCTTAAATGCCATCTGATGTCTTATTCTCATCATAGAGGACACTTACAGTATAACAATGAGCAGATATTAGCACTAGCATTAGATCGCTAGCATTAGCAAGTTAGCCTTAGCATTCAAACATTAACATTACTGTATTAGCCTATATACAAGAAGGGTTAATTAAATGCCATCTGTTCTCATATATTCCCATCATAGAGAAGAGCACTTACAGTATGACAATGAACATATATTAGCCCTAGCATTAGATCGCTAGCATTAGCAAGTTAGAATTAGCATTCAAAAAACATTAACATTACTGTATTTGCCTATATACAAGAAGGGTGAAGCTTTATTGCCCTCTGATCTCATATTTCTCATCATAGAGTACAAGTACAGAATAACAATCAACAGATATTAGCACTAGCATTAGATCGCTAGCATTAGCAAGTTAGTATTAGCATTTAAACATTAATATTACTATATTTGGCCTATATACAAGAATGGATAAGCATAAATGCTATCTGATCTCATATTCTCATCAAGGGTTATGCTTAAATGTCATCTGATGTCTTATTCTCATCATAGAGGACACTTACAGTTTAACAATGAGCAGATATTAGCACTAGCATTTGATCGCTAGCATTAGCAAGTTAGCTTTAGCATTAAAACATTAACATTACTGTATTTGCCTATATACAAGAAGGGTTATTTAAATGCCATCTGATCTCATATTCACATGAAGGGTTATGCTTAAATGCCATCTGATCTCATATTCCCATCATAGAGACAAATACAGTATGATAATGACCAGATATTAGCACTAGCATTAGATCGCTAGCATTAGCAAGTTAGCATTAGCATTCAAACATTAACATTACTGTATTTGCCTATATACAAGAATGGATTAGCATAAATGCTATCTGATCTCATATTCTCATCAAGGGTTATGCTTAAATGTCATCTGATGTCTTATTCTCATCATAGAGGACACTTCCAGTATAACAATGAGCAGATATTAGCACTAGCATTAGATCGCTAGCATTAGCAAGTTAGCATTAGCATTCAAACATAACATTACTGTATTTGCCTATATACGTTAGAAGGCTATTTAAATGCCATCTGATCTCATATTCTCATGAAGGGTTATGCTTAAATGCCATCTGATCTCATATATTCCCATCATAGAGAACACTTACAGTATGACAATGACCAGAAATGAGCAAAGCATTAGATCGCTAGCATTAGCAAGTTAGCATTAGCTTTCAAACATTAACAATACTGTATTTGCCTATATACAAGAAATGGATAAGCATAAATTCTATCTGGTCTTATATTCTCATAAAGGGTTATGTAAATGCCATCTGATCTCATATTCTCATGAAGGGTTATGCTTAAATGCCATCTAACAATTCTCATGAAGGGTTATGCTTAAGCCATTTTTTGTCTTATTCTGATCATAGAGGACACTTACAGTATAACATTAAAACATTAATTAGCACTGTATTTGATCTATATTACAAGAAGGGTTATTTAAATGCCATCTGTTTAGCATATTCTCTTGAAGGGTTATGATTAAATGCCATCTGATCTCTTATTCTCTCAACATAGAGAACACTTACAGTATAACAATGAACAGATATTAGCACTAGCATTAGATCGCTAGCATTAGCAAGTTAGCATTAGCATTCAAACATCATTTCTGTAATTGCTATATACAAGAAGGGTTAATTAAATGCCATCTGATCTCATATTCTCATGATATATGAGCCATCTGATCTCATATTCCCATCATAGAGAAGACTTACAGTATGACAAACACCAGAAATTAGCAAAAGCATTAGATCGCTAGCATTAGCAAGTTAGCATTACTATTCAAACATTAACATTACTGTATTTGCCTATATACAAGAATGGATAAGCATAAATTCTATCTGATCTCATATTCTCATAAAGGGTTATGCTTAAATGTCATCTGATGTCTTATTCTCATCATAGAGGACACTTGCAGTTTAACAATGAGCAGATATTAGCACTAGCATTAGATCGCGAGCATTAGCTAGTTAGCATTAGCATTCAAACATTAACATTACTGTATTTGCCTATAAACAAGAAGGGTTATTTAAATGTCATCTGATCTCATATTCTCATGAAGGGTTATGCTTAAATGCCATCTGATCTCATATTCCCATCATAGAGGACAAATACAGTATGACAATGACCAGATATTAGCACTAGCATTAGATCGCTAGCATTAGCAAGTTAGCATTAGCATTCAAACATTAACATTACTGTATTTGCCTATATACAAGAATGGATTTTCAAACATTAACATATGACAATGAACATATATTTGCCTATATTAGATCGATAGCATAAAGTTTATATTAGATCTTAACATTACTCATATATACAAGAAGGGTTATGCTTAAATGGCATCTGATGTCTTATTCTCCATCATAGAGGACACTTACAGTATAACAATGAGCATATATTAGCACTAGCATTAGATCGCTAGCATTAGCAAGTTAGCCTTAGCATTAAAACATTAACATTACTGTATTTGCCTATATACAAGAAGGGTTATTTAAATGCCATCTGATCTCATATTCACATGAAGGGTTATGCTTAAATGCCATCTGATCTCATATTCCCATCATAGAGGACAAATACAGTATGATAATGACCAGATATTGGCACTAGCATTAGATCGCTAGCATTAGCAAGTTAGCCTTAGCATTCAAACATTAACATTACTGTATTTTCCTATATACAAGAATGGATAATTAAATGCTATATGATCTCATATTCTCATAAAGGGTTATGCTTAAATGCCATCTGATGTGTTATCCTCATCATAGAAAACACTTTCAGTATAACAATGAAGAGATATTAGCACTAGCATTTGATGCTAGCATTAGCAAGTTAGCATTAGCATTCAAACATTAACATTACTGTATTAGCATTACAAACATTATTTATTACTGGCATTTGATCTATATACAACAAGGGTTATGCTTAAATGCCATCTGATGTCTTATTCTTATCATAGAGGACACTTACAGTATAACAATGAGCAGATATTAGCACTAGCATTAGATCGCTAGCATTAGCAAGTTAGAATTAGCATTCAAACATTAACATTACTGTATTTGCCTATATACAAGAAGGCTTATTTAAAATGCCATCTGATCTCATATTCACATGAAGGGTTATGAGTAAATGCCATCTGATGTCTTATTCTCATCATAGAAGACACTTACAGTATAACAATTAGCAGATATTAGCACTAGCATTAGATCGCTAGCATTACTGTAAGTTTGCCTTAGCATTCAAACATTAACATTACTGTATTAGCCTATATACAAGAAGGGTTAATTAAATGCCATCTGATCTCATATTCCTATCATAGAGAACACTTACAGTATGAAAATGAAGAGATATTAGCACTAGCATTAGATTGCTACCATTAGCAAGTTAGCATTAGCATTCAAACATTTTACATTACTGTATTTTGCCTATATACAAGAAGGGTTATGCTTTAATGCCATCTGATCTCATTCCCATCATAGAGAACACTTACAGTATAACAATGACCAGATATTAGCACTAGCATTAGATCGCTAGCATTAGCAAGTTAGTATTAGCATTCAAACATTAACATTACTGTATTTGCCTATATACAAGAATGGATAAGCATAATTAAATGATCCATCTGATCTTATGCAAAATATCTGATCTTTTTTCTCATCATAGAGAACACTTACAGTATGACAATGAACAGATATTAGCACTAGCATTAGATCGCTAGCATTAGCAAGTTAGCATTAGCATTCAAACATTAACATTACTGTATTTGCCTATATACAAGAAGGGTGAAGCTTTATTGCCCTCTGATCTCATATTCTCATCATAGAGTACAAGTACAGAATAACAATCACCAGATATTAGCACTAGCATTAGATCGCTAGCATTAGCAAGTTAGCATTAGCATTTAAACATTAACATTACTGTATTTGCCTATATACAAGAATGGATAAGCATAAATGCTATCTGATCTCATATTCTCATCAAGGGTTATGCTTAAATGTCATCTGATGTCTTATTCTCATCATAGAGGACACTTACAGTTTAACAATGAGCAGATATTAGCACTAGCATTTGATCGCTAGCATTAGCAAGTTAGCCTTAGCATTCAAACATTAACATTACTTTATTAGCCTATATACAAGAAGGTTTAATTAAATGCCATCTGATCTCATATTCCCATCATAGAGGACAAATACAGTATGACAATGACCAGATATTAGCACTAGCATTAGATCGCTAGCATTAGCAAGTTAGCATTAGCATTCAAAATTAACATTACTGTATTTGCCTATAAACAAGATTGGATAAGCTTGAATGCCATCTGTTCTCATATTCTCATGAAGGGTTATGCGAAAATGCCATCTGATCTTATTCTCATCATAGAGGACACTTACAGTATAACAATGAGCAGATATTCGCACTAGCATTAGATCGCTAGCATTAGCAAGTTAGCCTTAGCATTCAAACATTAACATTACTTTATTAGCCTATATACAAGAAGGTTTAATTAAATGCCATGTGTTCTCATATTCCCATCATAGAGAAAACCTACAGTATGACAATGAAGATATATTTGCCCTAGCATTAGATCGCTAGCATTAGCAAGTTTAGAATTAGCATTCAAACATTAACATTACTGTATTTTCCTATATACAAGAAGGGTTAAGCTTTATTGCCATCTGATCTCATATTCTCATCATAGAATACACGTACAGTATAACAATCACCAGATTTTAGCACTAGCATTAGATCGCTAGCATTAGCAAGTTAGCATTAGCTTTCAAACATTAACATTACTGTATTTGCCTATATACAAGAATGGATAAGCTTAAATGCCATCTGTTCTCATATTCTCTTGAAGGGTTATGCTTAAATGCCATCTGATGTCTTATTCTCAACATAGAGGACACTCACAGTATAACAATGAGCAGATATTAGAACTAGCATTAGATCGCTAGCATTAGAAAGTTAGCATTAGCATTCAAACATTATCATTACTGTATTAGCCTATATACAAGAAGGGTTAATTAAATGCCTTCTGATCTCATATTCTCATGAAGGTATATGCTTTAATGCCATCTGATCTCATATTCCCCTCATAGAGAACACTTACAGTATGACAATGACCAGAAATGAGCAAAAGCATTAGATCGCTAGCATTAGCAAGTTAGCATTAGCTTTCAAACATTAACATTACTGTATTTGCCTATATACAAGAATGGATAAGCATAAATTCTATCTGGTCTTATATTCTCATAAAGGGTTATGCTTAAATGTCATCTGATGTCTTATTCTCATCATAGAGGACACTTACAGTATAACAATGAGCAGATATTAGCACTAGCATTAGATCGCTAGCATTAGCAAGTTAGCATTAGCATTCAAACATTAACATTACTGTATTTGCCTATATACAAAAAGGGTTATTTAAATGCAATCTGATCTCATATTCTCATGAAGGGTTATGCTTAAATGCCATCTGATCTCATATTCCCATCATAGAGGACAAATACAGTATGACAATGACCAGATATTTGCACTAGCATAAGATCGCTATCATTAGCAAGTTAGCATTACCTTTCAAACATTAACATTACTGTATTTGCCTATATACAAGAATGGATAAGCATAAATGCTATATGATCTCATATTCTCATAAAGGGTTATGCTTAAATGTCATCTGATGTCTTATTCTCATCATAGAGGACACTTACAGTTTAACAATGAGCAGATATTAGCACTAGCATTTTTTCGCTAGCATTAGCAAGTTAGCATTAGCATTCAAACATTAACATTACTGTATTTGCTTATATACAAGAATGGCTATGCTTAAATGTCATCTGTTCTCATATTCTCATGAAGGGTTATGCTTAAATGCCATCTGATGTCTTATTCTCATCATAGCGGACACTTACAGTATAACAATGAGCAGATATTAGCACTAGCATTAGATCGCTAGCATTAGCAAGTTTGCCTTAGCATTCAAACATTAACATTACTGTATTAGCCTATATACAAGAAGGGTTAATTAAATGCCATCTGATCTCATATTCCTATCATAGAGAACACTTACAGTATGACAATGAACAGATATTAGCACTAGCATTAGATTGCTACCATTAGCAAGTTAGAATTAGCATTCAAACATTTACATTACTGTATTTGCCTATATACAAGAAGGGTTAAGCTTTATTGCCATCTGATCTCATATTATTATCATAGAGTACACGTACAGTATAACAATCACCAGATATTAGCACTAGCATTAGATCGCTAGCTTTAGAAAGTTAGTATTAGCATTCAAACATTAACATTACTGTATTTGCCTATATACAAGAATGGATAAGCATAAATGCTATTTGATCTCATATTCTCATCAAGGGTTATGCTTAAATGTCATCTGATGTCTTATTCTCATCATAGAGGACACTTACAGTATAACAATGAGCAGATATTAGCACTAGCATTAGATCGCTAGCATTAGCAAGTTAGCATTAGCATTCAAACATTAACATTACTGTATTTGCCTATATACAAGAAGGGTTATTTAAATGCCATCTGATCTCATATTCTCATGAAGGGTTATGCTTAAATGCCATCTGATCTCATATTCCCATCATAGAGGACAATTACAGTATGACAATGACCAGATATTAGCACTAGCATTAGATCGCTAGCATTAGCAAGTTAGTATTAGCATTCAAACATTAACTTTACTGTATTTGCCTATATACAAGAATGGATAAGCTTAAATGCTATCTGATCTCATATTCTCATCAAGGGTTATGCTTAAATGTCATCTGATGTCTTATTCTCATCATTGAGGACACTAACAGTATAACAATGAGCAGATATTGGCACTAGCATTAGATCGCTAGCATTAGCAAGTTAGCATTAGCATTCAAACATTAACATTACTGTATTAGCCTATATACAAGAAGGGTTAATTAAATGCCATCTGTTCTCATATTCCCATCATAGAGAACACTTACAGTATGACAATGAACATATATTAGCCCTAGCATTAGATCGCTAGCATTAGCAAGTTAGAATTAGCATTCAAACATTAACATTACTGTATTTGCCTATATACAAGAAGGGTGAAGCTTTATTGCCCTCTGATCTCATATTCTCATCATAGAGTACAAGTACAGAATAACAATCAACACATATTAGCACTAGCATTAGATCGCTAGCATTAGCAAGATAGTATTAGAATTTAAACATTAACATTACTATATTTGCCTATATACAAGAATGGATAAGCATAAATGCTATCTGATCTCATATTCTCATCAAGGGTTATGCTTAAATGTCATCTGATGTCTTATTCTCATCATAGAGGACACTTACAGTATAACAATGAGCAGATATTAGCACTAGCATTAGATCGCTAGCATTAGCAAGTTAGCCTTAGCATTCAAACATTAACATTACTGTATTTGCCTATAAACCAGAATGGCTATGCTTAAATGTCATCTGTTCTCATATTCTCATGAAGGGTTATGCTTAAATGCCATCTGATGTCTTATTCTCATCCTAGCGGACACTTACAGTATAACAATGAGCAGATATTAGCACTAGCATTAGATCGCTAGCATTAGCAAGTTTGCCTTAGCATTCAAACATTAACATTACTGTATTAGCCTATATACAAGAAGGGTTAATTAAATGCCATCTGATCTCATATTCCTATCATAGAGAACACTTACAGTATGACAATGAACAGATATTAGCACTAGCATTAGATTGCTACCATTAGCAAGTTAGAATTAGCATTCAAACATTTACATTACTGTATTTGCCTATAAACCAGAATGGCTATGCTTAAATGTCATCTGTTCTCATATTATTATCATAGAGTACACGTACAGTATAACAATCACCAGATATTAGCACTAGCATTAGATCGCTAGCATTAGCAAGTTTGCCTTAGCATTCAAACATTAACATTACTGTATTAGCCTATATACAAGAAGGGTTAATTAAATGCCATCTGATCTCATATTCCTATCATAGAGAACACTTACAGTATGACAATGAGCAGATATTAGCACTAGCATTAGATCGCTAGCATTAGCAAGTTAGCCTTAGCATTCAAACATTAACATTACTGTATTTGCCTATAAAACAGAATGGCTATGCTTAAATGTCATCTGTTCTCATATTCTCATGAAGGGTTATGCTTAAATGCCATCTGATGTCTTATTCTCATCATAAGCGGACACTTACAGTATAACAATGAGCAGATATTAGCACTAGCATTAGATCGCTAGCATTAGCAAGTTAGCCTTAGCATTCAAACATTAACATTACTGTATTTGCCTATATACAAGAAGGGTTTCTTATTTAAATGCCATCTGATCTCATATTCATTCAAACATTAAGGGTTATAGAGAAAATGCCATCTGATCTCATATTCACATGAGTATGACAATGAACAGATAACAATTAGCAGATAGCATTTAGATCGCTACCATTAGCAAGTTAGAATTAGCATTCAAACATTAACATTACTGTATTTGCCTATATACAAGAAAGGTTAATTAAATGCCTTAATATTCCATCTGATCTCAATATTCATTATCACCATTAGAAGTTAGAATTAGCATTCAAACATTTACATTACTGTATAACAATCATCTCATGTCTTATTATCATAGCACGCACAGTATAACAATCACCAGATATTAGCACTAGCATTAGATGAGCTAGCTTTAGAAAGTTAGTATTAGCATTCAAACATTAACATTACTGTATTTGCCTATATACAAGAATGGATAAGCATAAATGCTATTTGATCTCATATTCTCATCAAGGGTTATGCTTAAAATGTCATCTGATGTCTTTTCTCATCATAGAGGACACTTACAGTATAACAATGAGCAGATATTAGCACTAGCATTAGATCGCTAGCATTAGCAAGTTAGCATTAGCATTCAAACATTAACATTACTGTATTTGCCTATATACAAGATTTAAATGCCATCTGATCTCATATTCTCATGAAGGGTTTAAATGCCATCTGATCTCATATTCTCATCATAGAGGACAATTACAGGATAACAATCACAAGATATTAGCACTAGCATTAGATCGCTAGCATTAGCAAGTTAGTATTAGCATTCAAACATTAACATTGCTATATTTGCCTATATACAAGAATGGATAAGCATAAATGCTATCTGATCTCATATTCTCATCAAGGGTTATGCTTAAATGTCATCTGATGTCTTATTCTCATCATAGAGGACACTACAGTTTAACAATGAGCAGATATTAGCACTAGCATTTGATCGCTAGCATTAGCAAGTTAGCCTTAGCATTCAAACATTAACATTACTTTATTTGCCTATATACAAGAAGGTTTAATTAAATGCCATCTGATCTCATATTCCCATCATAGAGGACAAATACAGTATGACAATGACCATATATTAGCCCTAGCATTAGATCGCTAGCATTAGCAAGTTAGCATTAGCATTCAAACATTAACATTACTGTATTTGCCTATAAAACAAGAATTGGATAAGCTTGAATGCCATCTGTTCTCATATTCTCATGAAGGGTTATCTTAAATGCATCTGATCTTAATAACAATCAAGAGATATTTACAGTAGCACAATCGCTAGCATTATTAGTATTAGCATTTAAACATTAACATTACTATATTTAGCCTATATACAAAGAAGGTTTAAAATGGATAACATAAATGACAATGAAGATATTTTGCTCATATACTCATCAGGGTTATTAGCATTAAATGTCATCTGTTCTCTTATTCTCATCATAGAAAACATCTTCCAGTATATCACAATGAGCAGATATATTAGCAAAAGCATTAGCATTAGATTAGCTTTCAAACATTAACATTAGTATTTTCATTAGAAAGTTAGCCTTAGCATTCAAATCATAACATTACTGTATTTGATCCGCTAGCATATATTCTCAAGAATTAACATTACTGTGTTTGCCTATATACAAGAATTTAAATGCCATCTGTTCTCATATTCTCATGAAGGGTTATGCTTAAATGCCATCTGATGTCTTATTCTCATCATAGAGAACACTTACAGTATAACAATGAGCAGATATTAGAACTAGCATTAGATCGCTAGCATTAGAAAGTTAGCATTAGCATTCAAACATTAACATTACTGTATTAGCCTATATACAAGAAGGGTTAATTAAATGCCTTCTGATCTCATATTCTCATGAAGGGTTATGTAAACAGATATCTGATCTCATATTCCCATCATAGGGTTATGCTTACATGCCATCTGACAATATTCCAGAAATGAGCAAAATGCCATCTGATCGCTATTCTGATCATAGAGGACAGTTAGCATTAACTTTCAAACATTAACATTAGCTGTATTTGCCTATATACAAGAATTTGGATAAGCATAAATTCTATCTGGTCTTATATTCTCATAAAGGGTTATGCTAAATGCCATCTGATGTCTTATTCTCATCATAGAGGACACTTACAGTATAACAATGAGCAGATATTAGCACTAGCATTAGATCGCTAGCATTAGCAAGTTAGCATTAGCATTCAAACATTAACATTACTGTATTTGCCTATAACAAAAACATTTAAATGCAATCTGATCTCATATTCTCATGAAGGGTTATGCTTTAATGCCATCTGATCTCATATTCCCATCATAGAGGACAAATACAGTATGACAATGACCAGATATTTGCACTAGCATAAGATCGCTAGCATTAGCAAGTTAGCATTACCATTCAAACATTAACATTACTGTATTTGCCCTATATACAAGAATGGATAAGCATAAATGCTATATGATCTCATATTCTCATAAAGGGTTATGCTTAAATGTCATCTGATGTCTTATTCTCATCATAGAGGACACTTACAGTTTAACAATGAGCAGATATTAGCACTAGCATTTTTTCGCTAGCATTAGCAAGTTAGCCTTAGCATTAAAACATTAACATTACTGTATTTGCCTATATACAAGAAGGGTTATTTAAATGTCATCTGTTCTCATATTCTCATGAAGGGTTATGCTTAAATGCCATCTGATGTCTTATTCTCATCATAGAGGACACTTACAGTATAACAATGAGCAGATATTAGCACTAGCATTAGATCGCTAGCATTAGCAAGTTAGCCTTAGCATTCAAACATTAACATTACTGTATTTGCCTATATACAAGAATGGATAAGCATAAATTCTATATGATCTCATCTCAATGAACAGATATTATCTTAAACCATCATCTAGATGTCTTTATTACTCATCATATACAAGAGGACCATCTTATCAGTATTATTACAATGAGCATATATTAGCACTAGCATTAGATCGCTAGCATTAGCAAGTTAGCATTAGCATTCAAACATTAACATTACTGTATTTGCCTATATACAAGAAGGGATATTTAAATGGCTATTTATCTCATATTCTCATCAAGGGTTATGCTTAAATGCCATCTGATGTCTTATTCTCATCATAGAGGACACTTACAGTATAACAATGAGCAGATATTAGCACTAGCATTAGATCGCTAGCATTAGCAAGTTAGCATTAGCATTCAAACATTAACATTACTGTATTTGCCTATACAAGAAGGGCCATTATCTCATATTCTCATGAAGGGTTATGGCCATCTGATCTCATATTCCCATCATAGAGGACACTTACAGTATGACAATGACCAGATATTAGCACTAGCATTAGATCGCTAGCATTAGCAAGTTAGTATTAGCATTCAAACATTAACTTTACTGTATTTGCCTATATACAAGAATGGATAAGCTTAAATGCTATCTGATCTCATATTCTCATCAAGGGTTATGCTTAAATGTCATCTGATGTCTTATTCTCATCATTGAGGACACTAACAGTATAACAATGAGCAGATATTGGCACTAGCATTAGATCGCTAGCATTAGCAAGTTAGCATTAGCATTCAAACATTAACATTACTGTATTAGCCTATATACAAGAAGGGTTAATTAAATGCCATCTGTTCTCATATTCCCATCATAGAGAACACTTACAGTATGACAATGAACATATATTAGCCCTAGCATTAGATCGCTAGCATTAGCAAGTTAGAATTAGCATTCAAACATTAACATTACTGTATTTGCCTATATACAAGAAGGGTGAAGCTTTATTGCCCTCTGATCTCATATTCTCATCATAGAGTACAAGTACAGAATAACAATCAACAGATATTAGCACTAGCATTAGATCGCTAGCATTAGCAAGTTAGTATTAGAATTTAAACATTAACATTACTATATTTGCCTATATACAAGAATGGATAAGCATAAATGCTATCTGATCTCATATTCTCATCAAGGGTTATGCTTAAATGTCATCTGATGTCTTATTCTCATCATAGAGGACACTTACAGTATAACAATGAGCAGATATTAGCACTAGCATTAGATCGCTAGCATTAGCAAGTTAGCCTTAGCATTCAAACATTAACATTACTGTATTTGCCTATAAACCAGAATGGCTATGCTTAAATGTCATCTGTTCTCATATTCTCATGAAGGGTTATGCTTAAATGCCATCTGATGTCTTATTCTCATCATAGCGGACACTTACAGTATAACAATGAGCAGATATTAGCACTAGCATTAGATCGCTAGCATTAGCAAGTTTGCCTTAAGATTCAAACATTAACATTACTGTATTAGCCTATATACAAGAAGGGTTAATTAAATGCCATCTGATCTCATATTCCTATCATAGAGAACACTTACAGTATGACAATGAACAGATATTAGCACTAGCATTAGATTGCTACCATTAGCAAGTTAGAATTAGCATTCAAACATTTACATTACTGTATTTGCCTATAAACCAGAATGGCTATGCTTAAATGTCATCTGTTCTCATATTATTATCATAGAGTACACGTACAGTATAACAATCACCAGATATTAGCACTAGCATTAGATCGCTAGCATTAGCAAGTTTGCCTTAGCATTCAAACATTAACATTACTGTATTAGCCTATATACAAGAAGGGTTAATTAAATGCCATCTGATCTCATATTCTATCATAGAGAACACTTACAGTATGACAATGAGCAGATATTAGCACTAGCATTAGATCGCTAGCATTAGCAAGTTAGCCTTAGCATTCAAACATTAACATTACTGTATTTGCCTATAAACCAGAATGGCTATGCTTAAATGTCATCTGTTCTCATATTCTCATGAAGGGTTATGCTTAAATGCCATCTGATGTCTTATTCTCATCATAGCGGACACTTACAGTATAACAATGAGCAGATATTAGCACTAGCATTAGATCGCTAGCATTAGCAAGTTTGCCTTAGCATTCAAACATTAACATTACTGTATTAGCCTATATACAAGAAGGGTTAATTAAATGCCATCTGATCTCATATTCCTATCATAGAGAACACTTACAGTATGACAATGAACAGATATTAGCACTAGCATTAGATTGCTACCATTAGCAAGTTAGAATTAGCATTCAAACATTTACATTACTGTATTTGCCTATATACAAGAAGGGTTAAGCTTTATTGCCATCTGATCTCATATTATTATCATAGAGTACACGTACAGTATAACAATCACCAGATATTAGCACTAGCATTTGATCGCTAGCTTTAGAAAGTTAGTATTAGCATTCAAACATTAACATTACTGTATTTGCCTATATGCAAGAATGGATAAGCATAAATGCTATTTGATCTCATATTCTCATCAAGGGTTATGCTTAAATGTCATCTGATGTCTTATTCTCATCATAGAGGACACTTACAGTATAACAATGAGCAGATATTAGCACTAGCATTAGATCGCTAGCATTAGCAAGTTAGCATTAGCATTCAAACATTAACATTACTGTATTTGCCTATATACAAGAAGGGTTATTTAAATGCCATCTGATCTCATATTCTCATGAAGGGTTATGCTTAAATGCCATCTGATCTCATATTCCCATCATAGAGGACAATTACAGGATGACAATGACAAGATATTAGCACTAGCATTAGATCGCTAGCATTAGCAAGTTAGTATTAGCATTCAAACATTAACTTTACTGTATTTGCCTATATACAAGAATGGATAAGCTTAAATGCTATCTGATCTCATATTCTCATCAAGGGTTATGCTTAAATGTCATCTGATGTCTTATTCTCATCATTGAGGACACTAACAGTATAACAATGAGCAGATATTGGCACTAGCATTAGATTGCTTCCATTAGCAAGTTAGCATTAGCATTCAAACATTAACATTACTGTATTTGCCTATATACAAGAAGGGTTAATTAAATGCCATCTGTTCTCATATTCCCATCATAGAAGACTTACAGTATGACAATGAACATATATTAGCCCTAGCATTAGATCGCTAGCATTAGCAAGTTAGAATTAGCATTCAAACATTAACATTACTGTATTTGCCTATATACAAGAAGGGTGAAGCTTTATTGCCCTCTGATCTCATATTCTCATCATAGAGTACAAGTACAGAATAACAATCAACAGATATTAGCACTAGCATTAGATCGCTAGCATTAGCAAGTTAGTATTAGCATTCAAACATTAACATTACTATATTTGCCTATATACAAGAATGGATAAGCATAAATGCTATCTGATCTCATATTCTCATCAAGGGTTATGCTTAAATGTCATCTGATGTCTTATTCTCATCATAGAGGACACTTACAGTTTAACAATGAGCAGATATTAGCACTAGCATTTGATCGCTAGCATTAGCAAGTTAGCCTTAGCATTAAAACATTAACATTACTGTATTTGCCTATATACAAGAAGGGTTATTTAAATGCCATCTGATCTCATATTCACATGAAGGGTTATGCTTAAATGCCATCTGATCTCATATTCCCATCATAGAGGACAAATACAGTATGATAATGACCAGATATTAGCACTAGCATTAGATCGCTAGCATTAGCAAGTTAGCATTAGCATTCAAACATTAACATTACTGTATTTGCCTATATACAAGAATGGATTAGCATAAATGCTATCTGATCTCATATTCTCATCAAGGGTTATGCTTAAATGTCATCTGATGTCTTATTCTCATCATAGAGGACACTTCCAGTATAACAATGAGCAGATATTAGCACTAGCATTAGATCGCTAGCATTAGCAAGTTAGCATTAGCATTCAAACATAACATTACTGTATTTGCCTATATACAAGAAGGGTTATTTAAATGCCATCTGATCTCATATTCTCATGAAGGGTTATGCTTAAATGCCATCTGATCTCATATTCCCATCATAGAGAACACTTACAGTATGACAATGACCAGAAATGAGCAAAAGCATTAGATCGCTAGCATTAGCAAGTTAGCATTAGCTTTCAAACATTAACATTACTGTATTTGCCTATATACAAGAATGGATAAGCATAAATTCTATCTGGTCTTATATTCTCATAAAGGGTTATGTAAATGCCATCTGATCTCATATTCTCATGAAGGGTTATGCTTAAATGCCATCTGTTCTCATATTCTCATGAAGGGTTATGCTTAAATGCCATCTGATGTCTTATTCTGATCATAGAGGACACTTACAGTATAACATTGAGCAGATATTAGCACTAGCATTAGATCGATAGCATTAGCAAGTTAGCCTTAGCATTCAAACATTAACATTACTGTATTAGCCTACATACAAGAAGGGTTAAATAAATGCCATCTGATCTCATATTCCAATCATAGAGAACACTTACAGTATGACAATGAACAGATATTAGCACTAGCATTAGATCGCTAGCATTAGCAAGTTAGAATTAGCATTCAAACATTAACATTACTGTAATTGCCTATATACAAGAAGGGTTAAGCTTTATTGCCATCTGATCTCATATTCTCATCATAGAGTACACGTACAGTATAACAAGCACCAGATATTAGCACTAGCATTAGATCGCTAGCATTAGCAAGTTAGTATTACCATTCAAACATTAACATTACTGTATTTGCCTATATACAAGAATGGATAAGCATAAATGCTATATGATCTCATATTCTCATAAAGGGTTATGTAAATGTCTTCAGATGTCTTATTCTCATCACAGAGGACACTTGCAGTTTAAGAATGAGCAGATATTAGCACTAGCATTAGATCGCTAGCATTAGCAAGTTAGCATTAGCATTCGAACATTAACATTACTGTATTTGCCTATAAACAAGAAGGGTTATTTAAATGCCATCTGATCTCATATTCTCATGAAGGGTTATGCTTAAATGCCATCTGATCTCATATTCCCATCATAGAGGACAAATACAGTATGACAATGACCAGATATTAGCACTAGCATTAGATCGCTAGCATTAGCAAGTTAGCATTAGCATTCAAACATTAACATTACTGTATTTGCCTATATACAAGAATGGATAAGCATAAATGCTATATGATCTCATGTTCTCATAAAGTGTTATGCTTAAATGTCATCTGATGTCTTATTCTCATCATAGAGGACACTTACAGTATAACAATGAGCATATATTAGCACTACCATTAGATCGCTAGCATTAGCAAGTTAGCATTAGCATTTAAACATTAACATTACTGTATTTGCCTATATACAAGAAGGGTTATTTAAATGGCAACTTATCTCATATTCACATGAAAAGTTATGCTTAAGTGCCATCTGATGTCTTTTTCTCATCATAGAGGACACTTACAGTATAACAATGAGCAGATATTAGCACTAGCATTAGATCGCTAGCATTCAAACAAACATTACTTTATTAGTTATACAAGCCTTGTTCTCAGCATTCAAACATTAACATTACTGTATTTGCCTATATACAAGAAGGGTTAATTAAATGGCATCTGATCTCATATTCCCATCATAGAGAAGACTTACAGTATGACAATGACCAGATATTAGCACTAGCATTAGATCGCTAGCATTAGCAAGTTAGAATTAGCATTCAAACATTAACATTACTGTATTTGCCTATATACAAGAAGGGTTAAGCTTTATTGCCATCTGATCTCATATTCTTATCATAGAGTACACGTACAGTATAACAATCACCAGATATTAGCACTAGCATTAGATCGCTAGCTTTAGCAGGTTAGTTTTAGCATTCAAACATTAACATTACTGTATTTGCCTTTATACAAGATTCGATAAGCATAAATGCTATTTGATCTCATATTCTTATCAAGGGTTATGCTTAAATGTCATCTGATGTCTAATTCTCATCATAGAGGACACCTACAGTATAAAAATGAGCTGATATTAGCACTAGCATTAGATCGCTAGCATTAGCAAATTAGCATTAGCATTCAAACATTATAATTACTGTATTAGCCTATATACAAGAAGTGGTAATTAAATGCATCTGATCTCATATTCTCATGAAGGTATATGCTTTAATGCCATCTGATCTCATATTCCCATCATAGAGAACACTTACAGTATGACAATGATCAGATATTAGCACTAGCATTAGATCGCTAGCATTAGCAAGTTAGCCTTAGCATTCAAACATTAACATTACTGTATTAGCCTATATACAAGAAGGGTTAATTAAATGCCATCTGATCTCATATTCCCATCATAGAGAACACTTACAGTATGACATTGAACAGATATTAGCACTAGCATTAGATCGCTACCATTAGCAAGTTAGAATTAGCATTCAAACATTAAAATTACTGTATTTGCCTATATACAAGAAGGGTTAAGCTTTATTGCCATCTGATCTCATATTCTCATCATAGAGTACACGTAAAGTATAACAATCACCAGATATTAGCACTAACATTAGATCGCTAGCATTAGCAAGTTAGCATTAGCATTCAAACATTAACATTACTGTATTTGCCTATATACAAGAATGGATAAGCATAAATGCTATCTGATCTCATATTCTCATCAAGGGTTATGCTTAAATGTCATCTGATGTCTTATTCTCATCATAGAGGACACTTACAGTATAACAATGAGCAGATATTAGCACTAGCTTTAGATCGCTAGCATTAGCAAGTTAGCATTAGCATTCAAACATTAACATTACTGTATTTGCCTATATACAAGAAGGGTTATTTAAATGGCAACTCATCTCATATTCACATGAAAAGTTATCCTTAAATGCCATCTGATGTCTTTTTCTCATCATAGAGGACACTTACAGTATAACAATGAGCAAGTATTAGCACTAGCATTAGTTCGCTAGCATTAGCAAGTTAGCCTTAGCATTCAAACATTAACATTACTGTATTTGCCTATATACAAGAAGGGTTAATTAAATGCCATCTGATCTCATATTCCCATCATAGAGAAGACTTACAGTATGACAATGACCAGATATTAGCACTGGCTTTAGATCGCTAGCATTAGCAAGTTAGAATAAGC
>CM056197.1:52159647-52176579 GCA_029692085.1 Gymnothorax javanicus
ACATTACTGTATATGCCTATATACAAGAATGGATAAGCTTAAATGCCATCTGTTCTCATATTCTCTTGAAGGGTTATGCTTAAATGCCATCTGATGTCTTATTCTCAACATAGAGGACACTTACAGTATAACAATGAGCAGATATTAGCACTAGCATTAGATCGCTAGCATTAGCAAGTTAGCCTTAGCATTCAAACATTAACATTACTGTTTTTGCCTATATACAAGAAGTGTTATTTAAATGCCATCTGATCTCATATTCACATGAAGGGTTATGCTTAAATGCCATCTGATCTCATATTCCCATCATAGAGGACAAATACAGTATGACAATGACCAGATATTTGCACTAGCATTAGATCGCTAGCATTAGCAAGTTAGCATTAGCATTCAAACATTAACATTACTGTATTTGCCTATAAACAAGATTGGATAAGCTTAAATGCCATGTGTTCTCATATTCTCATGAAGGGTTATGCGTAAATGCCATCTGATGTCTTATTCTCATCATAGAGGACACTTACAGTATAACAATGAGCAGATATTAGCACTAGCATTAGATCGCTAGCATTAGCAAGTTAGACTTAGCATTCAAACATTAACATTACTGTATTAGCCTATATACAAGAAGGGTTAATTAAATGCCATCTGTTATCATATTCCCATCATAGAGAACACTTACAGTATGACAATGAACATATATTAGCCCTAGCATTAGATCGCTAGCATTAGCAAGTTAGAATTAGCATTCAAACATTAACATTACTGTATTTTCCTATAGACAAGAAGGGTTAAGCTTTATTGCCATCTGATCTCTTATTCTCATCATAGTGTTCACGTACAGTATAACAATCACCAGATTTTAGCACTAGCATTAGATCGCTAGCATTAGCAAGTTAGCATTAGCTTTCAAACATTAACATTACTGTATTTGCCTATATACAAGAATGGATAAGCTTAAATGCCATCTGTTCTCATATTCTCTTGAAGGGTTATGCTTAAATGGCATCTGATGTCTTATTCTCAACATAAAGGACACTTACAGTATTACAATGAGCAGATATTAGCACTAGATTTAGATCGCTAGCATTAGAAAGTTAGCATTAGCATTCAAACATTATCATTACTGTATTAGCCTATATACAAGAAGGATTAATTAAATGCCATCTGATCTCATATTCTCATGAAGGGTTATGCTTAAATGCCATCTGATCTCATATTCCCATCATAGAGGACAAATACAGTATGCCAATGACCAGATATTAGCACTAGCAATAGATCGCTAGCATTAGCTAGTTAGCATTACCTTTCAAACAATAACATTACTCTATTTGCCTATAAAACAGAATGGATATGCTTAAATGCCATCTGTTCTTATATTCTCATGAAGGGTTATGCTTAAATGCCATCTGATGTCTTATTTTCATCATAGAGGACACTTACAGTATAACAATGAGCAGAATTAGCACTAGCATTAGATCGCTACCATTAGCAAGTTAGAATTAGCATTCAAACATTAACATTACTGTATTTGCCTATATACAAGAAGGGTTAAGCTTTATTGCCCTCTGATCTCATATTCTCATCAAAGAGTACACGTACAGTATAACAATCACCAGATATTAGCACTAGCATTAGATCGCTAGCATTAGCTAGTTAGCATTACCTTTCAAACATTAACATTACTCTATTTGCCTATAAACCAGAATGGATATGCTTAAATGCCATCTGTTCTCATATTCTCATGAAGGGTTATGCTTAAATGGCATCTGATGACTTATTCTCATCATAGAGGACACTTACAGTATAACAATGAGCAGATATTAGCACTAGCATTAGATCGCTAGCATTAGCAAGTTAGCTTTAGCATTCAAACATTAACATTACTGTATTAGCCTATATACAAGAAGGGTTAATTAAATGCCATCTGATCTCATATTCCTATCATAAGGAACACTTACAGTATGACAATGAACAGATATTAGCACTAGCATTAGATTGCTAGCATTAGCAAGTTAGAATTAGCATTCAAACATTAACATTACTGTATTTGCCTATATACAAGAAGGGTAATGCTTTATTGCCATCTGATATCATATTATTATCATAGAGTACACGTACAGTATAACACTCACCAGATATTAGCACTAGCATTAGATCGCTAGCTTTTGCAAGTAAGTATTAGCATTCAAACATTAACATTACTGTATTTGCCTTTATACAAGAAGTGTAAAGCTTTATTGCCATCTGATATCATATTATTATCATAGAGTACACGTACAGTATAACACTCACCAGATATTAGCACTAGCATTAGATCGCTAGCATTAGCAAGTAAGCATTAGCATTCAATCATTAACATTACTCTGTTAGCCTATATACAAGAGGGGTTAATTAAATGCCATCTGATCTCATATTTTCATAAAGGGTTATGCTTAAATGTCATCTGATGTCTTATTCTCATCATAGAGGACACTTACAGTTTAACAATGAGCAGATATTAGCACTAGCATTTGATCGCTAGCATTAGCAAGTTAGCCTTAGCATTCAAACATTAACATTACTGTATTTGCCTATATACAAGAAGGGTTAAGCTTTATTGCCATCTGATCTCATATTCTTATCATATAGTACACGTACAGTCTAACAATCACCAGATATTAGCACTAGCATTAGATCGCTAGCTTTAGCAAGTTAGTATTAGCATTCAAACATTAACATTACTGTATTTGCCTATATACAAGAATGGATAAGCATAAATGCTATTTGATCTCATATTCTCATCAAGGGTTATGCTTAAATGTCATCTGATGTCTTATTCTCATCATAGAGGACACTAACAGTATAACAATGAGCAGATATTAGCACTAGCATTAGATCGCAAGCATTAGCAAGTTAGCATTAGCATTCAAACATTAACATTACTGTATTTGCCTATATACATGAAGGGTTATTTAAATGCCATCTGATCTCATATTCTCATGAAGGGTTATGCTTAAATGCCATCTGTTCTCATATTCTCATCATAGAGGACACTTACAGTATAACAATGAGCAGATATTAGCACTAGCATTAGATCGCTAGCATTAGCAATTTAGCATTACGTTTCAAACATTAACATTACTCTATTTGGATATAAACAAGAATGGATAAGTTTAAATGCCATCTGTTCTCATGTTCTCATGAAGGGTTATGCTTAAATGCCATCTGATGTCTTATTCTCATCATAGAGGACACTTCCAGTATAACAATGAGCAGATATTAGCACTAGCATTAGATCGATAGCATTAGCAAGTTAGCATTAGCATTCAAACATTAACATTACTGTATTTGCCTATATACAAGAAGGGTTATTTAAATGCCATCTGATCTCATATTCTCATGAAGGGTAATGCTTAAATGCCATCTGATCTCATATTCCTATCAAAGAGGACAAATACAGTATGACAATGACCAGATATTAGCACTAGCATTAGATCGCTAGCATTACCAAGTTAGCATTAGCATTCAAACATTAACATTACTGTATTTGCCTATATACAAGAATGGATAAGCATAAATGCTATCAGATCTCATATTCTCATCAAGGGTTATGCTTAAATGTCATCTGATGTCTTATTCTCATCATAGAGGACACTTACAGTATAACAATGAGCAGATATTAGCACTAGGATTAGATCGCTAGCATTAGCAAGTTAGCATTAGCATTCAATCATTAACATTACTGTATTTGCTTATATACAAGGAGGGTTATTTAAATGCCATCTGTTCTCATATTCCCATCTTAGAGAACACTTACAGTATGACAATGAACATATATTAGCACTAGCATTAGTTCGCTGGCATTAGCAAGTTAGAATTAGAATTCAAACATTAACATTACTGTATTTTCCTATATACAAGAAGGGTTAAGCTTTATTGCCATCTGATCTCATATTCTCATCATAGAGTACACGTACAGTATAACAATCACCAGATTTTAGCACTAGCATTAGATCGCTAGCATTAGCAAGTAAGCATTAGCATTCAAACATTAACATTACTCTGTTAGCCTATATACAAGAGGGGTTAATTAAATGCCATCTGATCTCATATTTTCATAAAGGGTTATGCTTAAATGTCATCTGATGTCCTATTCTCCTCAGAGAGGACACTTACAGTTCAACAATGAGCAGATATTAGCACTAGCATTTGATCGCTAGCATTAGCAAGTTAGCCTTAGCATTCAAAAATTAACATTCCTGAATTTGCCTATATACAAGAAGGGTTATTTAAATGCCATCTGATCTCATATTCTCATGAAGGGTTATGCTTAAATGCCATCTGATCTCATATTCCCATCATAAAGGACAAATACAGTATGATAATGACCAGATATTAGCACTCGCATTAGATCGCTAGCATTAGCAAGTTAGCATTAGCATTCAAACATTAACATTACTGTATTTGCCTATATACAAGAATGGATAAGCATAAATACTATATGATCTCATATTCTCATAAAGGGTTATGCTTAAATGTCATCTGATGTCTTATTATCATCATAGAGGACACTTACAGTATAACAATGAGCAGATATTAGCACAAGCATTAGATCGCGAGCATTAGCAAGTTAGCATTAGCATTCAAACATTAACATTACTGTATTTGCCTATATACAAGAAGGGTTATTTAAATGCCATCTGATCTCATATTCCCATCATAGAGATCACTTACAGTATGACAATGACCAGATATTAGCACTAGCATTAGATCACTATCATTAGCAAGTTAGAATTAGCATTCAAACATGAACATTACTGTATTTGCCTATATACAAGAAGGATTAAGCTTTATTGCCATCTTATCTCATATTCTTATCATAGAGTACACGTACAGTATAACAATCACCAGATATTAGCACTAGCATTAGATCGCTAGCTTTAGCAAGTTAGTATTAGCATTCAAAAATTAACATTACTGTATTTGCCTATATACAAGAATGGAAAAGCATAAATGGTATTTGATCTCATATTCTCATCAAGGGTTATGCTTAAATGTCATCTCATGTCTTATTCTCATCATAGAGGACACTAACAGTATAACAATGAGCAGATATTAGCACTAGCATTAGCAAGTTAGCATTAGCATTCAAACATTAACATTACTGTATTTGCCTATATACAAGGAGGGTTATTTAAATGCCATCTGATCTCATATTCTCATGAAGGGTTATGCTTAAATGCCATCTGTTCTCATATTCCCATCATAGAGGAAAAATACAGTATGACAATGACCAGATATTAGCACTAGCATTAGATCGCTAGCATTAGCAAGTTAGCATTACCTTTCAAACATTAACATTACTCGATTTGCCTATAAAAAAAGAATGGATAAGTTTAAATGACATCTGTTCTCATATTCTTATGAAGGGTTATGCTTAAATGCCATTTGATGTCTTATTCTCATCATAGAGGACACTTACAATATAACGATGAGCAGATATTAGCACTAGCATTGGTTCGATAGCATTAGCAAGTTAGCATTAGCATTCAAACATTAACATTACTGTATTTGCCTATATACAAGAAGGGTTATTTAAATGCCATCTGATCTCATATTCCCATCATAGAGGACAAATACAGTATGACAATGACCAGATATTAGCACTAGGATTAGATCGCTAGCATTAGCAAGTTAGAATTAGCATTCAAACATTAACATTACTGTATTTGCCTATATACAAGAATGGATAAGCATAAATGCTATCTGATCTCATATTCTCATCAAGGTTTATGCTTAAATGTCATCTGATGTCTTATTCTCATCATAGAGGACACTTACAGTATAACAATGAGCAGATATTAGCACTAGCATTAGATCGCTAGCATTAGCAAGTTGGCATTAGCATTCAATTATTAACATTACCCTGTTAGCCTGTATACAAAAAGGGTTAATTAAATGACATCTGATCTCATATTCTCATGAAGGGTTATGCTTAAATGCGTTCTGATGTCTTATTCTCATCATAGAGGACAGTTACAGTATAACAATGAGCAGATATTAGCACTAGCATTAGATCGCTAGCATTAGCGAGTTAGCCTTAGCATTCAAACATTTACATTACTGTATTAGCCAATATACAAGAAGGGTTAATTAAATTCCATCTGTTCTCATATTCCCATCATAGAGAACAATTAAAGTATGACAATGAACATATATTAGCAGTAGCATTAGATCGCTGGCATTAGCAAGTTAGAATTAGCATTCAAACATTAACATTACTGTATTTTCCTATATACAAGAAGGGTTAAGCTTTATTGCCATCTGATCTCATATTCTTATCATAGAGTACACGTACAGTATAACAATCACCAGATTTTAGCACTAGCATTAGATCGCTAGCATTAGCAAGTTAGCATTAGCTTTCAAACATAAACATTACAGTATTTGCCTACATACAAGAATGGATAAGCTTAAATGCCATCTGTTCTCATATTCTCTTGAAGGGTTATGCTTAAATGCCATCTGATGTCTTATTTTCAACATTGAGGACACTTAAATTATAACAATGAGCAGATATTAGCACTAACATTAGATCGCTAGCATTAGCAAGTTAGCAATAGCATTCAAACATTATCATTACTGTATTAGCCTATATACAAGAAGGGTTAATTAAATGCCATCTGATCTCATATTCTCATGAAGCTATATGCTTTAATGCCATCTGATCTCATATTCCCTTCATAGAGAACACTTACAGTATGACAATGACCAGATATTAGCACTAGCATTAGATCGCTAGCATTAGCAAGTAAGCATTAGCTTTCAAACATTAACATTACTGTATTTGCGTATATACAAGAATGGATAAGCATAATTTCTATCTGATCTCATATTCTCATAAAGGGTTATGCTTAAATGTCATCTGATGTCTTATTCTCATCATAGAGGACACTTACAGTATAACAATGAGCAGATATTAGCACTAGCATTAGATCGCTAGGATTAGCAAGTTAGCATTAGCATTCAAACATTAACATTACTGTATTTGCCTATATACAAGAAGGGTTATTTAAATGCCATCTAATCTCATATTCTCATGAAAGGGTTATGCTTAAATGCCATGTGATCTCATATTCCCATCATAGAGGACAAATACAGAATGACAATGACCAGATATTAGCACTAGCATTAGATCGCTAGCATTAGCAAGTTAGAATTAGCATTTAAACATTAACATTACTGTATTTGCCTATATACAAGAAGTGTTAAGCTTTATTGCCATCTGATCTCTTATTCTTATCATAGAGTACATGTACAGTATAACAATCACAAGATATTAGCACTAGCATTAGATCGCTAGCATTAGCAAGTATGCATTAGCATTCAATCATTAACATTACTCTGTTAGCCTATATACAAGAGGGGTTAATTAAATGCCATCTGATCTCATATTTTCATAAAGGGTTATGCTTAAATGTCATCTGATGTCTTATTCTCATCATAGAGGACACTTACAGTTTAACAATGAGTAGATATTAGCACTAGCATTTGATCGCTAGCATTAGCAAGTTAGCATTAGCTTTCAAACATTAACATTACTGTATTTGCGTATATACAAGAATGGATAAGCATAATTTCTATCTGATCTCATATTCTCATAAAGGGTTATGCTTAAATGTCATCTGATGTCTTATTCTCATCATAGAGGACACTTACAGTATAACAATGAGCAGATATTAGCACTAGCATTAGATCGCTAGCATTAGCAAGTTAGCATTAGCATTCAAACATTAACATTACTGTATTTGCCTATATACTAGAAGGGTTATTTAAATGCCATCTGATCTCAAATTCTCATGAAGGGTTATGCTTAAATGCCATGTGATCTCATATTCCCATCATAGAGGACAAATAAAGAATGACAATGACCAGATATTAGCACTAGCATTAGATCGCTAGCATTAGCAAGTTAGAATTAGCATTCAAACATTAACATTACTGTATTTGCCTATATTCAAGAAGTGTTAAGCTTTATTGCCATCTGATCTCATATTCTTATCATAGAGTACACGTGCAGTATAACAATCACAAGATATTAGCACTAGCAATAGATCGCTAGCATTAGCAAGTTAGCCTTAGCATTCAAACATTAACATTACTGTATTTGCCTATATACAAGAAGTGTTATTTAAATGCCATCTGATCTCATATTCACATGAAGGGTTATGCTTAAATGCCATCTGATCTCATATTCCCATCATAGAGGACAAATACAGTATGATAATGACCAGATATTAGCACTCACATTAGATCGCTAGCATTAGCAAATTAGCATCAGCATTCAAACATTAACATTACTGTATTTGCCTATATACAAGAATGGATAAGCATAAATTCTATATGATCTCATATTCTCATAAAGGGTTATGCTTAAATGTCATCTGATGTCTTATTCTCACCATAGAGGACACTTCCAGTATAACAATGAGCAGATATTAGCACTAGCATTAGATCGCTAGCATTAGCAAGTTAGTATTAGCATTCAAACATTAACATTACTGTATTTGCCTATATACAAGAAGGGTTATTTAAATGGGATCTTATCTCATATTCACATGAATGGTTATGCTCAAATGCCATCTGATGTCTTATTCTCATCATAGAGGACACTTACAGTATAACAATGAGCAGATATTAGCACTAGCATTAGATCGCTAGCATTAGCAAGTTAGCCTTAGCATTCAAACATTAACATTACTGTATTTGCCTATATACAAGAAGGGTTAAGCTTCATTGCCATCTGATCTCATATTCTTATCAGTATAACAATCACCAGATATACAGCATTAGACAATACAGTTTAATGTTAGTATTAGCATTTGAACATTAACATTACTGTATTTTCTTAAAAATATTAGTATAAATGCTTTTTGATCTCATATTCTCACAAGGGTTATGCTTAAATGTCATCTGATGTCTTATTCTCATCATAGAAGACACTAACAGTATAACAATGAGCAGATATTAGCACTAGCATTAGATAGCATTTTTTAGAATTCTAACATTACTGTATTTCTATATACATGGGTTATTTAAATGCCATCTGATCTCATATTCTCATGAAGGGTTATCTTAAATGCCATCTGTTCTCATATTCTCATCATAGAGGACACTAACAGTATAACAATGAGCAGATATTAGCACTAGCATTAGATCGCTAGCATTAGTAATTTAGCATTAGAATTCAAACATTAACATTACTGTATTTGCCTATAAACAAGAATGGATTAGTTTAAATGCCATCTGATCTCATATTCTCATGAAGGGTTATGCTTAAATGCCATCTGTTCTCTTATTCTCATCATAGAGGACACTTACAGTATAACAATGAGCAGAGATACTAGCATTAGATCGATAGCTAGCATTAGATTAGCATTCAAACATTAACATTACTGTATTTGCCAATATACCAAGAAGGGTTATTTAAATGCCATTGATCCTTTCAAACATGCTTAAATGCCATCTGATCTCATATTCCCAGACAAAGAGGACAAATGGACAATGAAGTTTAATTATGCCAGTTAGAATTAGCATTTTCATAACATTACTGTATTTCTCATGAAGGCTTTTATGCCTTAAATGTACATGTACCATCTGATGTCTTATTCTCATCATAATTAGATTCAATCTTAACATTACTCTGTTAGTATAATTAATGATCTCATTAAAAGGATTATGCTTAAATGTCATCTGATGTTTTATTAGATCATAGATAGCATTACAGTTTAAGTTAGCATTAGCATTCATTTGATCGCTAGCATTAACATTACTGTATTTGCCAATATACAAGAAGGGTTATTTAAATGCCATCTGATCTCATATTCTCATGAAGGGTTATGTTTAAAATGTCATCTGATCTCATATTCCCATCAAAGAGGACAAATACAGAATGACAATGACCAGATATTAGCACTAGCATTAGATGATAATTAGCATATTAGCATTATCGCTAGTTAGCAAAATTATTAGCATTTAAACATTAACATTACTGTATTTGCCTATATACAAGAAGTGTTAAGCTTTATTGCCATCTGATCTCTTATTCTTATCATAGAGCTTACATGTACAGTATAACAATCACAAGATATTAGCACTAGCATTAGATCGCTAGCATTATAGAAGTATGCATTAGCATTCAATCATTAACATTACTCTATTTGCCTATATACAAGAAGGGTTAATTAAATGCCATCTGATCTCATATTTTCATAAAGGGTTATGCTTAAATGTCATCTGATGTCTTATTCTCATCATATAGGACACTTACAGTTTAACAATGAGCAGATATTAGCACTAGCATTAGATCGCTAGCATTAGCAAGTTAGCATTAGCTTTCAAACATTAACATTACTGTATTTGCCTTTATATACAAGAATGGATAAATATAATTTCTATCTGATCTCATATTCTCATAAAGGGTTATGCTTAAATGTCATCTGATGTCTTATTCTCATCATAGAGGACACTTACAGTTTAACAATGAGCAGATATTAGCACTAGCATTTGATCGCTAGCATTAGCAAGTTAGCCTTAGCATTCAAACATTAACATTACTGTATTTGCCTATATACAAGTGTTATTTAAATGCCATCTGATCTCATATTCATGAAGGGTTATGCTTAAATGCCATCTGATCTCATATTCTCATCATAGAGGACAAATACAGTATGATAATGACCAGATATTAGCACTAGCATTAGATCGCTAGCATTAGCAAATTAGCATCAACATTCAAACATTAACATTACTGTATTTGCCTATATACAAGAATGGATAAGCATAAATTCTATATGATCTCATATTCTCATAAAGGGTTATGCTTAAATGTCATCTGATGTCTTATTCTCATCATAGAGGACACTTCAGTATAACAATGAGCAGATATTAGCACTAGCATTAGATCGCTAGCATTAGCAAGTTAGTATTAGCATTCAAACATTAACATTACTGTATTTGCCTATAACAAGAAGGGTTATTTAAATGGGATCTTATCTCATATTCTCATGAATGGTTATGCTCAAATGCCATCTGATGTCTTATTCTCATCATAGAGGACACTTACAGTATAACAATGAGCAGATATTAGCACTAGCATTAGATCGCTAGCATTAGCAAGTTAGCATTAGCATTCAAACATTAACATTACTGTATTTGCCTATATACAAGAAGGGTTATTTAAATGCCATCTTCATTGCCATCTGATCTCATATTCTTATCATAGAGTACACGTACAGTATAACAATCACCAGATATTAGCACTAGCATTAGATCGCTAGCTTTAGTAAGTTAGTATTAGCATTCAACATTAACATTACTGTATTTGCATATATACAAGAATGGATAAGCATAAATGCTTTTTGATCTCATATTCTCATCAAGGGTTATGCTTAAATGTCATCTGATGTCTTATTCTCATCATAGAGGACACTAACAGTATAACAATGAGCAGATATTAGCACTAGCATTAGATCGCTAGCATTAGCAAGTTAGCATTAGAATTCAAACATTAACATTACTGTATTTGCCTATATACATGAAGGGTTATTTAAATGACATCTGATCTCATATTCTCATGAAGGGTTATGTTAAATGCCATCTGTTCTCATATTCTCATCATAGAGGACACTTACAGTATAACAATGAGCAGATATTAGCACTAGCATTAGATCGTTAGCATTAGCAATTTAGCATTACCTTTCAAACATTAACATTACTCTATTTGCCTATAAACAAGAATGGTTATTTAAATGCCATCTGTTCTCATATTCTCATGAAGGGTTATGACAATTATAATGCCATCTGATGTCTTATTCTCATCATAGAGGACACTTACAGTATAACAATGAGCAGATATTATGGCACTAGCATTAGATCGATAGCATTAGCAAGTTAGCATTAGCATTCAAACATTAACATTACTGTATTTGCAGATATACAAGAAGGCATTTAAATGCCATCTGATCTCATATTCTCATGAAGGGTTATTTTTTGTGCCATCTGATCTCATATTCTTATCATAGAGTACAAATACAGTATAACAATCACCAGATATTAGCACTAGCATTAGATCGCTAGCTATAGCAAGTTAGTATTAGCATTCAAACATTAACATTACTGTATTTGCCTATATACAAGAATGGATAAGCATAAATGCTATTTGATCTCATATTCTCATCCAAGGGTTATGCTTAAATGTCATCTGATGTCTTATTCTCATCATAGAGGACACTAACAGTATAACAATGAGCAGATATTAGCACTAGCATTAGATCGCTAGCATTAGCAAGTTAGCATTAGAATTCAAAAACATTACTGTACATATACATGAAGGGTTATTTAAATGCCATCTGATCATATTCTCAAGAAGGGTTATGCTTAAATGCCATCTGTTCTCAGATTCTCATCATAGAGGACACTTACAGTATAACAATGAGCAGATATTAGCACTAGCATTACCTTTCAAACATTAACATTACTCTATTTGCCTATAATCAAGAATGGATAAATTTAAATGCCATCTGTTCTCATATTCTCATGAAGGGTTATGCTTAAATGCCATCTGATGTCTTATTCTCATCATAGAGGACACTTACAGTATAACAATGAGCAGATATTAGCACTAGCATTAGATCGATAGCATTAGCAAGTTAGCATTAGCATTCAAACATTAACATTACTGTATTTTCCTATATACAAGAAGCGTTATTTAAATGCCATCTGATCTCATATTCCCATCAAAGAGGACAAATACAGTATGACAATGACCAGATATAAGCACTAGCATTAGATCGCTAGCATTAGCAAGTTAGCATTAGCATTCAAACATTAACATTACTGTATTTGCCTATGAGCAGAATGGATAATCATAAATGCTATCTGATCTCATATTCTCATTAAGGGTTATGCGTAAATGCCTTCTGATGTCTTATTCTCATCATAGAGGACACTTACAGTATAACAATGAGCAGATTTTAGCACTAGCATTAGATCGCTAGCATTAGCAAGTTATTTAGCATTCAAACATTAACATTACTGTATTTTCCTATATACAAGAAGGGTAAACTTTATTGCCATCTGATCTCATATTCTCATCATAGAGTACAAATACAGTATAACAATCACCAGATTTTTAGCACTCAGCATTAGATCGCTAGCATTAGCAAGTTCATTAGCTTTCAAACATTAACATTACTGTATTTGCCTATATACAAGAATGGATAAGCTTAAATGCCATCTGTTCTCATATTCTCTTGAAGGGTTATGCTTAAATGCCATCTGATGTCTTATTTTCAACATTGAGGACACTTACATTATAACAATGAGCAGATATTAGCACTAGCATTAGATCGCTCGGATCAGCAAGTTAGCAATAGCATTCAAACATTATCATTACTGTATTAGCCTATATACAAGAAGGGTTAATTAAATGACATCTGATCTCATATTCTCACGAAGGTATATGCTTTAATGCCATCTGATCTCATATTCCCATCATAGAGAACACTTACAGTATGACAATGACCAGATATTAGCACTAGCATTAGATAGCTAGCATTAGCAAGTTAGCATTAGCTTTCAAACATTAACATTACTGTAATTGCGTATATACAAGAATGGATAAGCATAAATTCTATCTGATCTCATATTCTCATAAAGGGTTATGCTTAAATGTCATCTGATGTCTTATTCTCATCATAAAGGACACTTACAGTATAACAATGGGCAGATATTAGCACTAGCATTAGATCGCTAGCATTAGCAAGTTAGCTTTAGCATTCAAACATTAACATTACTGTATTTGCCTATATACAAGAAGGGTTATTTAAATGGCATCTGATCTCATATTCTCATGAAGGGTTATGCTTAAATGCCATATGATCTCATATTCCCATCATAGAGGACAAATACAGTATGTCAATGACCAGATATTAGCACTAGCATTAGATCGCTAGCATTAGCAAGTTAGCATTAGCATTCAAACATTAACATTACCGTATTTGCCTATATACAAGATTGGATAAGCATAAATGCTATATGATCTCAAATTCTCATAAAGGGTTATGCTTAAATGTCATCTAACGTCTTATTCTCATCATAGAGGACACTTGCAGTTTAACAATGAGCAGATATTAGCACTAGCATTTGATCGCTAGCATCATCAAGTTAGCCTTAGCATTCAAACATTAACATTACTGTATTTGCCTATATACAAGAAGGGTTATTTAAATGCCATCTGATCACATATACTCATGAAGGGTTATGCTTAAATGCCATCTGATCTCATATTCCCATCAAAGAGGACAAATACAGTATGACAATGACCAGATATTAGCACTCGCATTAGATCGCTAGCATAAGCAAGTTAGCATTAGCATTCAAACATTAACATTACTGTATTTGCCTTCATACAAGATTGGATAAGCATGAATGCTCTATGATCTCATATTCTCATAAAGGGTTATGCTTAAATGTCATCTGATGTCTTATTCTCATTATAGAGGACAGTTACAGTTTAACAATGAGCAGATATTAGCACTAGCATTTGATCGCTAGCATTAGCAAGTTAGCCTTAGCATTCAAACATTAACATTACTGTATTTGCCTATACACAAGAAGTGTTATTTAATTGCCATCTGATCTCATATTCACATGAAGGGTTATGCTTAAATGCCATCTGATCTCATATTTCCATCATAGAGGACAAATACAGTATGATAATGACCAGATATTAGCATCGCATTATATCGCTAGAATTTAGTGTTAGCATTAACATTCAAACATTAACATTACTGTATATGCCTATATACAAGAATGGATAAGCATAAATGCTATATGATCTCATATTCTCATAAAGGGTTATGCTTAAATGTCATCTGATGTCTTATTCTCATCATTGAGGACACTTACAGAATAACAATGAGCAGATATTAGCACTAGCATTAGATTGCTAGCATTCGCAAGTTAGCATTAGCATTCAAACATTAACATTACTGTATTTGCTTATATACAAGAAGGTTTATTTAAATGGTGTCTTATCTCATATTCACATGAAGGGTTATGCTTAAATGCCATCTGATGTCTTATTCTCATCATAGAGGACACTTACAGTATAACAATGAGCAGATATTAGCACTAGAATTAGATCGCTAGCATTAGCAAGTTAGACTTAGCATTCAAACATTAACATTACTGTATTTGCCTATATACATAAGGGGTTAATTAAATGCCATCTGATCTCATATTCTTATCATAGAGAACACTTACAGTATGACAATGACCAGATATTAGCACTAGCATTAGATCGCTAGCATTAGCAAGTTAGAATTAGCATTCAAACATTAACAGTACTGTATTTGCCTATATACAAGAAGGGTTAAGCTTTATTGCCATCTGATCCCATATTCTCGTCATAGAGAACACTTACAGTACGACAATGACCAGATATTAGCACTAGCATTAGATCGCTAGCATTAACAAGTTAGAATTAGCATTCAAACATTAACATTACTGTATTTGCCAATATACAAGAAGGGTTAATTAAATGCCATCTGATCTCATATTCCCAACATAGAGAACTCTTACAGTATGACAATGAGCAGATATTAGCACTAGCATTAGATCGCTAGCATTAGCATGTTAGCATTAGCATTCAGACATTAACATTACTGTATTTTATATATACAAGAATGGATAACGATTTTATTGCCATCTGATCTCATATTCCCATCATAGACTTTAACATCGATCTCACAGTATAACAATCACCAGATAATAGCACTAGCATTAGATCGCTAGCATTAGCAAGTTAGTATTAGTATAGAAATATTAACATTACTGTATTTGTTTATATACTAGAATGGATGAGCATGAATGCTATCTGATCTCATATTCTCATCAAGGGTTATGCTTAAATTTCATCTGATGTCTTATTCTCATCATAGAGGTGATACTTACAGTATTACAATGAGCAGATATTGGCAGTAGCATTAGATCGCTAGCATTAGCAAGTTAGCATTAGCATTCAAACATTAACATTACTGTATTTGCCTATATACAAGAAGGGTTTTTATTGCCATCTGATCTCATATTCTTATCATAGAGTACACGTACAGTATAACAATCACCAGATATTAGCACTAGCATTAGATTGCTAGCTTTGAAAAGTTAATATTAGCATTCAAACATTAACATTACTGTATTTGCCTATATACAAGAATGGATAAGCTTATAAAAGCTTATTTGATCTCATATTCTCATCAGGGTTGTGCTTAAATGTCATCTGATGTCTTATTCTCATCATAGAGGACACTAACAGTATAACAATGAGCAGATATTAGCACTAGCATTAGATCGCTAGCATTAACAAGTTAGAATTAGCATTCAAACATTAACATTACTGTATTTGCCAATATACAAGAAGGGTTAATTTAATTCCATCTGTTCTCATATTCCCATCATAGAGGACAAATACAGTATGACAATGACCAGATATTAGCACTAGCATTAGATCGCTAGCATTAGCAAGTTAGCATTACCTTTGAAACATTAACATTACTCTATTTGCCTATAAACAAGAATGGATATGCTTAAATGCCATCTGTTCTCATATTCTCATGAAGGGTTATGCTTAAATGGCATCTGATGTCTTATTCTCATCATAGAGGACACTTTTTACAGAATAACAATGAGCAGGTATTAGCACTGGCATTAGATCGCTAGCATTAGCAAGTTAGCCTTAGCATTCAAACATATTACTGTATTAGCCTATATACAAGATGGGGTTAATTAAATGCCATCTGATCTCATATTCCCATCATAGAGAACACTTACAGTATGACAATGAACAGATATTAGCACTAGCATTAGATTGCTACCATTAGCAAGTTA